>CAUYUJ010016719.1:199093-265293 GCA_963575745.1 Prorocentrum cordatum | reverse complement strand
CAGCCTCAGCCTCAGCCTGCTTCAGCATCAGCCTGCCTCAGCCTCAGCCTCAGCCTGCCTCAGCCTCAGCCTCAGCCTGCTTCAGCCTCAGCCTCAGTCTGCCTTCAGCCTCGGCCTCAGCCTCCGCCTGCCTCAGTCTCAGCCTGCATGAGCCTCAGCCTCAGCCTCCGCCTCCGCCTCAGCCTCAGCCTGCCTCAGCCTCAGCCTCAGCCTGCCTCTGCCTCAGCCTCAGCCTTCTTCAGCCTCAGCCTCAATCTGCCTTCAGCCTCGGCCTCAGCCTCAGCCTGCCTCAGCCTCAGCCCGCCTCAGCCTCAGCCTCAGCCTCAGTATGCCGTCGGCCTCAGCCTCAGCCCGCCTCAGCCTCAGCCTCAGCCTCAGTCTGCCGTCGGCTTTGGCCTCAGCCTGCCTCAGCCTCAGCCTCAGCCTTCTTCAGCCTCAGCCTCAATCTGCCTTCAGCCTCGGCCTCAGCCTCAGCCTGCCTCTGCCTCAGCCTCAGTCTGCCTTCAGCCTCGGCCTCAGCCTCTGCCTCAGCCTCAGCCTCAGCATCAGCTTGCCTCAGCCTCAGCCTCAGCCTGCTTCAGCCTCAGCCTCAGTCTGCCGTCGGCCTCGGCCTCAGCCTGCCTCAGCCTCAGCCTCAGCCTGCTTCAGCCTCAGCCTCAGTCTGCCTTCAGCCTCGGCCTCAGCCTCAGCCTGCCTCAGCCTCAGCCTGCTTCAGCCTCAGCCAGCCTCAGCCTCAGTCTGCCTTCAGCCTCGGCCTCAGCCTCAGCCTGCCTCAGCCTCAGCATCAGCCTGCCTCAGCATTCAAAATGTACCCGGGAATGGAGTTCTGGGAACTCGAAGAACACGAAGTGGCCTACGGTTGGCTCCGGGCATTCAAAGTCATGCCCAGGAATGGAGTTCTGGGAACTCGAAGAACACGAAGTGGCCTACAGTTGGCTCCGGGCATTCAAAATCATGCCCAGGAATGGAGTTCAGGGAACTTGAAGACCACGAAGTGGCCTACAGTTGGCTCCGGGCATTCAAAATCATGCCCAGGAATGGAGTTCTGGGAACTCGAAGAACACGAAGTGGCCTACAGTTGGCTCCGGGCATTCGAAACCATGCCCAGGAATGGAGTTCTGGGAACTCGAAGAACACGAAGTGGCCTACAGTTGGCTCCGGGCATTCGAAATCATGCCCAGGAATGGAGGTCTGGGAACTCGAAGACCACGAAGTGCGTTACTGTTGGCTAAAAAAGGAGTCCCCGGTTTCCCGGGGCACCCCTGGGGCTCCCTGTCCGGATCCCGCCCAGATCCCCATGGGGAGTCAAGATGCCCTTTTTTGACCCTACTAGAAACCTATCAGTCTTCGCTGTTAGGTAAAAACCCCGATAAGGACGCGCGACGTTGCTCAGAGTACCCTCGCGTCCTTGCTCTTCCTTGCTCTTGCGTCCTTGAGGTGTTCGTCGTCCGCCGCCCCAAAAATCCCAACTTCGGCTTCCAAGGGTTTTTGACTGTAACAACACGAGGCGTTCCACGAGGGGGCCTCGCCCTTCGAGGCTCGAGGGAGTTGCCCTCTCTCTTCCTCGGCGGCGGGAGCCGGCGGAGATAAAAAAAGCGCCCCCAGGAGATGACAGCACGTTTGGATTCGGGGCTTCCGGAAGCCGCCACGTGTGCGTCGACCGCGCCAGGGCGGCGCGCACGTTCGGAACTCTTACAGTCTGGGCTCCGTGGCAGGCGCCTTCTGGCCATACCGCTCGGGAAGCGATGCACGATGCACTACAAGATGTTGTAGCATATGTTCGGGTCGGGTGTATGTTCCAACAGAGGCACATAGTATTAGTGAGTAGATCCTTCTGCGTCCCATCGTGTTCTCTCTGAACAAGAAACAGCGTAAACATAATTTCTTGGAGGTCCGCGCGGATCTTCGGGGAGTTAGGTTGATGCAGTTGTTTGTTCCTTTAGTCTTTGCTCCGCCTGTTTCTCTTCGTCTTCCTTCCCTCCTTGGGATCTGTGCGTTGAATCTCTTTCACACCGAGCGTCTTCGGACGGGGCTAGGACGAGGACAAATCCGTTCCAGAGCGTTCCAGAACGCTCTCAGAGCGGTCCAGAACGCTCTGAGAAGGCCGTGGCGCCCGACACATCCTTCAGAGCCGCCGGATCCCAGAGATTCTCTATTTATCCTCACCCGAATTTGTCCTCTTCCTGGCTTCGTCTTAGGTTTCCGCCCCGTTTTGGGCCCCAGCTAAAACTCGGCCACCTACCCTTTGTTTGCGCGCCGCCAAAGAAAAGGGAGGGTCTAGGGCTGCAATCGTTTTTTATTGCCATGCTGTTTTGATTCCTAACGTCTGATCTAAGCGCTTCCGCCTCCCCCTCGTGTGCTGCTGCTCCTCCTCCTCGCCATCCTCTCTCCTCCCCCTTCCTTCCTCCCTTGCCTCCCCCTCCCTCCTCCCCCCCTGCTCGCCCTCCTCTCTCCTCCCTGCTCATCCCTCCGTCCTCCTTTTCCTCCTCCTCCTCCTCGCTATTATTTGTCCTCCTCCTTCCTTTCTCTTTACAGTCCTCCTCGCCTGCTGCTGCTCCTCCTTTTCCTCCTCCGCCTCCTCCTCCTCCTCCTCCTCCTCCTCCTCCCCTCCCCCTCCTCCTCGTCCTCCTCCTCTGCCTCCTCTCTCCAGGGGGCCACCCACTGCAATCCTCCTGCAAGGGTCAGAGGCCTCCTGGAGCCCCGGCCACGAGCTGCCAGGGCACCGCCGGGTCCGAGGCCCGGTCCCACGATCCGACCTGCGGGGGGGGGGGGCGCGTAAGCCGCCGCGTGTGGTCGCTGTGCCATCTCGCGTAAGGCCCCTTCTTGGTCGTCGCTCACATGGCCGTGCTCGCACTCCTGTCACGCGGCCACGATCAAGACACTGCAGTGCACGTGGCTGTCCTCTCACCCCTGCCACGCACACGGCCACGATCCCTCTTGAACACACACTGCGGTGCACATGGCCGTGCCCTCGCCCCTGTCACGCCTAGGATCTAGTCGGGCCTGTTCCTCTGCAGGAGGAAAATTCAAAACTAGCCAAAACCTAGCCTCTGGACGATTTTGGGATCATGTTTTGAATATGTTTGAGTATTTGTTCTTCGTCCAAGATCCGCCTGACGGAGGACATGCCCGACCGAAGAACAGGATAATGAGGACGATGGTGGGGTTCTAGGTCTCCCAGATGGGATCCGAATAGATGGTGTCGGAGTGTCGGGCCGCATCGCCGATGCATCGGCGATGTGGGTTGCTGTGGAGACCGTGTGTCCCCACGCCGACGACGCCGATGCATCGCCGACGTCGCCGTTGCATCGCCGATGCGTCGGCGATGCAGAGGCGATGCGGCGCGATCCTTCGATCCCATCTAGGAGGATCCCAGCCAGGAGGCCCCTAGGAGACCGAATTCCCATGGCTGGAGCCAGGACGTTTTCCCGACATCACGGTCACCCTACTACTGTCTGTACATCCACTGCCCCCTCCCCCTCGTCCGCGCAGATGCGTCGGGCCACCCTGCGCCAAAAGCCCCCTCCTCGTGGGGCCCCCCTCCTCGGCGCCCGACGCCTTCCCCCGCCTCCCGCCGCGGATGGGCGCGCTCCATTAGCGTTGGCAGCGCTCGGCCCTGCCAGTACGAAGCTGGTTTGGGGTTTGGGTGCTCCGACCGGGCTTGGCATGCGCAAGACATCCCTCAGGGTGCGTCCTCGATGCGGTCGTGGTCGCCTGCTGCCCCCGCAGAAACCAGAGTGCGCTCCGGCGAAACGCCGCCAGAGCACGTCCGCGGCCTCAAGCGGCGGAGCCAGGAGCGCCTCGCCCCACGGCGCTCGGCGGGCCTCCCCCCGGCTGCCGCACCTTCCCTGCGAGGCTTTCGCGGGCGGCCAGCGAAGATGCTGGTGTACAGCCCTCTGCGTGCCGCCCCACCACCGGGGGAGATCTGCCGCGACCGCCTCCACGGAGGGCCTCTTGGGCCACGGCCGAGAGGTGCTCGCCCTGGCAGGAGGGCGAGCACCCCTCGGGCCCGCGGGAGGCGGCACGCGTCGAGAGCTCCTCTCTCCGCCCTCCGCCCGTCCGTCCTCCCTGCCCCTCCCTCGTCCGCTCGTCCCTCCCCCTGCCCGAGCTTTCCCGACTCTTTTCCCTCGTCCTTTCGTGCCTCTCCTCCTCCCCCCCCCCCTCCTCGCCCTCTTCTCTTCTTCTCCCTTCCTTCCTGCCGTTCCTCCACCCTCCCTGCTCCCCCCCCCTCCCCGGACTCCTCCCCTCTCCTCCCCGCTCGTCCCTCCTTCCTCCTTTTGCTCCTCATGTTTGGTTGTTGTTCTCTTCACTCCTCCCTCTCCATCGTCCTCCTCGTTTTCCTCTTCACTCCTCCCTCTCCTGTTTGTCGGTTGCCGCGCTTGTTGCCGCCGTCGCCACCCAATACAAATTGTAATGTATATGCTGCGCAGTTCTATTCTCATGGTTTAGATGATGACCCCTTCTGTCGCATTGCAATTGACATACGATTTTACCCCATCGTCCATCCCACCGCGCGCGCGTCGAATTCCTTTCATCACCGACGCGAGGACGCCGTCGTCGTCGTCGTCGGCGTGATCCGCATCCGCGCCGTCACTGGCCGCGCCGTCGCCGCTGTCACCATCGTCACCAACGCCGCTACTATCATTATCGTGTCTACCGTTGTCGACGCTGCCATGATACCGCGCTCGCCCCAGTCGCCGACTCGCAGTGAAGTGCCCAGTGGGATGTGCTCAGCGGTCAGCGCCATCGCGGCCGCGTCGGTCGCGCCAAATTAGCCAGCCGCTGCGCGCGAGAGCATCCGCGTGCTAGCGCGGCCGCAGAGATGCACCAGCAAACACCAAGCACTCATAGCAATCGCCGCCGCATGGGTTTTGCAATTAGTAGTCCTTTCTTTTTTTGTTATTTGTCTCGTTAAATTTGTGCTGAAAAATCTCCCTTCTGAACTGATCGGCGCCCTTTTTGCGCGCTGTAATCTCCCAGTGTTTCTGCACCATCGCCCATCCGGAATGTGAAGTCGAACCATCCTAGGGGGCGGGGGGCCCACGCCCCCCCCCCTCCTTCGGGAGCTCTGAGACGGGGGCCAATGCAAACGGGGGCCAGCCAAAGCGCCCGATCTTGCTGGATCCTGCAGGGCCAGGGTCGCATTGACCCAGGCTCGGGCGCAGTATCTTGCAGGATCCTTCGCATGGGCCCGGGCTTGGGCGCAGGATCTTGCAGGATTCAGCAAGGCCTTACTGACCCGGGTCTGGATTGTCCCGGGTCAGAAAATCCCCGACTCCCCGCCATCTGCGCGCGCACTCGTTTATCAAAAGCCATCCGCGCTTATGAACCCCATTGCTTCGCGCGCGCCGAAATCTTTCAAAAACCTTGGGTTACGCCAGGACGTCAAAGTCGAATGTCCAAACTCCGTTTAAATACATACATACCTATACGACCACCCTTCGGGTGATAAGGAAGTTCGGGGGGGGAGGATGCAGCGTCTCATTCGATCGGTCCCACGATCCATCTCACTATCGGTCTCGCTCGATCGATCTGATTCGATCGATCTCACAATCGATCTCATTCGAGATATCTCATTCGCTCGGTCTCACAATTGATCTGATTATCGATCTCACAATCGATCTCACATTCGGTATCACTATCGATCTCACTACCGATATCACAATCGATCTAACATTCAACGTCATCATCATCATCACCAACACCATCATTTTCATCGTCATCGGGACACGGTCGTCATCATCATCATCGTCATCGTCAACAACGCCATCTTCATCAGGCCATCATCATCATCCCCATCACCATCTCATCGTACTCATCAACATCATCATCATCATCGGCACACAGCCTTCGTCATCATCACCATCAGCATCATCGGGACACCATCATGGTCACCATCATTGTCATCATCAACATCATCATAAACATCATCAACAACATCGGGACACCATCATCATCATTTAATCACCAGCATAGCCAACAGCATCATCAACATCATCGGGACACCATCATCATCAGCAGCATCATCGTCACCAGCATCATCATCAATATCATCATCTGCACACCATCACCATCATCATCACCACCTTCATAATCATCATCATCGGGATACCATAATCATCATCAGCAGCATCAGCATTACCAACATCATCAACAACAACGGGCATAAACACAAACATCATCGTCATCTCATCATCATCAACAACAGCATCAACATCACCAGCGGGACACACCCATCGTCATCATCACCATCAGCATCATCATCATCATCGGGACACCATCATGGTCACCATTGTTGTCATCGCCAACATCATCATCAACCTCGGGACACCATCATCATCATCAGCTCATTCGCATCATCATCATCATCAACAACAGCATCTTCAACATCATCGGGACACCATCATCAACAGCAGCATCATCATCACCAACACCATCATCAATATCATCATCGGTACACCATCACCATCACCATCATCATCACCACCGTCATAATCATCATCATCATTGGGATACCATAATCATCACCAGCAGCATCAGCATTACCAACATCATCATCAACAACAACGGGCAGAACATCAACACCATCGTCATCTCATCATCATCATCATCAACATCATCATCATGACCAGGACGCCATCATCGTCATCATCACCACCATCAACACAACCATCATGATCATCATCAACATCATCATGATTGGGACACCGACGGGGCACCGACGGGACACCGGCGGGACACCGCGGGCCCCCGGCTGCCCGGAAGAGAGTCATTTGGTCCGGCCGCGCCTCAGCCACACGGGACACCAGCGGGACACCAGCGGGACACCGCGGGCCCCCGGCCGCCCGGAAGGGAGACATTTGGTCCGGCCGCGCCTCGGCCACAGGAGACTTTCTCTCGCCCGCCCACGCAGCTTCGCCTCGCCCGCACGGCACGCACGAACACGAAACCGAAATCGATTTCCCGGTGGGGGGGCTCTCCGTTCCACTTCGTTCTCGCCCCCTCACTTCCGATTATATATATACACATATATACATATATATACATACATACATACATACATACATACATACATACATACATACATATATATAATAACCGAATCCTGAAAAGTACCATCGTTGTTTCAATTTGGCCATGGAATTCTGCCAAGCGGGCCTCTCGCCCCACGCGCCGACATAAGTCGAACGGCCTCGCGCACGCGCTGGGATGACACAGCCGTGGTCGAATAATGCCATGCAGCCGCTCTCGCGCGTCGGCCGCGCGCGCATGCCGAACTCCATCCGAAACCTCATCGCCAACGCGAGGACGCCGTCATCGTCGCCGGCATGATCGGCGTCCGCGCCGTTACTGGCCGCGCCGTCGTCGCTGCCAACGTCGTCACCATCGCTACTATCATCATCGCGTCTACCGTCGTCGACATTGCCGCGATACCGTGCCCGCCGAAGTAACCGACTCGCATTGAAGTGTCCGCTGGGACGTGCCTAGCGGTCAGCGCCGCCGCGGCCGCGTCGGTCGCGCCGAACTAGCTGGCCGCTGCCCGCGCGAGCATGCGCGGGCTTGCGCGGCCGCAGAGAAGCACCGGCCAATGCCAATTACTCATCACAGTCGCCGCCGCAGGGGCTTTGCAAGCCAAGTTGCGGGTGCGTGGGTGGACGTTTTCAAGAGCATGGGAGGCGGCCAAGGGCGGCGCAGGGTAGCCAACTCGCGTTAAAGATGATAGATTCTTCAGGCTTGCGCCACATCCGCCGACCCCTTAATTGAAGTCAGGGAGCTCTTCGGGGCCTGAGGGGGGCATCTTTGGGGTTGTTCGGGCTACTCCTGGGCTCGTCCTCGAGCTCTATTGGGCTTTTCTGGGCTCTTCTTGGGCTGCTTCGGCGTCCTCGTGGGCCGTCTTGGCGCCTTGTTGGGCCCCTAGGGGTGTTTTTATCGTGCCCCGGGGCTCCTGGAGCCAAAGTGGTGTGCGGAGGTTGCAAGGAACTCGGGTTCACAGCGCGCAGTTGCCAGGCGTATCAGTGCAGCGGCGCGTGCAAGAGAAGACTGCCGAAATCGGCCTTCTCCGCGAACCCTGCCCATGTCGCGCGCGATGACAAGAAGGGCACCCTGAAGTGCAAGACGTGCAAATGATGCCCACTCGGGCGCGCGTGCTGGGGAGGGAAAAAAACACGGGGAGAGAAGGATGGGGGGCAAGGCGGATGATGGGGGGGAGAATCGAAGAGGATGAGAATGAGGCGGGGGTGGAAGAGGAGGAGTGGGCGTGGAGGCTGTGGAGGAGGGGGAGGGGGAGGAGAAGGAGGGGGAGAGGGACAAAAAGAGGCGGCTCTGGGTTATGGGTTACGGGTGAGCGGCTTTTTGTATGTGTATCGGGGTCTCGCGGCACGCCTCTCGGGAGCCTAGGGGGCCGAGGTGGAGGAGGATGGGGGAGGAGAAGGAGGGGGACACAGAGGAGGCTTTGGGTTATGGGTTATGAGTTGGAGGCTTTTGGTAGATGTATCGGGATCTCGTGGCGCGCGTCTCGGGGGCCTTTGGAAGGCTGTTTGGACGCCGCCTCTCGGGAGCCTAGGGGGCCGAGGTGGAGAAGGAGGGGGAGGAGAAGGAGGGGGACACAAAGAGGAAGGAGGCTCTGGGTTATGGGTTATGGGTTGGAGGCTGCTTGTATGTGTATCGGGTTTTCGCGGCGCGCCTCTTGGGAACCTCTGGAAGGCAGTTGTGACGCCACTTGGGAGCCGTTTCGGAGGCTCTGGGAGTCTTTGGGGGGCCTCCTGGGGGGTTTGTGGGAGCTCCTTGGGGCGTCTTGGCCGCCTTTGGGGGGCCTCTGGCGGCCTTTTGGGGCACTCTTCGGGCTCCCTGGGGCTCCCGGGGGCGGACAAGTCGAATTTCGATATTTTGGTCGTCCTCTTCGGTTCCTCTTGGCGCCGTCTAGGGGCCGTCTTGGGCCCCTTTTGAGCCGTCTTGGGGCCATATTGGGCCGTCGTGGGGCCGTGTTGGGGTGCTCTTGTGGGGTGTTTTGGGGCGGTTTGGGGGGCCTTTTTGGGCCGTTTTGGAGCATCGGAAAGCCCACACGGCGAATGTGTTAAAACATGTACGTTTTACGAAGGAGATGCGCCAACTTTTGCGTATAGGGACCCTCTTGGGACGCACCTTGGATGCCTCTTGGGGGCGTTTTGGGCCATTTGGAAGCCATATCGGGTGTCTTTGATCGCTCTTGGACCGTCTGGGGCCATGGGGAACTCTCTTGGAAGCCAGTTGGGGCGCTCTTGGAGCACTCTTGGAGCCGTCTTCGGGGCTCTCTTGGGCCGTCATCGGCGCCTCTGGAGCCGTCTCGGGCCTTTCTTGGGCTGTCTTGGGGCCCTATGTGATGTTTCTTGGGCCGTCTTGGAGCGGTCTTGGAGGCCTCCGGGGCCGTCTGGGAGCGTCGGAAAGCCTAAAATGCGAATGTGTGAAAAATCTACGTTTCACAAAGGACACGGGCCAATGTTTGCGGTTAGAGGCCCTCTTTGGGCGTATCTTGGATGCTTCTTGGGGCCTCTTGGGGGCATCTTGGACCGTTGGAGGCCATCTTCGGTGTCATTGATCGCTCTTGGACCGTCTGGGACCATATTGAGCTCTCTGGGAGGCGACTTGGAGCGCTCCTGGAGCTCTCTTGGGGCCGTTTTCGGGGCCCTCTTGGGCCGTCTTGGACGCCTCTTGGGCTGCCTTGGGGCCCGCTTGGGCCATCTTGAGACCCTCTTGGAGGCTTTTTGGGCCGCTTTGGGGCGGTAGTGGGGTCCTCTTGGGCCGTCTGAGAGTATCGGAAAGCCCAGAAGGCGAAGGCATGAAACTTGTATGTTCTACGAAAGGGAATGGGCGAAATTTTGCGTCCAGGGCCCCTCTTGGGACGCATCTTGGAGGCCTCTTGGGCCGTCTGGAGGCCTCTGAGCCCATCTTTGGGCCAGCTAGGGCGTCTTGGAGCGCTCGTTTAGCGTCTCGGGGCCCTCGTGGACCTTTTTGGAGGCCTCTTGGGGCTGTCTAGGCCCGTCTTGAGGCCCTTTTGGGCCTGGACAAGCTTCGTGGTGCGCTCGTCCAGAGCGAGGGGGGGGGGAGTCTAATCTCCGGTTTGGGGTCCATAGGGGGGGAGTATGGGGGGGAACTATCTCACACGCCTAGAGACCCACAAGGGGTCGGCGGATTCTAGACTCCCGTCCGGGAATATCTGTTCCCTTTTTCGCAATTCAATTTGCGGGCGATTCTGCCCCGCCGCCCATCCCGAATCTGACCTCGCGCTACCCAGGCCGAGCCGGCATCGCCCCCCCCCCCGCCATCTTGCAAAACATTGCTATGCGCGCGCTCTCGTTCGTCAACTATCACCAGTTTCCATGAATCCCTTGGACAAAATGGGACGAAGTGCGCGCGCGCGTCGTCGCGCGCGCGCCGAAATCGATCGACAAATTTGCTGAGTTTCGTGAGATTCAAAACACAGTGTCCCGAATACATGCAGAAGCACGCGGGCATGCAACATCGGTCAAACAGAAATGCCCGCGCGCGTTCTCGCGAATTCCCAAGAAAACCATTCTTTGGTTTGGCCAACTTTGTTAATGAACTCTGCCAAGCGGGCCTCTCGCCCCACGCCCCGACACAAGTCGAACGGCCTCGCGCGCTGCGGGGGGGGATCCGCGTCAAATTATGCCACGCGGCCACTCGCGCGTCGGCCGCGCGCGCGTCGAACTCCTTGCGAAACCCCCATCACCGACGCGAGGACGCCGTCATCGTCGTCGGCGCGATCAGCATCCGCGCCACCACTGGCCCCGCCGTCGTCGCTGTCAGCATCGCCACCCCATCGACACTATCATCGCTGCGTCTACCGTCGTCGACGTTGCCATGATACCGCGCCCGCCCCAGTCGCCGACCCGCACTGGCGTGCCCGCTGGGATGCGCTGAGCGGCCATCGCCGCCGCGACCGCGTCGGCCTCGCCGAACCAGCCGGCTGCCGCGCGCGCGCATGCGCGAGCTGTCGCGGCCGCAGAGAGGCACTGGCGAGCGCCGAGCGCTCATCGCAAGCGCCGCCGCATGAGGCCCGCAAGCCATGTCGCGGGCGGGCGGGCGGGGCGCCCGCGCGATCAGCGGGGCGGGCAACTCACTGCGAGCAGAAATAATCTCCACCGCGTTGACTGCACCACGTAGACTGCGCACCACACAGATGGCACATCGCGCCATACATGTTGTGCCATCTGCGTTGCGAACAACGCGCGTATATATACATAGACATATATATATATGTACATGTACTACCATAGACATGCATATCAATATTGCCCCACGCGTAACAGCACATCATCAATTGTCCCACGTGTATACATATACATGTATGTGCATATGCATATGTATACATGTGTATACATCGATATAGGTATATGTATGCGTCGCGCCTTGTAGATTTTGAACTTCTAGACCCCCCCCTGGGGCTAACCCCTTACATTCTCGCGTTGCAAATTGCACATGGCTCTGCCCGATCGCCCACCCGAGCTATGATTTCACACCATCCCAAGGGGGCCGGCATCGACCCCCCCCGCCATCCTTGGCAGAACAAATACTACGCGCGCGCATCGTTGATCAGACATCATCAATTTAGAAGAACCCATTGCAACTAACGGGACGAAGTGCACGCGCGCGCGTCGTCGCGCGAGCGTGCCACAATCCTTCAACAACCCTCAATTTCGCGAGGACGCCAACCTCGAGCGTCGAAACAATAAACAACAAAGGATTCCGCAACGTGGATGTTAAAGAAAAGGTTGGTCGCGCTCTCTTGCGAGTTGTTAAGACAACCGTAGTGTTTAACATGTTCGAGGCATGCTACCAAGCGGGCTTCGCGCGCGCATGTCAAAGTCGTTCGAACACCCTTGCGCGCGTGCCGTCGCGAAATCTTTTCTGCTAAATAAAACATGGCGACGCGCACGCGCGCGCGTCGTCGCGCGCGCGCCGAAATCCGCCATCGCCGTCGGTGTGATTAGCGTCGGCGCCCGCGCTGACCGCGACGTTGTCGTTGTAAACGTCGCCACCAGCATCGCTACTATCATCGTCGCGTCTACCAATGTCGACGTTGCCATGATGCCGCGCCCGCCCAGGTCGCCGACTCGTACTGAAGTGCCCGCTGGGGCGCGCCCAGCGGTCAGCGCCACCGCGGCCGCGTTGGTCTCGCCAAACTAGCTGGCCGCTGCGCGCACGCCCGGGCGGTCGCGCCCGCAGAAATGCACCGGGCAACGCCGAGCACCTATCGCAATCGCCACCACATGGGTCGCGCAAGCCAAGTTGCGGGTGAGTTGGTGGGATGTTTGCAAGAGCGCGGAATGCCTCACATCGTCTGTACAAATAGATTGCACCACGTAGATTGCACAACGTAGATTGCACTTCGTGGGTGTCGCAACATCGATTGCAACACATATATTGCACCACGCATAGTTATTTACATTTTGTTGCGCTGCGTATACTCTCCTCTCGTGAAAGATCTAGAGTATACCCCTCCCCCCCACCAGATTGCCAACTCGGCCGCACGCATTGCAACTTACATGACTTTGCCCCATCGTCCATCGTGAGTATGAACGCGTACCATCCCAGCCGAGCCGACATCCCCCCGCCATCCCTTGCCAAAAATAATGCGCGCGCATTCGTTTATCAAACATCATCAATGTTCAAGACCCCCTTGTACAAGACGAGACAAAGTGCGCGCGCATGCGTTGTCGCGCGCGCGTGTCGACATCAAACATTTTCTGTGGTTTTGTAAGGAGATAAACCGAGTGTCAAAAATTGTATAATTAGCCAGGCGAAGGACACAACCATATGCAGTTGTGACCGCCGTCGTTGTTAGTATCGCCTTCGTCGGATTTCCTCACGCTGCCACGAAGCGCGTGGAAAGTGTACTGGATATGAGCGGGGCCGCCATGCCGGCGCTGCCACTGGGGCCTGATGAAGAGCCACCTGCGTGGAGCAACATGCGCGCGAGGGGCGGCGAAACCTGTGAGGGGCGTGCCGAAAGCGGGCGGCGCCGCCATGCGGGCTGCGACACTGGGACCTTAGGTGGGGCTCCCTAAGGCGCCCGCGAAGCGCGTGAAGGGGCCGGCCAAAATACGGCGGCTCCGCCATGCGGACTGCGCCGCTGGAACTTAGGTGGAGCTCCCTACGGAGCCACGAAGCGCGCGAGGTGCGTGCTAAAAAACGGGGCGGCGCCGCCATGCGGACTGCGCTGGTAGGGCCTTCGGTGGAGCTCCTTCTGAGGCCGCGGAACGCGCGGGGGGCGTGCCAAAATGGGGCGGCGCCGCCGGACTGCAACACGGGCACCGTTAGGTGGAGCTCCCTAAGGCGCCACGAACCGCGTGAAGGGCGCGCCACAATGGGGCGGCGGCGCCATGCGGACTGCGCCACTGGGACATTAGGTGGAGCTGCCTGTGGGGCCACGGAGCGTGCGAGGGGCGCGCCAAAATACGGCGGCGCCGCCATGCGGACTGCGCCGCTCGGACCTTAGGTGGAGCTCCCTACGGAGCCACGAAGCGCGCGAGGTGCGTGCTAAAAAACGGGGCGGCGCCGCCATGCGGACTGCGCCAGTGGGACCTTAGGTGGGGCTCCCTATGGGGCCCGCGAAGCGTGTGAAGGGGCGCGCCAAAATGGGTCGGCCCCGCTATGCGGACTGCGCCACTAGGACCTTGGGCGGGGCCCCCTTATGGGGCCACGAAGCGTGCGAGGGATGTGGCGAAGACGATGGCGATGATGACGATGATGGCGGTGATGACCGCCACGATGTTGATGATGACGATGATGATGATGATGATGATGATGATGATGATGATGATGATGATGATGATGATGATGACGACGATCACGATGACGATAACGATGGTGAGAATGATGACGATCGGAGGAGGTTGGAGGAGGAGGAGGAGGAGAATAATGAGGAGGAGGAGGAGGCGGAGGAGGAGGAGGAGGAGGAGAGGGAGAAGGAGGCTCGCGCGGCGCTGTCTTTTCAAAACGAGGACCCAGCACCACGTGGTTTCGCGACGCGGATTTCCCTCAGAAAGCTTGCGCGCGCTTTTCTGCGAATTCGTGAGAAAACCATTGGCTTTCATTTTTTTTGTAAACTCTACCATACGGGCTTCGCGCGCGCATGTCGAAATCGCGCCGAACCCCCTCGCGCGCGCGCCGTCGCGAGAACCCTCTGAAACAAATGAGCCGAAGTGCACGCGCGCGTCGTCGCGCGCGCATGTAGAAATCCGTCAAAACCTTTCAGAGCCGACTGTCCAAACACTTGCTCTTATGAAAAAGTTGTTTCGCAAGGCCAGTTTTCAAAAAATGGTGCGCTCGCGCTCTTGCGAATTCTTAAGAAACCATCGATTGTTCAACATGTTCATGGAATTTTGCCAAAAAGGCCACTGGCACCGCTCGCCGAAATCAGTTGCGTGCCCTTGCGCGCGTGCTGGGAGGGGGCGCGACCCGCGTCAAATAATGCCACGCGGGCCACTGTCGCGCGTCGGCCGCGCGCGCATGTCGAAGTCTTTCCAAAACCTTTTATCGCCAACGCGAGGACGCCGTCATCGCCGTCGGCGCGATCAGCATCGGCGCCCCCATCTGGCCGACGTTGCCATGATACCGCGCCCGCCCAAGTCGCCGACTCGCATGGAAGCGTCCGTTGGGATGTGCCCTGCGGTCAGCGCCACCGCGGCCGCGTCGGTCGTGCCCAACTTGCTGGCCGCTGCGCGCGCGCTTGGGTTGGCGCGGCCGCACAGATGCACCGGCCAACGCGAAGGGCTCATCGAAATCGCCACCGCATGGGTTTTACAAACCAAGTTGCGGGCGGGCGGGTGCGATGTTTGCTAGGGCATGGAATGTGCAAACCCGTTTGTAATAACCAGTTGTACTTCGCAGATCGCACCACATATATTGCACGTGAATTGCAAGGCCTAGGCTGCTCCGCATGCGTTGCTCCGCGTAGATTGAACCACGCGCATTGCACCACAGGTTTAGCACCGCATAGATTACGCAACATAGATCGCACAACCTTTTCCACAACGCGTGTTGCGCCGCATTGTGTGCGTCGCACATGTCGCACCGCGTAGATTGCATAACGTAGAGAGCATGCCATACATAGCACACGGTATTGCGCGCTGTAGATGTATCAGCATAGGTTGCACAACGTAGATACTCTTCATTGCCCCTGGGTTAATTGGTCAGCCTGTCATATTGTTTGTCGTGCGTGATGTCGCGCACTCGCCCATTTTAAATTCGAACTCCGCATCCCAGGCGGTCGGGGTATTCCCCCCCCCCCCCTCTTCCTTGTCAAATAATACGACGCGCGCGCACTCACTCGTCGAAAACCACCCGTGCTCAACCATCCTTGGAAACACATTGAAGGAAGTGCGCGCGCGCGCATGTCGGAGTCATTCGAACGCCCTGGCGCGCGCGCTGTCGCAACAACTATTTTGCAGAAGTGGGGCGAAGTGCACGCGCGCCTGTCGGCCTCGCGCGCGCGCCGAAGTCCTGCAAACAACGCTGGGCGCCGTAGGGGTTTCACAGTCGAGTGCCCCGAATTTGCTGCGCAAAAGCATTTTTTTCACAACGGGAACCTCCATGAAAGCTTGCGCCCGCGTTTTGTTGGCAAATCTTGAAAAAAGCATTCCTCTTCTAACAGGTTCATCAAATGCGACCAAACGGCCCCTTCGCGCGCGCATGTCGAAGTCATTCGAACGCCGTTACGCGCGTTCTGGGAGGTGGGGGTCGTGATCCTCGTCAAGTAATAACGCGCGGGCGGCCGCGCGCGCATGCCGAAATGTTCCTGGCACTTCCATCGCTGTCGCGGTGGACACCATCATCGTCATCGGCGTGGTCATCATCGGCGCCATCATTGGCCATGCCGTCATCGTCGTCCCCATCGCCACCAGCATCGCGACGATCATCATCATCATCATCATCATCATCATCATCATCATCATCATCATCATCATCATCATCATCATCATCATCATCATCATCATCATCATCACGCCTGCTTGTCTGCGTTGCCACGATACCGCGCATCCCCGAGTTACCGATTCGCACTGAAGGGCCCGCGCGCCAGCGCGGCCTGCGAGACGAGTTGGGTAGTTTCAAGCGGTTAGCCCCACCGCGGCCGCGTCGGTCGCGCCAGGCTGACTGACTGGTCTGCGCGCGAGCCTGCGCGCGCTAGCGCGGCCGCAGCGACGCGCCAGCCAGACGTCGACGTTGCCATGATACAGCGCCCGCCCAACACGCCAAGTCGCATTCAAGTGCCCGCTGGGATGTGCCCAACGGTCAGCGCCACCGCGGCCACGTCGGTCGTGCCAAACTTGTTGGCCGCTGCCGCAGCGGCGCTGCGCGCGCGTGCTTGGGTTGGCGCCGCCGCAGAAATCCACCGGCCAACGCTAAGCGCTCATCGCAATCGCCGCCGCATGGGCTGTGCAACCCAATTTGCGGGCGGCTGGGTTGGATGATTGCGCGAGCAGTGGGCTTGGCAGTTCACTGCGCACAACAATACGTGCACAGCATAGGTCGCACCACTGTTATGGCACAACGTTGGTTGCACAACATAGCCTGCCCAACATACAATCGGCCCGGATTAGTAGGTCGACCTTGCCAAATCAAGGGTGCTCTTGTGTCTTGCGCCTCGCGACCCATGCTTTCTACATTATTGTGGCAATGTGGCTTTCGGAAGGGTATTGTGTCTTCTCGCGTGTCCTCTCCAATCAAGTCCGACTGTAGATTGCACCACCCAGACTGCTCCACATGGAAGCGCACTGTTTGGGGGCCGCGCTGGTTAACAGGTTTTTCCCAACAATCGGATGGGTTCCCCAAGTTTCCGCCACGCTGGCGCTTGTGCCTGGTCGTGGGCGCCTCGTGGGCGCCCCCCGTGCGCCGGGTGCGTTTCCTTAGCTTTCGCCTCGTTGGCGCCCGTGGCCGCTCGTGGGCGCCTTGTGGGCGCCCCCCGTGCGTTGGGTGCCTTTTTCTTGGGGTTTCGCCGCGGCGGCGCCCGTACCCGCTCGCGTGCGCTTCGTATGCGCCATGCGCCCCGTGCAGTGGGTGGCTCCCGGGGACTCGCCGCGTTGGCGCCCGTGCGTGTTCGTGGGTTTCCTGTGGGCGCCCCGTGTTGTCACGCCGCATGGTCTACCCAACATGGCTTGCGACGCATAGCTCACACCATATCTTTCACACCACATAGCTCGCACCACGCAGCTGGCACAGGACAATTTGCATTGCTCAGCGTCCATCACGTGGCGCACACCACGCATAGCACACAACCTAGCTCACATCATAATGCTGCTGCGTGCTGCTGGTTTCGGCTCTGCCGCCAGGCACTGTCCTCGATACGTGGTCGCCTCCTCCTACATGCTGGCACCGGGAAAGCTGATCGCGTGCACCTGATCTCTTGCCACTACTTTTCCTAGTTCCCCCTCCCCCCCCGTCGCGAAGATTATTCACGAATTGACGATGACCAAGATAGACGCTGACAAAGGTCGACACCAATGTTTCCGCGTTCAGTCTCGGTCATGGTTTTTCCTCCAAGGAATCCCTTGAGGTTCAAGTTCTTGGGACATTCTTCTCCGAGGTCGTGTCGGCTCAAGTTTCTTCGGTCACTGGAGGGCGGCGGCCCGGATTCTGGCGAGCACGCCGATGGTGCGCTCTCCGCGTTCCATCCCTGGCTGCCTCGTCCTGCTCGTCCTGGTCTTGGTGGCGGCGGCACCACCTTCTCTATGGTGTTCAGGGGATGAGCGACGTTCCGTCGCTCAATGAGCGGGCAGTGGCACCATGTTTCAGGCAGTATTTTCCCCGATTCCTGGATCCACGGATCTGTAATCCATGTTAACGTCCGCCCGAGATACCAGTACCAATGCCCTGGCGTCGTCCTCGCCGTTTCGGGCCTCCTGGGGCGCCCTCGTCGCTACGGCTGGGCTCGCCTCAGGGTCCTGGCTGGAACGCGCCTTGGGCTAGGTCCAGGGTGTGGTGGTATCGGGTACTGGCTTGTTCGTCCACACTTGCGCGACCATTCCACTCAGTGACCTCTGTTGCGCGGCTTTCGGGAAGGGCGGGGCGCCAAACCCAATCGCGCAGGCCGCGGCAGTCGTACTGTACGCAAGGATCGGCAAGTCGCGCACCAAAGTTCGTTCTTGACTCGAGTGACCCTTTGCGTGCAGACGGCACAGCTTTGCTTCCCCAGGTGTTCTCTGGCGTTCGCGCCTGCTGGTGTCGCCTTCTCGTCGGCGGCACCTCTGGCGCGCCTGCAGAAGGTCACCCCACGGCATCAGAAGGCTGAGAGCATCGTGTCGCACTACGAGGAGGAGGGCTGCCCCACGGCGTCGGAGGACACCATGCAGAGTGTCGAGGCCATCGTGTCGCGGACGCTTGGCGTCGAGAGGACGAGCGTGGGGCCGGATTCGACTCTCTCGCAGTTGGGCGCAGATTCGGTGGACGTGGTGGAGGCAGTGTTGTCCCTGGAGGATCGCCATGAAGCAAAGGGTCCCGAGGTTTGTCGCCGTTTCGTGCTCAAGGGCCCTCCCATGGTTACAGTTAAGTCGGGCATGTCCCCTTGCTGGAGATATTCAAGACTGGTACAAAATTAGTCTTGGGACGATGTTTCTATTATTTGGGGGGGTTGATCATTTCCCAACCATCCTGTGGTGCTGGGTCCTCGTTTTGAAGAGAAGGTCACCGCGTTCCTCCGTCCTTCCTTCCTTCCTCCTCCCCCTCCGCCCTCCTTCATCATCATCAGCATCACCCGTTTCAGCACACCCCTCGTTTTTGTTCGTGGCCCCATAGGGAGTTTCACCGAAGGCCCAAGTGCTACCGCCCGCGTGCGCCCGCCCCACCCAGTACAGCGTTTCGTGGCCCCATAGGGAGCTCCACCGACGGCCCCAGTGCTACCGCCCGCATGCGTTCCCCCCCACCCAGTGCAGCGCTTCGAGGCCCCCATAGGGAGCTCCACCGACGGCCCCAACGCTACAGCGCGCATGCGTCCCCCCCACCCAGTGCAGCGATTCGTGGTCGTGGCCCCATAGGGAGCTCAACCGAAGATCCCAGCGCTACCGCCCGCATGCGTTCCCCCCCCACACAGAACAGCGCTTCGTGGCCCCATAGGGAGCTCCAACGACGGCCCCAGTGCTACCGCCCGCATGCGTCCCCCTCACACTGTACAGCGTTTCGAAGCCCCACAGGGAGGTCAACCGAAGGTCCTAGCTAGTGTTACCGACCGCATGCCTCCGCCCCACCCAGTACAGCGTTTCGTGGCCCCAAAGGGAGCGCCACCGACGGACGGCCCCAGTGCTACCGCCCGCATGCGTCTCCCCACCCAGTACAGCGCTTCGTGGCCTCATAGGGAGCTCCACCGACGGCCCCAGTGATACCGCCCGCATGCGTCCCCCCTACACACAGAACAGCGGTTCGAAGCCCCATAGGGAGCTCCACAGAAGGTCCTAGTGTTACCTCCCGCATGCGTCCGCCCCACCCAGTGCAGCGCTTCGTGGCCCCATACGGAGCTCCACCGACGGCCCCAGTGCTACCACCCGCATGCGTCCCCCCCACCCAGTGCAGCGCTTCGTGGCCCCATAGGGAGCTCCACCGAAGGCCCAAGCGCTACCGCCCGCATGCGTCCTCCCTACACAGAACAGCGTTTCGTGGCCCCATAGGGAGCTCCAACGAACCAGTGCTACCGCCCGCATGCGTCCGCCCCACCCAGTACAGCGTTTCGTGGCCCCAAAGGGAGCGCCACCGACGGCCCCAGTGCTACCGCCCGCATGCGTCCCCCTCACCCAGTACAGCGTTTCGTGGCCCCATAGGGAGCTCCACCGACGGCCCCAGTGCTACCGCCCGCCTGCGTCCCCCCCCACCAAGTGCAGAGCTTCGTGGCCCCATAGGGAACTCCACCGACGGCCCGAGTGCTACCGCCCGCATGCGCCCCCCCCACCGAATACAGCGCCCAGTGGCCCCATAGGGAGCTCCACCGAAGATCCCGGCGCTACCGCCCGCATGCGTTCCCTCGCACCCAGTGCAGGAGTTCGTTGCCCCATATGGAGCTCCACCGACGGCCCCAGTGATACAGCCCGCATGCGCCCCCCCCACCCAGCACAGCGTTTCGTGGCCGCATAGGGAGCTCCACCGGCGGCCCCAGTGCTTCCGCCCGCCTGCTTCCCCCCCCACCCAGTACAGCGTCTCGCGGCCCCATAGGGAGTTCCACCGACGGCCCCAGAGCTACCGCCCGCATGCGTTCCCACCCACCCAGTGTACCACTTCGTGGCCCCATAGGGAGCTCCACCGAAGAAGATATTAAATTGCGGTACTTACAACTGCATACGTATGGTTTGGTCCTTCGCCAGGATACGTGTGATTATGTATTGACTATGTTGTAGTTTCTTCCCAAAATCCGCTCGTAGGAGGACATGCCCGACCTAAGGTTACAGATCCGTCAGAAAACGATTCGGGATGAAAAGTTGGTCCTGGGGAAGGCCCCCATGGTCCAGGGCCCCTTTCCGTGAGGACCCGTTGTCTGCATTCCAAGAGGAGTGTTTCAACATCGATTTGGGCGACGCGGTGCTGGACATCGAGCTGCCGACCCCTGAGACCGCGAAGTTGAAGAACCTGCGGGACATCGCGGACCTCATCCAGTGCGAGACCGTCGGTGTACCGGCTGTGCGGTGCTAATTCGCCTGTCGTGCCCATTTTTTCGTGTGCGTTCGCACTGACCACCCCGGTCGGGGAGGGGGAGGCCGGGAACCCTTACAGGCTTCAGTCACGCGAGGCGCGATGTGCGCCACGTTTTCCACTTCCACGGCGGCCCTGCCGCTGTGCCCGTGCCGCGCAATCCAGCGCGCTGCATGCCTGTCCTGGGCGTGGAACCTGGCGTGGGCCGGTTCGCGCCGGCGGCCGGCTCAGCACGCGGCGAACGGGAGGCCGCCAGGAGGTCTTCGCCGACGTGTGCATTGTACGGGGGTCACCCTTTGTCGCAGGCTTCCCCCGTCTGGTGGATCCACGGCCCAGAAGCAATCGGGTCGGACGAGTCTGTGGACCTCCCTGGGCCCATTTGTGGTGGTTGTTGTTTTGCAACCTTGCGAGCGTCTTGGCAGCATCTTGGGGTTGTCTTGGGGCTACATCAGGAGCGTCGGGGGGCCTTGTTAGACCATCTCGAGCATGTATTCTGGCGTCTTAGAGCTGCGAGCTACCTTGAGGCCATCTCGGGGCGTCTGCAGAGCCTTTTTGGGGGCCCCTCGGGTGCGTCTTTGGGTCTTGTTTGGCCATGCTTAAGTTGGGTGAAAGAAAAATCGGCGTACGATGTTTCAGTATGTTTGATTTTGTTTTGCGATGCTTCGTCTACTGTTGATGTTTCGTCCAAAATTCGTCTGCAGGATGACACGCCCGACCTAAGGCCCTGCACGAAGATCGGTGGAATACCTCAGGCCCCTTTTAGGTCTGCCTCATGACCTGGGGAGGCGATGCTGGGGCCATTTTTACTGCCGCCCAGGTCCACCTTGAAGTCATCTTGGGAATCCTTGGGAGCAAAAACTTGTGACGCGCCAAATGCATCGAATATGTAATTGTGCTTCAACGCTTCTTGCACCACGCGGAGCCCGTGAGGAGGCTCTGGGAAGGCGCCAGGAGGCTCTGGCATGGGGACATTTCGGCGGCGAGTTCGAGAGGGAAGTGAGAGGGAGAAGGCCTTCTCAGAGGGCTCGGAAGTTCCCCAGCCCTCTGAGAATTGTTCTAAGCCTTCTCCCCGCAGACACAGAAATGCCGCCTTCCGAGAAGGGGCCGGGGGCGGCCAAGAGGCGGGTGATGACTAGGGGGGGGATATCTTGGCGGGGGCCATGATATCTTCCCAGATTTCATGGCGCCCCTTCTCATTTCAGTACGTCCCTGGCACCCCCCCTGGGCCGCGCACATGCCGCCGGCCACGATGTGTGCCCCCCCCTCTTGGACACCCCTCTCTTGGCCGCCCCACTCTTGTCCGCCCACCTCCGAGAAATTCTGCAAGCCCTCCCTGAAGACACCAAAAACCTCTCAGGAGGCGCGAGGGCTTCTGAGAAGTCCCGCCGTCTTTGAGAAGGCCTGCTCCTTCTCTTAAGTCGGGCGTGTCCCTCTACAGTGGGGATCTTCAAAAATCGGAGGTGAGGGGGTGAGATCGAAGTGGAACGGCGAGCCCCCCACCAGGAAATCGGTTTCGGATTCGTGTTCGTGCGTGCCGTGCGTGCGAGGCGAAGCTGCGTGGGCGGGCGAGAAAAAGTCTCCTGTGGCTGAGGCGCGGCCGGACCAAATGTCTCCCTTCCGGGCGGCCGGGGGCCCGCGGTGTCCCGCCGGTGTCCCGCGGGTGTCCCGTGTGGCTGAGGCGCGGCCGGACCAAACGATTCCCTTCCGGGCGGCCAGGGCCCCGCGGTGTCCCGCCGGTGTCCCGCGGTGTCCCGCGGTGTCCCTCGGTGTCCCGCGGTGTCCCGCCGGTGTCCCGCGGTGTCCCGCGAGGATGATGATGATGATGATGATGATGATGATGATGATGATGATGATGATGATGATGATGATCATGATCATGATCATGATGATGATGATGATGATAATGATGATGATGATGATGATGATGATGATGATGGTGAGATGATGATGATGATGATGATGATGATGATGATGATGATGATGAGATGATGAGATGGATGATGAGATGATAGGATGATGATGGTGGTGTCCCGATGAAGATGATGATGTTGATGATGGTGTCGTTGATGATGATAGTGTCCCGATGATGAGGATAAGATGCTCATGATGATTATGTTGATGATGATGACGATGATGGTGTCCCGACGATGATGATGATGATGATTCCGATGATGTTGATGGAAATGGTGTCCCGGCGACAATGATGTTGATGATGATGATGTTGATGATGATTATGGTGTCCCGATGATGATGCTGATGATGGTGATGATGATGGTGATGCTGATGGTGTCCCGATGATGATAATAATGATGATGACGATGTTGATGATGTTGCTCATGATGATGATGGTGCCCCAATGATGATGATGTTGTTTCTGATGATAATGTCGATGATGATGCGATGATCATGACGATGATGGTGTCCCGAGGATGATGACGATGTTGATGATAATGTTGATGATGAGAACGATGGTGATCATGATGGTGTCCCGATTATGATGATGATTATGATGTTGCTGATGATGATGACGATGACTGTGTCCCGATGATGATGATGATGTTGATGATGACATGATGATGGTGATGATGATGATGATGTTGTCCCGATGATGATGCTGACGTTGATGCTGATGATGTTTATGATGTTTATGATGATGATGATGATGATGATGATGATGATGATGATGACGGTGCCCTCATGATGATGACGATGTTGGTGATGATGTTGATGTTGATGATGTTGATTATGATGATGATGATGACGTTGATTGTCAGAGCGATTGTGATATCGATGGTGAGATCGATATTGAGACCGAATGTGAGATCGATTGTGTGATCGATTGTGAGATCGATTGTGAGATCAATCGTGAGATCGATCGAATGAGATAGATCGAGTGAGATCGATTGTGAGATCGATCGAGTGAGATCGATCGAGCGAGACCGATAGTGATATCGATACTGGGATCGATAGTGAGACCGATCGAGTGAGACGTTGGTTCCCCCCCCCCGAACCTCCTTATCACCCGTATAGGTAGTATATAAAAATAGTCCCGGAACGATGTTTTCACTGTTTTCGACTATTTCCCTACCTAGGCTCTGCCTAGAAGGGTTCTTACTCTCTTAGCTTAAAGGGGCCGGGCAGTGCAAAGCGCCCCGGGCGGTTCCCCCAGTCCCCTGGGAGCGGTTCCCCCCAGTCCCCTGGGAGCTTTAGCTTTAGCTTTAGCTTAGCTTTAGCTTAGCTTTAGCTTAGCTGTAGCTTAGCTTTAGCTTAGCGTTTCGCTTAGCTTTTCGCTTAGCGTTTAGCTTAGCTTTAGCTGAGCTTTAGCTTAGTTTGAGCTTAGCTTGAGCTTAGCTGCAGCTTAGCTTTAGCTTAGCTTTAGCTTAGCTATAGCTTAGCGTTAGCTTAGCTTTAGCTTAGCTTTAGCTTAGCTGTAGCTTAGCTTTAGCTTAGCTGTTGCTCAGCTTTAGCTTATCTTTAGCTTAGCTTTAGCTTAGCTTTAGCTTAGCTTTAGCTTAGCTTTAGCTTAGCTGTGGCTTAGCTGTGGCTTAGCTTTAGCTTAGCTTTAGCTTAGCGTTACTGTTACTACTAATGCTGTTTTCCTAGGGGTTCCAACTCCTAGGTAGGGTCGCACTGGGATAATTTATGGTTTTGGGGGGTATTTTTTTATTTTTCCTCCAAAATCCGCCTGTAGGGGGACACGCCCGACGTAACCCTTGTCGCTTCCCCCCCCCACTCGCTCGCCGCCGATCGCCGCCGCCCGCCCTGGGGATGTGGATCTCCGCGGATCCCGGCAGGCGGCGGCTGGGGTGGACAGGCCCAGGCCACCCTGGTCAGGACATGTCCATACCTCAGGGGGGGAAAACCCACAGACATACTGAATCGTCGATTCCTAAGAAAATATGCGAAAACATGGGAAGTCGGGGGTGGAAGACGAAAACCCTACAAGTATGGAAAAATGTGAGGGATCCGGGGATTAGTGTGTATTTTGTTGTGTGTCCCTGAGCCCCTTCAATACAGTCGGGGCACATGCCAAGAAACACCCTGCCTGCCTCCAGGGTGCCCTGGGTTTCTTGGGCGTCGATGGTTGTGCGATGGAAAGCATGACGTTCCCACAGCAAGAATCAATCGTCCTGGGGTCTCAGGGTTGGGCTTCCTGCGGAAGGTTTCTTGTGGACTGGCCTCCACTGTATCCATATCCGCCGCCTGCTGGGATTCCAGGACGTCGGTCCCGCAGGATGTGGACACGGGTATGCCGCTCGCACGGGAGGCCGCGGAACTAGTGGACCGGCCAGTTCTAATGGCAAGTTGCTTGCGCACTGGCTGGTTTGAGAGTCCGCGTGGTTTGGCAGGCGGCGGTGTTCCGCGGGTGCACGCGGTGCCTGTTCGCTCCGCTGGCCGACCTTGTGTTTCGTTTGTGATGTCGTTTTGCGCACATGGTCACCGTTTCGGCGCCAGGGCCTATGGGGTGTCGCGCGTGGAGCAACACAAGGCGCAAGGGAAAGCACGGACACTCTGTGGGCAAAGCCGATTGTTGGAGCCAGTGCACCACACACCGCCACATGGCGAACATGTTGCAGGATCGTTAACCACATCAGACTTCAGTTGCGACCACGTTCTAGTAGCAGCTTGACTTACATGCCAATCGAGAAGACACCTGATCTAAACAACCTGTGGCCCCGTAAGGCAGCTAGCAAGGGGGCTGACATGTTTCAAGGTTGGGCCAGGACCTGCGTGGCAGAGGCCTCACCGACGTCCAGATCCATCGAACCTTCTTGCTGTTCACTCTACAAAGCAACACGAACATCCTCAACGAGAGAGTATAGGTTCTACCAGTGGATAGGTGTGTCGACGCAATGTGCTTGGTCCTGCCAGCGACCTCTGCCCTGTAACATAGGCTGGCTTTGTAGAGGTAGGAGTTCCTGCAGAGCGGGTGCGAGCCCAGGAAGCAAGTCGAAGGGGGAGTGAGAGCGACAAGCGTGCAAGCAGGGGGTGTGGTCAGTGTTGGCTCGCCCGCTGCATACGGCAGGACGAATGCAGAGAGTGAGGCGGTGTTTCAGAAGTTTCAAAGCCTCCACATCCTCTGTCAGAAGACATCAGGGGTCGACCTGAACCGTGTTTTGACGACTTCGTGGGCCGTTTTCGTTTCGGGTTCGTTTTGCGGCAGAGGCGCATTGGAGGAAAACAAAACGAAACCGAAAAACACTGTCTAGGTCGATCCCTGGAAGGCACTGCGACGCTGGGCAATACCGAGTCAACGGGCCAGCTGGGCGGTGCGCAGCGGGCCCACCGCACGTTTGAAGTGCCGCCCGAAGGGGCGTGGGAGCTTCCGGCGGGAGCGGCTGGACGGCTGTGAGAATAATCTCAGCGGGGAGGCGGCTTGCGTGCTTCTGCCCAACCCCCTCTCCTCTACCCCTCTGGTTCCGGCGGCGAGCGAGGGGGGTAAGTGGGAAGGAGAAGGCCTTCTCAGAAGGCTCGGAAGCCCCCCAGCCTTCGGAGAAGTTTTCCCAGCCTTCCCTGAAGACACCAGAAACCTCGCAGGAGGCGCGAGGGTCTCTGAGAAGTCCCGCCGCCTTTGAGGAGGCCTTCTCCTTCTCACTTCCCCCCTCGCTCGCGGCCGGTGGTTGGCCGAAAAGGGGGGTCCAGCGAAAAGCGGGCGGTGTGCCATAGAGATCTGGTGCAATGTAGGCTTGTAGGGGTGCAGTCGGAGTTTGGGGCGTGCGGCACCTTCCGGTGCTCACGTCTGCTTCTGGATGTTCGCGTGCGCTGCATTTCGTTGCCACGCGAGTCCTCAGATCTCGTGCGCCGCCCCCTTTCAGCTGGACCCCCTTTTGGGGTCCACCAAACCCCTTGCCGCTCGGGTCGGACGACCATGGGGGGGACCAGGCAGGAGGGGAAAAAACACAGACACAATGAATCATCGATCGCCAGGAAAACAGGGGAACATATGGGCAGTTGGGGGGGGGGACACCGAGCATCCAGAACATACGAGAACGCACATGGAGAATCCTGGAATGTGTGTCTATTCCCCAATCAGTGCTTGCACTGAAGAGGTCCTAGCGGAAATTGAAAGATTTGGTGGCCGGCTGGGCTCCCAGGGTTCCGGGGTTCCCAGTTCTGGGTTCCCGCCGGTTTTGGTGGCCGGCTTGGTTCCCTGGTTCCCGGGTTTTTGGTCATTGGTGCCGGTCTGATTCTGGTGGGTTCGGAGTTCCCGGGTTCCCGGGTTCCCGGTCGATCTCCTCATCGATCTCTTTATCGATCTCATTTCAAGCCATCCACTGATTGGGGTCTTCCTCTGGTGTGAGTTATTTGCGTGTGTCCCAGGGCCCCTTGTGGCCAGGAGGGGCGGGGGGGGGGGCCGAAGGAGAGGCTGGGGCACCTATTCGAGAGCGGCGGCGTGCCGCCGCTGGCTCGGCCCCGCCGCCCCTTCTCGACACGCCGAACATCCAGAGCATCCAGGACATCCCGGGACGTGTGTCTAGAGGAGGAGGAGGAGGAGGAGGAGGAGGAGGAGGAGGAAGAGGAAGAGAAGCCGCGGAGTCGTCGACTCCGAGGCAGGAGGTGTCAATCTAGATCTTTGCGTGTGCCCCAGGGCCTCTTCCGACCAGGAGGAGGAGGAGGAGGAAGAAGAGAGGAGGAGGAGGAAAGGAGGAAAGGAGGAGGCGGAGGCGGAGGTGGAGGCGGAGGCGGAGGCGGAGAGGCGAGGAGGAGGAGGAGGAGGAGGAGGAGGAGAGGAGGAGGAGAGGAGGAGCTAGGAGGAGGAGAAGGAGGAGGAGGAGGAGGAGGAGGAGGAGGAGGAGGAGGAGGAGGAGGAGGAGGAGGAGGAGGAGGAGGGGGGGGGCGGAGCACCGAAGGCGAGGCCGGGCACCTATACGAGAGCTGCGGCGTCCAGCCGTTGGCGCGGCCCCGCCGCGCCCCTCGTCGGCACGCCGGCGCCTGGCCCCCGGGGGCCACGCGGGCGCCGGGGAGGCGGTCTCGGGCGAAACCGGGGGCGGCCAGAGGGGGACGATGACCAGGGGACTATGTTTTGAGTATGTTGGGTGGTGCATGTTTTGGGTACGTTGGAGCATTCTTGCAGCACTGCTTGACTACTTTTTTTTCCGTCCAGGATCTGCCTGTAGGGGGACACGCCCGACCTAAGCCTTCTGAGAAGGCTGGGGGCGGCCAAGAGGGGGGTGATGACTAGGGTGGTGGGTGGATAGCATGGCGGGGGCCATGACATTTTCACAGATTTCATGGCGCCTCTTTTTTTTCCAAGACGTCCCCGACCCCCCCCCTGGGCTGCGCACATGCCGACGGCCATGATTTGCGCCTCCCCCCCTCTTGGACGCCCCCCTCATGGCCGCCGACGACGAAAAAGGTCCCTTTCAACGGGGGCCCTCGAAACTCTACGCCATGCTTCGTGAAGAAGACGAAGGAGAAGAAGAAGAAGAAGAAGAAGAGTAATAACCAGAAACATAAATAAACTGTTGGCGCTCCGCGCGGTTTTCTTGGATCCGCGCTGGGATCTGCTGGCGGCGCCTCTGGCGCCGCCCCTGGCGCGCTCCGCGCGCCAAGGTGGGGGTCCGGCTTGGATCGAAGAAATCCGTTCGGAGCGCCAAAAGTGATGTTTATGCCGTTTTGCGTTCTTCTAGTTTCGTGCAATCGTTTGTGCTGGATCGTGTCGGATGCGGGCCGAGCGCGTTGCATTTGGCATCGCTGGTTTGTGAGAGAGGCCACGCACCCTGAGCCGCAGGACGAGCTGGTGCAAGCGGTTTTCGCGACCCCCTGACGAAAGGCCCCCTCTGCCCGGAACTAGGGGGAGGCCAGCTACGCCGGCCGATTCGCTAACCCCCTTAATGCCTCCCCTGTCGTCCGGCCCGAGCATTCTCCTCGGAGGATTTGGGTCTTCTGCCCCTTTGCGCCGCCTCCCTTGTCCAGCCGCAGCCTTCCAGCCCCTGGCCATTCTCCGGACTCCTCTAAACCGCTGTCTGTCGAGACATTCGCAGCGTGTGTTCCAGTCCAGCCGCCCGCGTGCCCATAGGAGCGAGCTTGCGCCATCCAGGGGCAGGTGGAAGCGCGCACAGCCGAGCAGGATCCTGAGGATGAGAAGTTTCCCAAGGGTGCCCTTTCGTCCTTGCATCTTCGACCTATCCCCAGCCACCTCCTCCTCCTCCTCCTCCTCCCTCCTCCACCTCCTCCTCCTCCTCCTCCTCCTCCTCCGCTTCAAAGGCCGCACCTTGGGCGTCCAAGGTCCTCGCTTCCTCGCCGCGCATGCCGGGTCCTGTCGCGCTGCCTGGTAGGCTTTGGGCGCCTGCGGACAGCAGATTTGTTGCTTTCGCTGGACCCCCTTTGGACGGGCAGGGGTGCAGGTTGGGAGCTTGGCACTGGAGATGGTCTGCCGTCCGCGGGCGTCTGAAGTTTATGTTTGCGAGCCTCCGTGCCCCTCGGCTGAGATCCTCTGCGACTCGCAGGTTCACTAGTTCGCCTATCACTCAGATTGCTGCGTCGGCGGGACAACATTGATGGGCCCGTTTTCCACCACCACCACCACCACCATACGTTGGGGGGGGCAGGAGGTGGAAGACGAGGAGGAGGAGGAGGAGGAGGATGAGGAGAGGGAGGAGGAGGATCCCCCCCTCCAACTTCTGGTGGTGGTGGTGGAAAACAGGCCCATCAAACATCTGCTTTCTTCGTCATGCCCCTACCGATCACACGGCACAGAGCGCAATTGGGCGCGTCTCCCGTGCGGGCGCGCATGTGCGCTTGCGGATGCGAGTGCGCACGTGGTAGAGATTCGAGCGAAGAAGCAGAAGACGAAGAGGATGCAGAGGCGGAGGAGGTACACTTGGACCGAGCTATGAGATCGAGGTCGTTTTGGGGAGGGTACCCTTGTGTTTTTCGTGGTTGTTGGATGCTCGTGTGCATCCTGTGGGAAGGATACCCTCGAATGCTCGTCAGTTTGGCCGGCGGAAGGTCGCATGTTTTTGAAGGATGTTTGTTTGTCTGTCCTAGGTCCAACTGTGGAGGAGGAGGAGGAGGAGGAGGAAGAAAGAGGGAGGATGGAAGAGAGAGGAGAAGGGAAAAGGAGGGGGAGGAGGAGGAGGAGGAGGAGGAGGAGGAGGAGGAGGAGGAGGAGGGCGAGGCGGATAGTGACAATCGCACTCCAGTCTGCGGGCCCGAGCTCTCGCGCGCGCCTCGAGCGCTGGCAGAGGTCATGAACCCCGAGTACGACTTCCTGTTCAAGCTGCTGCTCATCGGCGACTCGGGCGTCGGCAAGCGCCCTCCTTGGCTAGACAGCTGGGGGGGGATGCCAGAGGAACGCCCGGTGCGGCGGGAGGAGGAGGAGGAGGATGAGGAGGATTGCCATGAAGCAACCGTGTCCCAAGAAAAGCGAGTCCTGTGGGCTTGGCGTCGCTCGGACATGAGCTTTCTTCTCGGCGAGGGCCAAGGAGGAGGAGGAGGAGGAGGAGGAGCAGGAGGAGCAGGAAGAGCAGGAGGAGAGGAAGAGGAGGAGGGAGGTCAGGTGGAGGAGGAGAGTGTGAACCTTTGCTGGTCTGCACAGAATATTCTTGGAACATTTCTGGATAAGGCCATCTTGTTTTGATACGCCGGCTTCTGTTCTGAGAGCACTGAGTTTGTTCCCCAATTATGTTTTCCTAAGGTGTTCTTGCTTGGTTAAAGGTTGGTACCTCGTATTCGTACGTTGCCCGTTGCCCGGAGGTTTCCTGGTTTCTCCGGGTTCCTTGAGGGGGTCCCCCCCCCTGTGCCACCTAATACTATTGTTACTTTGCCCGTTCCTCGGTGGTTCCCCGGGTTCACCGCGCCCAGTGCCTCGTATTCTTACTGTGCCCGTTCCAAGCAGTGCCAAGCAATGCCAAGCATTGTGCCCCCATGCAATAGGAAGCTTGCCCCTAGTTGAGGTCGCGCCAGGCTCATTATCATAACCTTCTTAGGGGACGAAGACGATATAACATAAACGTTTCCATTGTCGCGACGCCTGCCCCAGAGCGGCTGGAAAGTTTATACCCCTACGATGCCACGTCGGTGTATCAACTTTCGGCAGGTGCTCCCGACGGCGGAAAAGTGTATGCCACACCGCTTTTCGTCCCCCAGCACCCGTTTGTTATAAGACCTTATCGGATGACGCCTTTATCTGCAGTCGCTATTCGGCGCTCGGATTCGTACGCGCAGGTTGTTCTCGGTGGTGGTAGGCCGAGAGGCATGCCAGGACGGCCGGTCCCTGCTCTAAGCCGCGCCCCGGCCGCATTGCCGCCCGGAGGGCACCTCTCGGACTCGGGCGAATGGGTCCCTTGCAACGGGGGTCTCGAGCATGCACGCGTAAGTCGGGCATGCCCTTCTACAGGAGGAACATTCAAACATAACATGTTGGAGTATTTGGGGGTGTTTGATTTTTTTCGTCCAAATCCGCCTGTAGGGGGACATGCCCGACCTAAATGTGCGCAATGTGTCGCGCAATCGTTCGTGCTGGATCGTGCTGGATGCGGGCAGGGGGCGCTGCATCTGGCGCCGCTGGCCCGTGAGAGAGAGGCCACGCGCCGTGAGCCATAGGCTGAGCCAGGCGAGCCACAGGCTACACCGCCATCGAGGCATTCACAGCGTGCGTTCCAGTCCAGCCGCACGCGTGCCCATGGGAGCGAGCTTGCGCCATCCCGAGGCAGGTGAAAGCGCGCACAGCCGGAGGATAAGAGGTTTCCCAAAGGGTACCCTTTCGTCCTTGCATCTTCGACCTATCCCCAGCCTACTCCTCCTCCTCCTCCTCCTCCTCCTCCTCCTCCTCCTCCTCCTCCTCCTCCTCCTCCTCCTCCTAGCTCCCCCTCCTCCTCCTCCTCCTCCTCCTGGCTCCCCCTCCTCCTCCTCCTCCTCCTCCTCCTCCTCCTCCTCCTCCTCCTCGGAGCACTGGGGCCCTTCGCTCCCTTGCCTGGAGAGCCGAGCCTCGCCCGCGGGGGGCCGGCGGCGGCGCCCCCGCCGCCCCGTGCGCGGGCCGCGCGGGCGCCCACCCCCCCCCCCCCCTCCCCTAAGCGGAGGCTCCGCCGCCGCGCCGCTGCCCCGCGCCACGCCGCCCTCCGGAGGGGCCGCCTCTCCCGAGGCTCATGTCGGGCGTGTCCCCCTACAGGGGGATTTCCGACGACAAATAAAAGATACCCCCAAAAAATGCTTCGAAAAGGTCAAAAGATGCCCCAAAAAATAGTGCCCGGACTATTCTTGGACTATTTTTGACAATTTTGGGGGTATGTTTTATTTTTCGTCGAAAATCCCCCTGTAGGGGGACAGGCCCGACTTAACCCGAGTCCCGAGGGCAGGCGGCGGGGGGAGGGTGGCCTGCCGCGGGCAGGCCCCCCGATCTTGAGAGGGGCGTTGGCGGTGGGGTCGGTTCGGTGGCGTCGCATTCGTCCAAGCCTCCCGGGTGGGATCCGAGCAGATGGGGTCGGGAGATCGCACCGCATCGCCGACGCATCCGCGGTGCGGCTCGATGTGGAGCTCGGTCTTCTCCACGCCGACGTGGCCGATGCATCGCCGACGTCACCGTGTCCCGAAGAAGAAACAACAGCTATAAACATAAACGTTTGGCACTCCGTGCGGATTTCTTGGATCTGCGCCAGGCCCCCCCCCCGGCGGCGCCTCCGGCGCCGCCCCTGGAGCGCTCCGCCCGCCAGGGAGGGGGGGTCCAGCGCAGATCCAAGGAAATCCTCGCGGAGCGCCAAAAGTTTATGTGAATGCAGTGCTTGTTTTCATCTATGGGGGGCCGTTAGGTCGGCTCGGTGGCGTCGCGTTCGGTTGCGTTCGGTTCGATGCGGTCGGTCTATCGTGTCGTCGCCGTGTCGCTGCGCCCTCCTTGGGCCAGGCTCGAAGACCCAGAGGTTACCCAGCACCGATGGCGGTAATACTCGGGCGTCTAGGTGGCCGAAAGATGGCCACCAGCACAAATCTCCAGGATCATCTTCACCTGGTGGAGGCAGCCCCTGTGTTGCAGGGCTCGAGCTCAGCGGGGTTTGGGCGACGTCGTGGACCGTTTTCGTTTTGATCTCGTTTCGCAGCACGGGCAGAACGAAGACAGACCGAAACAAAGCGAGAACGGACCACATGTGTTAGCTCGAGCCCTGGGCAGCCCCCTGTGTTAGTGTTGGTTCTCAAGTCCAGGCCTCCCACGGCGGCGGTGGGCGGCCCCCGCGGAGGTAGCCCCCGGCGCCGTCTCGGAGGCGTCTCCCGAGGACGCACAAGCCGCTGCCGAGTGGCATCTAGGCAACGTGGCGGACTCGGGCGCGCCACATGTCAGGAGGGGAAAAACACACAGACACAATGAATCGTCGATTCCCCAGAAAATATGGGAAAATGTGGGAAGTGGGGGGGAAACAAAAAACCCAGAACACATGGAAAATTATGGGGAATATGTTTATTTGTGTGTATGTATTTGTGTGTCCTGGGGCCCCTTCACAGGTGCTTCCAGGCCTCCAGGATGGTGTCCGAGCCGATGGGCTCGGAGGATCGCGCCGCGTCGCTGACGCGATCGGCGACGCGGCTCGATGAAGGGCCCCATTTTGCGTCGCGTCGGCGTCGCCAATCACTGCCGACGTCGCCAGCGCAGCGCCGATGCATCGCCCACGCATCTTCGGATGCAACTCCTGGGAAGTCAAATTCTGACTCTACCCTGGTCCGAAGTCCCGCCTAATCCAGCTTAATCCCGTTTAATCCGGCTTCATCCAGCCTAATGTGTTTCAATCCCGCTGAATCCGCGGCCTAATCTGGCGCAACAGCCCCCCAATGGGGCCTAATCCTCCTTAACTTCTCTGGCGAAGACCTCCCAGTAGTTGCCTCCGAGCGCATCGGATCTGCATCGGCGGCACGGCGCGATCCTGCGACCCCACTTGCTCGAAGTCCATGTCTGGGAGGCCTCTCTGGTCCTGGGAAGCTGCACTTGCACGCCCCATGGGGCGCGCCTCCCATTGGCGTCCCCCCCACTGTGCCCCTCTCTCTCCCACGATTTACAGAGCAGCCCCCCTCCTCGTCTTCCTCTTCTTCCTCCTCCTCCTCCTCCTCCTCTTCCATTCCTTCTCCTTATAAATTACTTCTCCCTGTCGCACCCCGAGGCCAGTTTTTAGGGTGGGCTGGGCGTTTCGCCTGAGACTTCCTCATCACTCATGACCCTGAGGCTTCAGAACTGACAACAGCTTCACAGTTGGAGGGCGGGTCGTGTTCAACATGTGGATCTAGCGCCGCGCACATTCGTTTCAATTACTTACAAGGGCGTCACGGATTGAGGGTGGTTCCTTTTCAAATTGTGGTTCTGGCGTTAGCGCCGCGCACATTCATGTAAACAAATTGCAAGAGCTTCACGAACTGAGGGCGACCCGTTTCCAAAATGCGGTTCTCGCGTAGCGCCGCGCACATTCGTTGCAAAGAATTTCCAAAAGTTTCACGGATTGAGGACGGTTCCTTTTCAAACTGTGGTTCTCGCGTTCGCGCCGCGCACATTCGTTTTCAAAATTCGCAAAAGTCGCACGAATTCTCATGATAAGCGTATCGGAAATTGCGTTTTGGAAGGATTCAGGATTATGAGGGTGCAATAATTGCATTGATGCGTGGTGTGAAAGTCCCAGGAATGGCGTTCGGGCACGATTCAGGATCGCCACGATGCAAGAGTGAGGTTGATCTGTGGCGCTGGAATCCCGATAGCAATGCTTTGGCATGTTTCATGGTCGTCAAACGGGAAGAGGGAGCTTGGAAGAAGTTTTGATCACAACATCGTTGACGACTCTTAGGTTTACACTGGTCCTCCCTCCTCCTCACCACGATCCTGGGGGGCCACAGGAAGTTCCCGACCCCCCCGAAAGAAAATTCGGGTTTGTACGATGTCGTCTGTGCTTTCTCGTTGTTGCAGAATGCCCCCCCCGTTGGAAACTGGCAGGCCCAGCTGCAATTGCGGGTTGGTTTGGGGTGGTTTGGTCTGTAGTCATTTTCAGAGGAAGGGAGAGAGAGAGAGAGGGAGAGAGGAAACAGAGGAAGAGAGAGGAAGAGAGAGGAAGAGAGAAAGAGAGAGACGCCTCCGCCGTGCCTCTTCTCTGCACAGTGCCGGCCTTCTCCGTCGCCCAGCCGCCCGCCTCTCGCGGCCCTGCCGGGGCGAGTGTTGGCGCCAAGCGCATGCCCAGCCCGCCGCGAAAGAGGGAGGACGGACGGAAGAAGGAGGACGGGGAGGACGGAGGAGGTCGGAGGAGGAGGAGGAGAACGGAAGAGGAGGAGGAGGAGGAGGAGGAGGAGGAGGAGGAGGAGGAAGGGAAGGACGGAGGAGAAGGACGAAATAGGAGGACGGAGGCGGAGGAGGAGGAGGACGAGGAGGAGGACAACAACGACAGAGGACAACGACGAAAACAGGGGACGTGGAGGACCAAGAGGACGGAGGACGGACGACGGACGACGGACGACGGCGGCGACGACGGCGACGACGACAGAGGAGGAGGAGGAGGAGGAGGAGGAGGAGGAGGAGGAGGAGGAGGAGGAGGCGGAGGAGGAGGAGGAGGACGGATGAGGAGGACGGAGGACGGAACTTCGGAGGACGGAGGAGGACGGCCTCCGAGGTCCTGCCTGCTGCTGCGCTTCGCGGACGACACCTACACCGAGAGCTACATCAGTGCCCCCGCGCGCGTGTTCTGCCTTTTTCTCACCTTTTCCCTATCGCGCCCCCGTCGTCACCCAGCCGCGGCGACGAGGGCAGGACAGGAGTGCATGGCGTCGGGATCACCTTCATCAGCCATGAGTCAGTCAGTCAGTGCCCCCGCCCCCGCCTCCGGGGCAGCCCTGCACCCTGGGCTTCTGGGGCCCGGCCCGGGGCGGGGAGGGGAGCCGCGGGACAGGGCCGGCCCCGGAGCCCCTCGGGCCGCCCCCCGGGCTCAAGAGACGGGCCCCTTTCGGAACCCCTCGGAGCCCTCGGGCCCCTCGGGCCCCTCTTGGGACGCCGCTTGGAGCACATGGGACGTCTTCGGGGCCTCTGGAGGCGTGTTGGGGCGATTTCGGGCGCACTGGGGCACCCGTGGGCCTTCTCGGAGGCGTCTTCGGCCCTTGTGGACGCTTGTCGGGCCTACGCTTTGCCAGCTGCACTACCAGGAGACGCGTGCGACACGCCCGTCGAGGCTCACGAGACGGGGGTCCTTGCAAGCGGGGCAGGATCCTGCAGAGCCAGGGTTGCATTGACCCGGGCTCGGGTGATTGACCCGGGCTCGGGATCTTGCAGGATCCTGCAGAGCCTTACTGACTCGGGTCTGGACTGACCCCGGCTAGTAGATCCCCGACCCTTTCCTTCCGCTACAAGTAAGACGAAGACCGGCAGCAATTCCGTCTCACTCTGAACAGGACTCGTTGTCGGTGTCGCCGCAGATGTTGTCCGTTCGAGAAAGAAGACCGCCTGCCCAACAGCGGCCGCTGTCGCTTTGGAGCAACATTTGTTGTTGGACATCTCGTTTTGGGATGAAATCCGTAAGGGCTTCGCCCCCTGCCGCCGGCCCCCTCTCTCGGAGAATGGGCCATGGAAGAGCTAAGTCATGAGGCCTTGGCGCTGTCGTGAAGCAGTATCGAAACTTCATGCGAAGCCGATTCGCAATCAGCAAAACCAACTGATCACAAGAGGGGTTACCACACCTGGCGATTGGTAAGACGTGTATGGTTTACGGGCTTGGTTACCACACCTTGCGATTAAAGGGCCGAGGGAGTTCTCGCAGTTTGGGTTGCCACGCCTTGCGATGGATGTGCGTGAAGGGTGGCACCGAATTTCAGAAATGTGTCAAATCCCCTGTGTTTTTGGACCCTGACCCCGCGGATCTGCGTGAGGGGTGGCACCGAATTTCAGAAATGTGGCAAATCCCCTGTGTTTTTGGACCCTGACCCCGCGGATCTGCGTGAGGGGTGGCACCGAATTTCAGAAATGTGGCAAATCCCTGTGTTTTTGGACCCTGACCCCGCGGATCTGCGTGAGGGGTGGCACCGAATTTCAGAAATGTGGCAAATCCCCTGTGTTTTTGGACCCTGACCCCGCGGATCTGCGTGAGGGGTGGCACCGAATTTCAGAAATGTGGCAAATCCACTGTGTTTTTGGACCCTGACCCCGCGGATCTGCGTGAGGGGTGGCACCGAATTTCAGAAATGTGGCAAATCCCATATGTTTTTGGACCCTGACCCCGCGGATCTGCGTGAGGGGTGGCACCGAATTTCAGAAATGTGGCAAATCTCTTGTGTTTTTGGACCCTGACCCCGCGGATCTGCGTGAGGGGTGGCACCGAATTTCAGAAATGTGGCAAATCCCTTGTGTTTTTGGACCCTGACCCCGCGGATCTGCGTGAGGGGTGGCACCGAATTTCAGAAATGTGGCAAATCCCCTGTGTTTTTGGACCCTGACCCCGCGGATCTGCGTGAGGGGTGTCGATTTCGAGCCCCCCCAGCAATTCAGACAACGCGCCCAGGGGGTGCTAAAAAGCCGGTTTGGGCCTCCCCCCCCCTCGCGCGGTCAATCAACTAGTTACAGTAACCAGCAATAAGTCAACTAGTTACAGTAACCAGCAAGAAGCAGAACTGGAACACTGGAAACTACAAGCTACAACTGGTACAGGAAACTGCGAACCTCGCGCCTACAGCCTGGTGGCCCCACAAGGGGGCCGGCGGATTTGCTTCCGCACGGTAGGTTCGTGTCGTGTCGACCAGCGGCTGCCCCGCCAGCAGTGTTCGATTTTGAACGCCGCGGGCGACCCAGAGTCGTTCGATGTGGAACGATTTGGACGTTTCGGAAACGGCCGATCGTTCAAGCTTGAACGATCCCCGCGGTGTCAGAAACCAACGCCGAAGTCGGCACCACACGAGCTTGACGTACACTTTCCCAGGGGAGCAACAGTTGCATAAACATAAAAGCTCGGAGGTCTGCGCGGACCTCCGAGTTCTTGTGTTTATGCCACTTTTTGTTCCCCTACTGACGTACCCATGTCGGGCGTCCAGATCCTTCGGCCGTCTGGGGGCCCTCGTCTTACGTCGGGCCTGTCCCTTTACAGGAGGAGTATTCAAGAATAGTAAAACAGATTGTCCGGGGGCGATTCTTCAAGTCTTGTTTGATTTGATTGAGCATGTTTGGACTTTTTGGCATCTCTGGTCCAACATCCGCACGTGGCAGGGCAGGCCCAGCCTGGCCCTCGTGCGGGGGGGGGTCTCGGGAGGGGGGGGGGGGGGGCTCGGAGAGGCCTCTCGGGCCGCCCTGGGGCGTCGGAGGCCAGGCCAAGATCAGGAGGGAAAAACACACGCAACACACACACACACATATACACAAACCCACACACAAGCACACACAAACACAAACACAAACAAAAGCACAAGCACAAGCACAAACATCCACACACACAAAATCACACACACACACACTTCATCGTCGAGCCCCACGAGAAGGGATGGAAAAGGATGGGAAGCGAGGGGGCGAAACTCCCCAAAGATAGGGGAATCTTGGGACTCGTATGTGTGTGTGTGCGTGTGTGTGTGTGTGTTCATTCGTTTGTGTTTCCCTGGGCCCCCCTTCACAAGAGGGATGGTGATGCCCTGGCCCCCGCTAGGCTGTGCACGTGCTCCGAGCCACTAGATTCAATTTCCCGTTTTGGACGACACCCTAAATTCTAGACGCTCCGCGTATCCCCACCAGCCTATGTCCTTGTTCGGCGAGGCGGTCCACCTCCATCCGTTCCTTTTTGTCCCTCTTCGTCGTCCTCTACGTGCTTTCGGGGCGCTTCAAGTCCTTCCTGTTCGACATGTTTGCGGCCGTGCCCACGTGCCCTTCGCCGTCGGCACGCTCTTCGGCAGCTGACCGCCAGCTGGATGGTACTACTGTACTCTTCCGCGCGCTGCCGCTTGCACTGCTCTTGACTTCGCTACGGGTGCGGCCCGCCCCAGCACGCTCGGCGTTCGACTCGTTTCGCGCGTCCGCGGACCAAAAAGTATCCCCACCAGCCCAGCCAGAATCGATGGCCACTCGAGTTGAAGCGATCACGGAAGTGCGGGAGCAAAGAGGGGGACGGCCGAACCGTGCGAAGGAGGGAGGAGCAGGAGGAGGCTGGATGGATGGACGAGGGAGCGGGAAGAAGGAGGGCGAATAGGAGGAGGAGGAGAAGGAGGAGGAGGAGGAAGAGGAGGAGGAGGAGGAGGAGGGAGAGGAGGAGGAGGAGGAGAAGGAGGAGGAGGAGGAGGAGGAGGAGGAGGAGGAGCAGGAGCAGGAGCGGGAGCAGGTGCAGGAGCAGGAGCAGGAGCAGGAGCAGGAGGAGGGCAAGCAAAAGGGATAGAGGTCTCTTGGATGCCTCTTGGAACCTCTTGGGATATCTCTTGGGCGCTTGTTGGTGGCCGCTTGGGGCGTCTTGGGGTTCCCTTGGCGGTCCTGAGGGGCTCTTGGGCGTCTCGGGTGCATCGGCGGGGGGCCTCGCGGGGGCCTCCTGGTGTTCTCTTGGGGATTTCCTGGGGGGGGCCTCTTGGCGGCCTTTGGGGGCCGCTTCGGGGCCATGCTGTGGCCTCTCAGGGCCTTTCGGGGCCTCCAGGGCGTTTGTTGGGGCCATCTTGGAAGAGATCCATCAAAGAAGGTGGGGTCGCAATTCCCCCCCCCCGAAACAGGCCAACATAGGGCCTAAACCATTGATTTTGGCTTGCTCGCCGAGGCCGCGTTAGACGCCCCAACAACCCGCAAAACGCCCGTCCAGGTCAAGGGGACAAGGTGAGGGGGAGGGGTCAAGACACCCGCCCGCCCGCAAGCCGTCTGGTTCACTCCCGCCCGCCCTCCCTACATTATAGCCGGAGTGCAGTATCCCCAAACAAGGTTTTTAGAAACACTGCGGTTTCCAAGGTCGATTGCGTGCCCGTCCAGTGCGGGCTGGCATGGCATGTTAAAACATGCCTCCTCCTCCTCCTCCTCCTCCTCCTCCTCCTCCTCCTCCTCCACCTCCTCTTCATCCCGAACGGCATCTCGGATCCCAGAGTTGCGAGGATGTCTCCAGCGTAACGGGCTGGACCACCTCGCGCGCAGCATCTCGGACCCCAGAGTTGCGACGATGTCTCGGGCGAAACGTGCTGCGAGGAAGTCTCAGGCGAAACGGGCCGGACCACCTCGAGCGCGGCGTCTCAGAGCTCCGAGTTGCGGGGGCCTCCTGGGGCCTCCTGGGACCTCCTGGTGACCTCCTGGGGCTTCCTCCTGGGCCTCCTGTGCCCAGGGCGGATATCTAACCTGTGGCCGTCGGGGCCCCCCCAAATGGGGGGCCATAAGAGCAGGAAAATCAACGAATCGGCACCGGATGTGTATTAACTTGACACGTTCTGATAGGGGGCCTCCTGGGGCCTCCTGGGAGCCTCCTGGGAATCTCCTGCGGACCCCTGGGGCCTGTCCTGGGCGTCCTGCGGCCTCCTGAAGCTCTCTGGGGCCTCCTGGGGCTCCCAGGGTCCCAGGGGGGATCTGTCACATGTGGTCTTCTGGGCTCCCAGGCTGGACCACCTCTTGCGCAGCATCTGGGAGCTCAGAGTTGCGAGAATGTCTTGTGCGAAACAGGCCGGACCAACTTGCGCACGGCATCTCAGAGCTCAGAGTTGCAAGGATGTCTCAGGCGAGATGGGCCGGAGTCTCGGGCGAAACGTGCTGCGAGGAAGTCTCAGGCGAAACGGGCCGGACCACCTCCATCGCGGCGTCTCAGAGCTCCGAGTTGCGGGGGCCTCCTGGTGCCTCCTGGGGCCTCCTGGTGACCTTCTGGGGCTTCCTCCTGGGCCTCCTGTGGCCTCCTGAACTCCACCTGGGGCTTCCTGAAGCCTCTTGGGGCTCCCAGGGGGGATATCTAACCTGTGGCCGCTTGGGCCCCTCAAAATAAAGGGGGGGGCCACAAGAGCAGGAAAAATCAACGAATCGACACCGGATGTGTATTAACTTGACACGTTCTGATAGGGGGCCTCCTGGGGCCTCCTGGGAGCCTCCTGGGAATCTCCTGCGGACCCCTGGGGCCTGTCCTGGGTGTCCTGCGGCCTCCTGGAGCTCTCTGGGGCCTCCTGGGGCTCTCAGGGTCCCAAGGAGGATATGTAACATGTGGTCTTCTGGGCCCCCAGGCTGGACCACCTCTTGCGCAGCATCTGGGAGCTCAGAGTTGCGAGAATTTCTTGTGCGAAACAGGCCGGACCACCTTGCGCACGGCATCTCAGAGCTCAGAGTTGCGAGAATGTCTTGTGCGAAACGGGCCGGACCACCTCGCGCAGGTCTCAGAGCTCAGAAGTTCGAGGATGTCTCAGGCGGGCTCCCAGGGTCCCAGGGAGGATATGTAACATGTGGTCTTCTGAGCCCCCAGGCTGGACCACTTCTTGCGCGGCATCTGGGAGCTCAGAGTTGCGAGAATGTCTTGTGCGAAACAGGCCGGACCACCTTGCGCACGGCATCTCAGAGCTCAGAGTTGCGAGGATGTCTCAGGCGAGACGGGCCGGACCACCTCGCGCAAGGCATCTCAGAGCTCAGAAGTTCGAGGATGTCTCAGGCGAAACGGGCCGGACCACCTCTCGCGCGGCATCTCCGAGGTTAGAGTTTCGAGGATGTCTCAGGCGAAACGGGCCGGACCACCTCGCGCAAGGCATCTCAGAGCTCCGAGTTTCGAGGATGTCTCAGGCGAAATGGCCCGGACCACCTCTCGCACGGCACCTCGGGGCTCAGAGTTGTGAGGATGTCTCAAGCGAAACGGCCCGGACCACCTCTCGCGCGGCGTCCCGGAGCGCAACTTTTCGAGGATGTCTCAGGCGAAACGGCCAATCCCGGCCAACTCAGAAACGAGAGTTGTGAGGATGTCTCAAGCGAAACGGCCCGGACCATCAAATTTTTGTGAGGATGTCTCTGCTCCGACTTCTTTCGGCCGGAGTTAGCTTCTATCACAACAGCACCCCGTTCAGGAAGCTGTTTGGGGAACAAAAGTAACTCCCGAACCTGAGCATGTTCAGCGGCCGTTTTTGCATGGACAGCTACTGGGAGCCAAAGCCGACCCCAGGTGCGCGACGTTTGGGCGAGGTGCGCCACGCGTGCCACGGGTGCCACGCGCGCCAGGCACCCTTGGGGCCCGAACGTGCCAGGCGCGCCTGGTGCGCCAGATGCGCCACGTGGTCTGAGTGCGCCAGGTGCGCCGCACACCCCAGCTGCGCCAGGTGCGCCGCTTTCGGGACCCGTGCAGAATGCGTCAGGTGCGCCTGCGCACGTGACAACACACATCGGGAAACATGTCGGCCCCCGCCATCCTTGTCGAAAACAGATACTCATCATTGTGTCTGCTGGGCCTGCGCACAGCAGGCCACGCGGCACCACCCCCGCCGTCTCTGTCAAAAACCACATGACACTGATCGCGGGATGGCCGCGTATTTGGCCACGAGGTGCAGGTTGCATGGTTTTGGGGGTCAGGGATGGTAGCCCTGCGCACAGCCGGGATTATGCTGATCCCCGCCGTCCTTAGCAAGAACAGACCGAGGGGCCCGCCAGCTTCACGAACAAGACTCAAGACTGTGCTTCACAGTGTATTTTGCTTTGGGTTTGGAAAGGGGACAGTGAGCGAGGGGGGGGCGCACCGGGTTGGCCGCGCATGCTCCAAATGGAGGCAGAGTGCGATTTGTATGGTTTTTGTGACAGGGATGGTGGGGGGCGTGTTGCATGGTACCTGGTTGGCCCCTGGTCGCCTGGGGGAGGGGGTGTACACGCATAAAAAAGAGTGATAAAGCCCTCCCCGAAGGAGGGAAGGGTGGAAGAGGAAACGCCTTCAACCACCTACGCCCAGAGGGCAGTTGGAAACTAAGTTCAGCGTGTCCTTCTACAGGGGGAATATTCAAAAAATAGTAAACACATGGTTGTGAAACGATGTTTTGAATATTGTCTGGTTATGTGATGCTATACTGTTTGAATATTGATAGTTTTGTCACCAAAACCCGCCTGTTGGAAGACATGCCCAAACCTAATCTTGAACACGAAAAAACTTGAAAACTATTTCGTCGGCGGCCACGCAAAACGACTGAACCAGCGGTAAAACTCAACGGGGGCACCGAGAAGCGAAGAACAAACAAAAACAATAACATCCTTCAAACACCCGAGGGACCTGATCTGTTTTGGCTTGTCGGTGCCCTCTTGGGGGCCTCGGGGGGGCCTCCTGTTGGAACTCTCGTGGGCGTTTGGGGGGCCTGATGGGTCGCCTACAGGCCATTTTGGGCGTGTTGGAACGATCTTCTGGCGACCCAGAGCGTCTTCGACAGTCGCTTTGGGGCCCTCGTGAGGCCGTGTTGGCCCGTTTCGGTGCCCTGGTGGATCCGGAGAAGTAGCGCGAGAATGCTCGAGAAGGCGTTGGGAACGCTTGGGAGCACCCAAAGGCGCCCAGGAGCGCCCAGAATTCCAGGTCCCTTCAAGAACATGTCAACAGTCGACACAGATGTATCAAGGGCCCTCAGGACACTGCACGTCATGTCTCGGAACACGGTGTCGGATGTTAGGTGCTGTGCGCTTCCATGGGTAGTGCAAGCGTGTTGTTACAAGTTATAAGTCGACTGACGCGGGGGAAGCGTCCCGCCGTCGGCGCAAAGCGGCGGGCGGCTGCATGACCACCCGCCGCGCGCCGCCGCCGCTTGTCGGGTTGGCCAGGCTACCGCGCGGGTTTGCTGGCATGCCGCGCGGCTGTGCGTCGGTGTCCTCTCTGGTTCGTCCCCTCTCCGAGCACGGTCGTAATGCCTCCTTTATGCCGCTTGGCCGCGGGGCGGGGCCGGATATCAAGTACCCGGTCATGCCTGCGGCGCCTTGCCTGCCTACTGTGCACTTTGAGGCAGGGCGTCCGCCCATGGTGTTGCCCCCTGCTTGCTGCAGCGCAGCCATGATCCACCTCGGGTGCCACGCGCGGCGCGTCCGCTCGCCATGGTGTTTCGGACGCGACCGCGCGCGCAGTTCGCTTCGCTTCCCACGCACCACCCTTGTTGGCGGTATGGTGTCCATGCGCTTCGGCCGTCGCCCGAACGCGCCATCCGCCAGTTTTGGCCGACGTGACGGATTGGCGATTCGGCCAGGGTGCCTCCGGCTGCGGTCTCACCCAAGGTCGACTGGGTGCCGTTCTCCTTTCGTGGGTGGCATCGCTGTCCAGCGTCGCCGCGCTGGCGACTTGTGGGGTCATCCGGTACCCACAGAAGGTCAGACTGCAGCTCAACCTCCATGTTTGAGTGCACTCGCTTACTTCGTTGGGCTTTACTCCGTTCCAGAGCATCCAGGCAGCAGCGGCGCGCTTCTTTCGTGCACACAATACGAGTACAACCTAGAGAAAATTATATGACTCAGCGAGTTGGGCATCGTTCCCACTGCCTGGATAACGTGAGATTATGTTCGCGGCTCTTCCAGATTGAATTACTCCTTGCCCACCAGACTTCGCAGCGAATTCGCATGCGCATTGTCAAGCAGTAAAGCGTTCCTCTTCATGTGGTCGTGGAATATCGACTGCAATCAACGCATCACTGTGTTAGAGTCAAGCCGGTGTTCTGTTGGCATGTTGTTCCCCACGGGCGCCGGCGCAAAAAAGAGTCAGCGAATTTCGAATTCGACGCAATTTCAGTTGTCGTAAGGGTCCAGCCATGGTGAGGCGAAGTTTTCCTCGCCGATCGATTTGGAGGGAAACAGGTTCCCTCCTTGGGCGTTCCCTGGGAGTCCCCCCTGGATTCCAATATGGCCCAATCGCATTCCGCCAGGCGTCCATATTGTCCCAGCGCGGCCCACGGGCGCCAAAGAAACAATCCCAAGAGTCCCGCCCCGAGGTTGCCCAGTGGTGCCTCGATCTCACCCACGTGCCTCCGAAAATGGGTCGGGCAGTGGCCCCAAAACCGTTGGGCGGAGCGCGGTGCGCGAGGTTCGGCGGCTCAGTTGTCACTGGTGGTGTGCAGGGATGCATTCTTGCAGCCCCTGCGCTGGAGCTTCATCCCCATCCTCGGAGGCACCATCGGCGTGGATTTCAAGATCCGCACCCTGGACCTCGACGGCAAGACGGTGAAGCTGCAGATCTGGGACACCGCCGGCCAGGCGCCCTGCCAGCGCCGGCCGGCGGGCGCGGGGTCATCAGGGGAGGGCGAGTGGAGACAATGGTAGTTGGCCTGCGTGGGGAGTGCCCTCGTCGCCACGATTGGGCGCACCTACAACAATTGTTCGTTTGGACCCCAGGAGGGGATCGGCGACCGATGCGGGGTAGCGTTGTCTTAACTCGCCCTGCTCCGAGAGAAGGAGGGAGAAAAGGAGCAGGAGGGTGAGGATATGGAGGAGAAGGAGGAAGAGGAGGAGGAGTTGTCGTGGCGCATGCCCTGATCAGTGCGTGGGGCGGCGCCAGACTCGCAGTTGTCGTGACGCATGCCCTGATCAGTGCGTGGGGCAGCGCCAGTCTCGCCGCGGGCACCCGCAGCCCACAAAACCCTTCAGAGCCGCTACGGCCCCCCCTTAGAGCATTGGTGCCAGTCAAGAAGCACTGGGCACCTCAGAAGACCTCCTGTCCTCCTCCTCCGCGCCGGTCGGCGCGCGCGGGGGGGTAGGGATCGAAACGACCGAAGTCGGTGCTGAAAGAACATGGACGAGGCCGACACGACAGCAGGGCTCGCTGTCGGCGTCGGCGCGGCACGTCGCCTGCCCAACAACGGCCGCAGTTGGCTTTTTGACAGCAGTTGTTGCCGGCATCGTATCCGCATTTTCCACACCCATTCTGGGAGTGCCGGAAGAAAGAGGAGGAGCCCCCAGAATTCCTCAGAACCTCCACGACCCCCCTGGGAGCTGCAGAGCCAGCCAAACGCCCCGAACACCTCAGAATTTGTCGTCCTTGTTCTCTGCTCTTTCCTCCTCCTGCCTTCCCGAGGGGAGGGGGAGGAAGAGGAAGAACCACCCGCAAGTCCCCAGATAGTGAACTTCTAGTTGGAGGAGGAGAGCGCAGCAACGGCAACAGCAGCAACAGTAGTCAGGAGAGGAGATGGCGTCGAGAAGAAGGGGTCTGAAAGAAGAGGAGGAGATGAGATGCCAGAGCATGAGGAGGTCAGGAGGTCTCCTGGAATTTCTCAAAAGTCGTTTCGCTTTGCATTGCGTTGCTTTGGGGTTCTTTGCGCCGCATTGCAGTGCGTTGCGTCTGCACTGTTTTGAAGTGTGATTGCGCAGCGTTTCGCTGCATTGATGTGCATTGTGGCACTTTGCATGATTTTGCACTTGCCTCAATAGCTTTGCCATCTGCCGCTGGCCCACCCTCAGTTTGCTTGCATGGCCACGTCTGGTTGGTAGGTCTGGTTCTCTGGTCGGTTGGCTGTCTGGCAACTCGGTTGATTGGCTTGTTGTCTGGTTCGGTGACTGGCAGTTGATTTGGGCTGTTTGCTGGCTTGCTGATTGCGCCTCCAATGGTGGCCTCGGGTGTTGGCCTCGGGTGCGAGGGGTGGCGGCCTCGGGTGCGAGCCTCCATGGGAAAGTCCGGCACGAGGCTTCGAGGCGTCGGGAGGGCGCACCCCGAATTAGCTATTCACGAGCAGACGCGGCCCCGTGCCCCGAGCCGAGCTCTCGGGCAGCGACAGGGGGGGCCAAGACGCGCCGCCCGAACACATATGCCGACACGAAGTACGACGGTTGAGCGACGAGGAAAACCGGGTCTCACGCGTTCAGCCGATCCATATTCCTCATCCCCGCCCCCATCCCGAGCTCCACCATCCGGCCACCTCAGCTGGGGATGTGCCCGTCGAAGCTCGAGGGGAGCAGCACAGCTGGGGATGTGCCCCTCGAAGCTCGACGGGTCTTACACCAGATAGCATGGCGACCTTACGCGGTGGCTTACGCGGGCCGCCAGCGTGGCACGCCGCACTGGAGGCGAGGGCGCTCACGCGCTACCTTGCGCGGGCAGCTTGCGCGCCAATGCCGGCGCAGTCGACCCCGGTTTCCTTCTGTCGCCCAGGTGTTCTCAGCATCGCTCGGCCGATCCCCATTCCCCATCCCCGCCCCCATCCCGAGCCCCACCATCCGGCCACCTCAGCTGGGGATGTGCCCCTCGAAGCTCGAGGGGAGCAGCACATATCCCCATCTGGGGGAGCAAATCTCCTCCTCCTCCTCCTCCTCCTCCTCCTGCTCCTCCTCCTCCTCCTCTTCCTCCTCCTCCTGCTCTTCCTCCTCCTCCTCCTCCTCCTCCTCCTCCTCCTCCTCCTCCTCTCCCTCTCCTCCTCCTCCTCCTCCCTCCTCCTCCTCCTCCTCCTCCTCCTCCTATGATGCTCCGACCTATGTTAGCCTTGATCACCAGGACGAATTTCGAGCGCCCAAAACAGTAGCGAAAACTCAAGGGTTTCCGCGTGTCGGGCCCTGGGAGACACTGGCCCGACATTGTTTCGACACTGTTTCGGCACTATTTTGACACTTTTCCGGGTGTTCGAAATGATTTGTGGGATGTGGTGCTTGAGTAGGATGGGAACAACCTCCTCCTCCTCCTCCTCCTCCTCCTCCTCCTCCTCCTCCTCCTCCTCCTCCAGCCTCCCTGGCCCGAGGAAGGACCGTTCCAGGAGGCACGCCAGACCCCCACACTGTTCCGTGCACGGGAATTACCGCGGAGGCCCTCGCCCGCCATGCCTGGCGGGGGCTGATGCTCCGCTCTCATGTCGTCCCGTCGCATGTTTGGCTTTAACCCTCTACATGCCACACGGCACAGATTGGAGGACAGTATGCAGGAGACGGGGAATTTCGAATTTGTGTTGCTGGGAGGTACACAACACAGCACACACACACACACGGGCAACCCTGTGATGACGACGAGGACTGCTGGGAGGTGGGTGGTGGAAGCGCCGACGTCGACGGCTCAGCATGCAAATAGCTCGTGCGGGTGTGCGATCGGGTTGGGCCCCATTGGAACACAACAGTATTGTGCAAACTTGGCCTTTTTCCGCCTACGGCCCCAGGGAGGGCTTTTGGGGCCCGTGCTAAATATGGCAATGTGGATGTGTGTGCGACTGTGGTGCACTACCCACCCCATACCCAGAAGCGGGCGCACAGGGCCCATTATTTTGCGACGGTTGCCATTCTCACGGATTGGTTGTCGGATGCGATATCGTCGTTACCAGCCCGGTGCGTGCATGTGGTGTATAGCGATTTAAATAACGGTATGGGCACATACCACGATGGCACGTGGTGGCTGCCGCGGGACACCCTTGTCGTAGGGACTCCGAGTCGTGAGAGACCACCGAAAGGGGCGGGGGCACGGCTTCACAAACTTATGGAGACCCACCTTATGTGTGCAGCGAACACGTTCCGCGGAACAGGTCCTGAGCCTACTTTCTTTGGGATGACAGGGAGTTCTCGGATTGCTTATCTGTTTGTTCCGCAGGGTTTCAGCAGTCAGACATGTGCGCGTCGTCCGCATGAGCGTTTGGGCGCGCGTTTTCGGGCACTCGCGTGTGTTCTGCGTGTGTGTGTGTGTGTGTTCTGGGCTACGACAAACACGGGGCGCACCATGGAGAGGCGCAGGCGAGATTGGGGGAAAGGTGGAATATGGATGTTATGATGTAAACGGTACGGGAGGGACAGAAACGGTACCGAATTCTGGAAGGTCAGTGTGGGATTGGACGGTTCCACGCACTTGCAGTGGATGCGCGATCAGGCTTCGGCCGATGAGATATTCGAGCATGGACGGGGCAATTGCCAGGGCGGGGCAGGCTTGTTTCGGACCAGTGTCGTATCAGGGGACCGACGACTCAACAAATGACGCTGGGTTCCCAACGAGTGAAAACCGAACACGTTGGGTTGAAAACGGTCGGTTTTTCGGGGTCGACCACCGCGCCCAAACTCATGGGGGCCCCGCGGCGGCCTCTGCGCGCAGGCGGTGGCGACTGGCCCGATGGGCCCACCTCCGAAGCACTAAACTGGGGGCTTTGTTTGCGGAGGTGGCCTCCCCTGATGAGGAGCTCAAGCAGTTACCCCACGAGCGGTTTCGGTTGAGGCGGTCACGGAAGCGGGAGCGACCGGCGACCTTATTGCAGGAGGCGAGAGAGCGATGGGGACGTGGGCAAGTCTCTGAGGGGATGCGGTTAGCCAGGCGCGCGGCCAATTGCTGGCACGGGGCCAAGAAGAGGGACGGGCGCCTGGCCAGAGGCATGCCCCCGAGTCGAGCCGACTGGCTCGCGGCATGGTCGCCCTCGGGCCCTGAAGGAGGGGCGCAGGTGCATGAGTGCACGCGGGGCGAGCGAAGGAGCAGCAGAGAGGATCAGGGAGGTGGTGGCTACGCGCGATACGGCGATATGCACGACGAGCCCCGAAACGACGCGCCGCCACCGCGGGCGCGCCCCTCTCGAATTATGGCAGCAAGTACTGTGGCCGAACTACAGGGCGCGCTTGCGACGGGGAGTGGGGCCACGGGGCCAATGCCGAAGACGCCCATTTTCTGGTTTCTCCTGGAGCTGAGCCGTCTACAAAATCCGCGAGCATCGGGAAATCCCATTGCGTTGGAACGAATCACTGGGCGCAGGACTGCACAAATCATTGGTGAAGGGGCCTCGGGGCAAGCGGGTGACCCACGCCCCCCCCCCCCCCCCCCCCCGCAGTGGGCAAAGCGCATTGTGCGACAGCTCCGAGCTGCGCCGACGGCCCAGGATCACCGCTTCGCGGGGGGGGGGGGGGGGGGCGCGGAGGGGGGATGCCACGCTCGTTGCTCAATTGACGAGTGGGCGATTATGGAGCATGGGCCGTGCCCGCTGCATGTCTCTGAGAGATATCAGCAGCGTTTTGGTTGTTTTCGAGTTTCGTTCTTTGTGGACGGAGCTGGATGCAACAGTATCTCCGCGCGCGCCCCCCCCCCTTCCCCGGCGATGCCGACTTGCGCAGGCCGCGTTGCAGACAGGCAATTATCGAGTTGGACTCGCGCGACGGCACGATCTGTGTGCGACCTTGATTCGGCGGCGCGATGGGGGCGCCCCCTTACGGCGCAGGGCTTCTTGGGGACTTTCGGACGGGCCACGGCGGCATTGGGGCACCACGTCTTTACTAACGACCGATCGGCCAAGTTCTCGATGTCGAGTTGGCAACAGTTCTCTGTAGATATTAGCCTGATCAAATACGCGGACGACCTAAACAAGTTTGCGGTGGCGGATCTCGGGAGCGCGGTCTGGGATTTCTCACGCGAACTACATTGGGTCGATGAAGCGTTGGGCGACTATCTTGGGAGATTTGGCTGAGGTCAAAACGCTGATCAGTTGGAACTGCTTCCCTACTTCGCGAGTCAGCCCAGGCCTGCGCTGACCATTCTGAGAGAGATAGAAGAGAAGAGCAGAGAAGAGAAGAGAAGAGAAGAGAAGAGAAGAGAAGAGAAGAGAAACGAGAGAAGAGAGAAGAGAGAAGAGAGAAGAGAGAAGAGAGAGAGAGAGAGAGAGAGAGAGAGAGAGAGAGAGAGAGAGAGAGAGAGAGAGAGAGAGAGAGAGAGAGAGAGAGAGAGAGAGAGAGAGAGAGAGAGAGAGAGAGAGAGAGAGAGAGAGAGAGAGAGAGAGAGAGAAGAGAAGAGAGAGAGGAGAGGAGAGGAGGAGGAGAGGGAGGAGAGGAGAGGGAGAGGGAGAGGGAGAGGAGAGAGGGAGAGGGAGAGGGAGAGGAGAGGGGAGAGGAGAGGAGAGGAGAGGAGGAGAGGAGAGGAGAGGAGAGGAAGAGAGAGAGAGAGAGAGAGAGAGAGAGAGAGAGAGAGAGGAGAGAGAGAGTTGCTCAGGGTCGCACGCCGCGCAGGGGGGGGGGGGGCGAGAGAGTTCGCGCGCCACTTGGGGCCTTACCTCGCCACGCTGACGAATGGCCATCGCGAGATTCTACGGCGGCGCCTGGCGGCGCGGCAGGCTTCCCTTCGCTTGGGAGGGGCGCGGCCGGCGGGATTGCCCTGTCATTGGCGGCGGGAGCTCCTTCAGGGCCTCGCGGGCAAAGCGCTCCTCAGCGGGCTTGGACCTTTTTGTTTGACACCGTCGGATTATCATAAACATGATGGACGCATGGCCGCTCTCTGCAGGGCAGCGATGTTAGGCGAGGCGCGCGCCGACGCGCTGTCGGGGCACAAGGTGAGCATGACCACTCCTCAGGTCCTGCGTTATTGGCGACTATCGGGGGGTCGGGTCGACCTCCGCATTCAGAGGGACGCGGGAACCTACGCGGCACATTCAGCCATCATGTGCTACGTTTGGGGCACTGCGGGGGGGGGGGGGGGGGGATTCAGCGGCGCCGCCGCTGTTGCATGGTAAGCCGTCGCGCGTGGCATCGTAGATGCGACGAGGCCGTAGATGCGACGACGCGGGAGGGGGGCCAACGAGAGGGATATGACGACGACGGGCCATATCGACGCGAGGTGCGGTCGGACGAAGGGGGCCCCTGTGGGGCCAGGTCTATGATGAGGACATCCCTCCGCAAACACATGACTCAGCAGCATCGCCCCCATAACCTCGCGCACGCCCTGATTCCGACGAACATGCGCATTTGATGTCGCCAGGTGTTTAAGACGCGCGTCACGGCCGCACGTCATTTAGTAGCGGCGATTCGGAGGGGCCGATGCGACAAGGGCCTCATGGGAGCTGCGCCGAGGAGCAATGAGACCTTACGAGGGCCCAGGACCCGTCAGTGCCCGCTACGCTGCTATGCCGCGGGGGAAATCCCCGCCCTCTGCAGCCATCTCCTCAGCCATCTCCCGACGACCGTGAGGCTGGAGTGCCCGCTCGCGGGTGACCGCCGCGCTCGAACCTTCGACAGTGATGTCGCTGCAGATGCCATCGTGGCCCAGCCTCCCGACTCAGGGCGCAGGCGACAGCGCGGGAGCGGACGAGGGCGCGGCCGCCAAGGAGGGCAGGAAGGGCGACGCGGGCGACATGGACGACCTCATGAAGCTGCTGACGGCGATCGGACGCCCGGCGCTGGCGCAGGCTCGCACGGTGGCCGACTTGGCGGCGGCGCGCGCGACGCGCGCGATGCCTTTCTCGCGGGGCCCCCCCGCGGCCGCGCAGAAGGCGGGCAAAAAGTACGAGGAGGGCAGCAAGGCGATGAGGTCGGCCAACGCCACGCAGGAGCAGTGCAAGCAGCGCGGGCCGCCACACAGCCACGTCTTCCTGGCGGCGTTCCAACACGCGGCGGAGCGCGCGGCAGCGGCGGGCCAGGACAAGGATAGACCAACGCGCTCGAGGCCAAGCAGCGCTGGGAGAACCGCATCGCGTCGAGCGACATGGGGAGCATAGCGGAGGCGGTGCTCTATTTCAGGCTGAAACCGCTGTGCAAGGAGGAGGGCCAGGAGCAGCAGCGCCTCAGCATCACGAACTGCAACAAGGACACGAAGCTGGCCTCCATGCGCAGGCCCTACATCATGAAGGCGCTGGGCTACGAGGGGGCGACGGCAGTCCACGGCTTGGCCCGCAGGGGCCTCTTCGAGAGGGAGATCGCGAAGATGGTCAATCATGCGAAGGAGACCGCTCCGCCCTGGCGATCCGTGTAGGAGGCACGGACAGGCGACGGGGGCAGTTTTCAGCAGTCCGGCACGATTGGCGGAGCTGGAGGCGCGAGGCAGCATGAATGCCGAGACCGCAGAACGGGCGCGATCGGGAGCCGCGCTGGTAAGCAACTATGCCGACGAAGCTATGCCTGCGGCTCCGCTAGTTGATTTACCTGGCCACGGTCGTGGCGCGCCAGGCAGACGTGGCGGGCGCGGACGACGCGGTGGCGGGCGAGGCTCTCGCGCCTGAGTGGGCGCCTCCTTTGCGTGCCTTAGGGAGGTTGCTCGCGGGCCTGTGCCCCGAAGGGGAGCGCAGGCAGGGTCTACGGAGCTATTATTTGTTTTTCCTCCCGGTTGGGGTGGCTTTACCCCGTCTCAGAATCCATCTGCACTCGAGTAGAGTACTTGGCGATAGCTGTGCAGCTTAGTCAGAGCAGGATAGATGTGGATTTCCCGAGGTTTGTTTGCTTGCTCCTCCTCCTCTTCCTTCTCCTCCTCCTCCTCCTCCTCCTCCTCCTCCTCCTCCTCCTCCTCCTCCTCCTCCTACCTCCTCCTCCCCGTTTTTCCCTGGCGTGTCGATAACGGAATTGGCCGTTTTCGGTCCGCGAGAGGGCGTCGCGGCCGTCATTTTTGCGGGTCCAGGTCCGTCGGTTTCGGTCCTGGGCCGTTTTCTATTAAGGGGAGGTTCGTTGAAGGGAGGTTTGTCCACCGCCGAGGGGGGCGCGGCTTCGCGGGCGCAGGCGTGCCGCAACTTGCACGAGTGGCGACGGCTTCGGAGGCTGCGAGAGTCGCAGTTCGCTAGGACTGGCTGCCTGGCACGTCGATGAAGGAGTTGGCCGCTTTCGGCTCGCGAGATGGCGTCGCGGCCGTCATTTTTGCGGGTCCAGGTCCGTCGGTTTTGGTCCTGGGCCGTTTTTTTTTTTTTATCACGGGGAGCTTTACTACAGGGAGGTTTTTCCACCGCCGAGGTGGGCGCGGCTTCGAGGGCGCAGGCGTGCCGTAACCTGCTCGAGGGGCGAGTCGCAGTTCGTTGGGGCTGGTTGCCTGGGGAGCGCGGGCTCTGGGGCAGCTCTCGGCGGCGACGGATTGGCCGCGGGGGCGCCAAGACGTAATTGTTTTGGGTCTCTTCATCAGCGTGGGGGGTACCTCCCCGACGGGGGTTCAGCCTCGCCTCGTCGTCGCGCCGCGACGGGGGGTCGGAGCGCCTTCGGCGCGGGGGTGGCTGCCCGCGACGGGGGTCGATGTGGGGCTGTCGGCGGGGGTTACGCCCCCCGACGCTCATTATGAAACTCGGAAGCCACAAGGAACCCAGCCCTGAGAGAGCTGACGCCGGCGACTGACGGGAGAGTGCACGGTCTCCCCCGGGGCCGTAGGTGACCCGAGGAGGAGGAGGCGGAGGAAGAGAAGGAGAAGGAGGAGGAGGAGGAGGAGGAGGAGGAGGAAGAGGAGGAGGAGGAGGAGGAGGAGGAAGGGGAGGGGAGGAGGAGGAGGGAGGAGGGAGGAGGAGGAGGAGGACGACGAGGAGGAGGAGGAGGAGGCGGACGTCCGGGGACATAAAACCGATTGGAAATCACCAGGACTTGTGGCACGGGAAGCGCGCAAGCCCGGCGCAAGGGACAGGGAAATGGTGGCCTCGGGAGCGCAACGGCTGTTGGATTGTACAAAGGGGTTATTGGCTTCGCGGGCGCGAGCACGTCTCGTTTTTTTTATACAGGGCTGTGGCTTTGGGAGCGCGAACGGTTTGCACAGTCAACCCGCATAGCAAGGATGGGCAACCTTCCCAAAGGGTATCCTTGCATCCTTGCCTCCTCGGCCCATCCTTGGCCGGTTTCGTTGGCCGCGCTGTGCCCGAGAAGCTTCGAGATGGCCTTCCAAGGCCCTTGCATCCTTATCCCTCGTCTTTGCTATATGGGTTGAGCGTAATCACCCAAAGACTGTGGACTGGGCGGAGGAGGAGGAAAGGAGGAGGAGAAGGAGGAGGAGGAGGAGGAGGAAAGGAGGAGGAGGAGGAGGAGGAGTAGGAGTGGTCGTGGGCTGGGGAGCGCGAGCCTGGCGCACGGCAGTTCACGAAGGGCTGTGGCCTCGGGAGCGCGCGCGTCGCGCTTTCGAGGGAGGGTGCCCTCGTGCGTCTGCCTACCCTGCAGTCGGGCATGTCCCTCTGCAGGGTGAAAATGCAAAAATAGTTTTAAAAAAGCCTGGGGATTTTTGTTTAAAGTATGTTTTGACCATTTGGGGGTATCGTTAGGTTATGTGTTATGTTTCGTCCAAAATCCCCCTGTAGGAGGACAGGCCCGACTTAAGCCTGCCCAAGATTCTGGGTTGGGGAGCGCGCTGTATGTTTACGTGTCCCAGGATCCCCTCGAAATGCTGAAGAAGCTGCGATTCGGGGAGGGGAGCCGCATGGCTTTCGGGCTCCCCCCTTCGCGTGGAGGTCAGTCGCTACATATATATATATATATATATATGTATATATATATATATAGAAATATATATGTGTGTACAGTGGGGGGCCATGCCAAGACACAACCTGCGTGCCTCCAGGGTGCCCTTGTTGTTTCTTGGGTTTCGAGGGTTTTGCGATGGAAAGCGCGACGCTCCCACACCCAAATCCATGGACGTCCTGGGGTCTCTCTCCAGGTTGGGTTTCTTGTGGAAGGTTTCTTGTGGAGTGGCATCAACTGTAACTGGGAAGGTGGAACTGTTGCAGGGAATTGGGCAGCCTAGTCCTCGATGCCTGTTGGCCCCGAAGGGGGGCGCCCGCGGATTTGATGTGTGTTGCATTTGCGTTCTTGTGCATTGCTTTGGATTGCATCGACGTTGTATATGGATTACATTGCTTTGCATTTTTCGACGTTGCTTCCTGTTGCCTTAGGTTAGGTTGCGCTCCGAGTCTGCGTAGTGTAATTCTCACAACGTTGCATGAGGACTGATCGGCATTGCGCTTCATTGCATAACAGGGCTTTCCATTGCGTTGTTTTGCCCTGCATTGTGTTGCGGTGTTTGGCATTGCGCAGCATTATATTTCTCTGCGTTGTCTCACCTTGTACTGTTTTGCATCGCGTTCCTGTGCACGTCATGGTTTTGCACGTCTTTGTGGTGTGTCAGTGTTTTGCGCTTGGTTTGCATCGCCATGCCTTGCATCGCGAAGCTTTGCACTGCAGTGCGTCGCGCTGTTCTGGTTTGCATAGCCGTGCTTCTCGCTATAACGCAATAGTGTACAAGTGCAGTATAGTGTAACCCAGATACGAAGATTTACAATGCAATGTCTTGCAATATGCTGCACCTCAACAGCAAAGTAACGCTGAACCAAGCAACACCAGCACCGCGAATTACGAGCAAACCACATCAACACGCATCAAAGTACGATACATGTTGCAAAGTAAAGCCATTGAGAGTAACACAATGCTATGATTCGCAATGCCTTGCAACACATGGCATCGCAGTACCAGGGCAGATCAGCGCAGCGCTGTAATATGTGTCAGCGCGACTCTGCAAACACATTATATATATATATATAAAGATTATACAAATATAGATGTACACGCATACATACAGACAGACATATGCATGTATAGATATACAGATTCCCCCATCAATGTTTACACTGAAGGGGTCTCAGCGGACATAGAAGAGATTGACGAAAGTAGCCGGCCGATTTCGGCGGGCAGCTCTCGGTGGGCGGCTCTTGGTGTGCGCCCCCTCAGGCGATTCGCGAAAGTAGCCGGGCGATTTCGGTGGGTGGTTCTTGGCGGGCGGCTGTTTTTTGCTGATGCTGATGTTTTTTTTTGAGCCGTTGTGGGGACGTAATGTGGCCCTCTTGAGTCGTCGAGGGGTCCTCTCAGGCCGTCGAGGGTACCTCTGGAGGCCCGCCTGGGTCATCTTGAGCCCCTCGTGCGCCGTCCTGGGGCAGTATTGGAGACCACCTCCCATGCAGTTTTGAGCCGACGGATGCCCGAAATGGTGAGGATGCCACAACCCTTCCAACACGCAAGGGCAATCAATGAGTTAGTCTCTTAGGGCCCTCTTGCGAACCTGCGGCCATGCATGAAGCTTGCAAAACTTCTGGACCATCCACTGATTGGGTTGTTTCCTCCGATTCAGCGCTTGTAAGTATTAGCCAGCTTGCTGTCAGTGTCACATGAATATGTCAGTGGAAGAGATAAAAAGAGTGCAGACACGAGGGGACGATATGCAGCAGCTGCAGGGATATCATGCACAAAATGAGAAGCATGACCCTGAGATGGTGGTAGTGGTGGTGGTGGTGGTGGTGAAGGCGATTATGTTGACAATGGTGGTGCTGATGACGCCGCTGCAGATGGTGATGATTACAGCAATACTGATGGTGATAGTGTAAGTGATGATGAGGTGCATGAGGAGAGGCACGAGGAACAGCAGTGGTACCATATGATGGGGAGGTGGGGAGGAGCAAAAGGAGGAGAGGTGGAGGATGGGGTGCGTTTGACCGGCTCACGCCCGCAGGAGCGATTCCGCACCATCACCAGCAGTTATTACCGCGGCGCCCATGGCATCATCGTCGTCTACGACGTCACCGATAAGCAGTCGTTCGAGAACGTGAAGCATTGGATGCAGGAGCCCGCGGGGCACAGGGGGAGGAGGATTGGAACGCGGTGTTCTTCCTCAAGGGGTAGACGGTTCCATGTGGGGGACGATGGGATGGAGGAGGAGGAGGAAGGAGGATCAGAAGAGGGAGAACGAGGAGCCCGGGAGGAGGAGGGCGAGGGGAGAGGGATGGGGGCAGGAGGAGGACGTAAAGGGGCATGGGTGCGACGAGGAAGAGGACGAGGCACGACGCATAGGTGACATAGCGTCGCACAACCAGGATGCACAGGCGGCCCGCGCGCAGGAGATCGACAAGTACGCCGCGGACGGCGTCAACAAGCTGCTGGTGGGCAACAAGTGCGACCTCTCCTCCAAGAAGGTTGTTCCCTACGACGAGGCGAAGGAGCCGTGGGGCGGGGCCCCTGCTGGACAACTCCTCCCTCCTCCCTCCCTCTTACTACTACTCCTCCCTCCTCGCTCCCTCGTTCCTCCTCCTCCTCCTCCTCCTCCTCCCCTTCCTCCTCCTCCTCCTCCACAATTACACAATATGAAAATACTCTCTCACTTCCCCTGATGGCGTCCCGAAGATATCCGACCCCCCCCCCCGCGTATGTTTTTTTACACAGGATTCCCGGGAAACGGGTTTTCGCTTGCGTTTTTTCAAAATGTTGCTCTCGCTAAGGCGCCCGCCTCATTTCTGCTCCCGAATCGTTCCGAATCGTGCTCCCGCTGCAGCGTGGGCCTCATTTTCGGATCGGTGTTTGGCCTCCGTCGTTCAGGATGGCGTTCTCGCCCCAGCGCGGGCTTCTTTCTCGCGCGCTCATCCGCCCGCCACCACCGCGCCGCACCACCACCACCACCACCACCACCACCACCACAACCACCACCAGCACCACCAGCACCACCACCACCACCAGCACCACCACCACCACCACCACCACCAGCATCACCACCACCACCACCAGCACCACCACCACCACACCACCACCACAACCACGCACACACGCACGCACGCACGCACGCGCACCACCACCCACTACGCACGCGCGCGCGGAGCCACAGGTCCGCTACGACACGCGTCCGCGGATAGAGAAAATCACCGCCATGGTAAGGGATGGGAGGGAGGGGTAGGACGCCAGATATGACGCGAGCGCACCTAGCTTGTCCGCCTCCTCTCCTCCTCCTCTCCTCCTCCTCCTCCTCTCCTCCTCCTCCTCCTCCTCCTCCTACTCCTACTCCTACTCCTACTCCTACCTCTACTCCTACTCCTACTCCTACTCCTACTCTCTCTCTCCTCTCTCCTCTTTCCTCTCTCCTCTCTCCTCTCTCCTCTCTCCTCCTCCTCCCTCCTCCTCCTCCTCCTCCTCCTCCTCCTCCTCCTCCTCCTCCTCCTCCTCCGTCGCCATTGTGGCTCAAGGGTGATGCACCGAGGGGGCTCTGCGCCTCCGTGCCAAACTGGGATAGCTCTGTCCCCCGAGCCAGTCTGACATGTTTTTGTGAGTTCCTGCCGGGGCAAAGTTTATGAGATCCTGCTGGAGCGGATGGTCAAGTATGGCAAGCAGAGCTTCTCGACTTGCGTGCACTGTACTCCAGAAGCAGAAAGGGGTGTGCGCGGTTTGCAACACACCTCAGCCAGGATGGAGCACCACTGCGAGCGGCACGTGGTGGGCGCCGTGGTCCTCGGGCGGCGGGTGGCATGAGCATGGGCTGCCTCAGACGTCGCTCGCGAATCTCGGGGATTACCTGTCGAAGGCTCTCGCGGGTGCTGGGCTCGCTGGGGACCCCGACGCGACGCGCTTGGCGACGGAGTTCAGCACCCTGGCGTCCCAGAAGCTGGTGGCGGCTCCTGCGCCGCTCAAGCCCCCGCATGCGCAGCTCAAGGAGGCTACGGCAGATTGCTCGCGCAAGCAGGAGGCATTGGAGAGGGCTGCCAAGTCGCTGGAGCACGCCTCCAGCTCGAGAAGGCCCAGTCCAAGTTCGACGAGGCCGCCGCCGCGGTCATGGCAGCCGAGCTGCATTGCATGGAGGTGCAGGTGGCTGCGAACCCGCCCGAGACGGCCAAGCAGTCTTTGTTCGGGGTGGACCCCGAGCTTCTCGAGAGCCTCGACGAGCTCGAGGAGAACGACAAGCAGGCGCTCGAGCAGTTCCAGAAGCAGCTGCAGGACGTCACACAGCAGGCGGAGGCCAAGCACAAGGAGCAGAAGGAGTTCCAGGCTCTGCTGGAGCGTGCGCGGCGGCGGCCAAGCGGCGCGCGCGCGGCCCCGATGGCGAGGCCGTCGAAGGCGGAGCGGGTGGCGCGGCTGCGGCCTCAGGCGCCCCCGCGACGCCCGGCGCCGCTGCTGCCGCCGCTGGGCCCAGCAAGTCGAGGATCGCGGTGCAGGAGAGCGACCAGAAGGCCATGCTCGAGCGCATCAAGGCCAGCGCTCAGGCGCAGGCGCGCGAGGCCGCTGCTAGCAAGGCCGCTATCTCTGGCAAAGGCGGCGCTGCGGGCTCTGGCGAGGGCCTTGCTGCTGCCGGCGCTAGCACGGGCCACGTTTAGCACGGCGGCGAGCCCGCCCTGCAGGGGCGAGACTGCAGGGGCACCTTTTCATGATGAGTCCGAGGACGCCTCGTCTTTGGAGATTCTCTTCGGCGACGACGGAGTGGAGCCCGCAGGCCGCGCGTTTCTTGGCCCGGGAGCAGGAGCGCTGCATCGCGGCCCTTGTTGAGACACAAACGGGGGAGAACGACGCGCCAGACATATGTCAGTCGATTGATAAAGACGGTTGGCGTTTGGCCTACACGGCCGCTCGCCCTTCGGGCAAGTCCGAGAGCGGCTTGTCTGGCGGCGAGTGGATCCTCGCGAAGAAAATGTGGCGACGTCGAGCCTTGCGAGAGCTTGGCAGTCGGCGCGCGCTGCTCGGCGCCTGGGCCCCTGCCGCGAGTTCGCGCCGACGGTGATCCGCACCAAGGGCGGCAACTTGGTCCTGCTCGCCGCCCACCTTCAGCCAGGCCTCGGAGTGAAGGGTTGGAACAACGACGTCCTTGGCGTTGGCGTCGGCGGCGTTCACGCGAGCGCTTGCAGATCCGCGGCTGGTGACGGCGGACCGGGCCATCGAGCCCGCGGCCTTCCGAGACACATGTCGGCCCCAGAAGTTCGGTTCCGTCGCGGTGGCGCCCAGCTGCAGCATGACGTGCGACAAGGGACTTGGCCGCACGCGCGATTATGGTTTTGCGAGCATTGGATGTCCAGAGTTAGAGCTCAAGTCTGAAGTTCGCGCCCCAATGAAGACGCATCGGTGAAGGCGGCTCGCACTCAACGATGGCATCGGCGCCTCGCGGTGCCCAAGCCTGTTCCCGCGCGTGAACGGCCAGTGGCGGTGGCAGATCCTGAGAGCAAGCGGTCCAAGATGCGCGAGAAGCAGAGACAGCGGCGCCTGCAGTCGCTTCCCATCGAGCTGCAGGAGGGCTTCGACGAGCTGGAGCCGCCAGCTTCGCCGCCTGCACCGTCTGCGTCTTTCGCCATCCCTGAGGACTCGTGGCTTGAAGCTCAGACCCAGCTGCGCTGGGAAGGCACCCCTCAGCTCCATGATGGCCGGCAAGGAGGATCTCGAGGCAAGGCTGCAGCTTTTGATCGGGAACCGCAATTTGATTTGAATGGCAACCTGCTGCGCGTGCCCAGTTGGGCGCGCCCCGCGGCGCTTGGATCTCCACGCTGGAGCGCGCGACCTTGATGCACGAGCAGGTGGAGGCCAGCGCTTGGATGCAGTGCTCAGGTCGGGCTCGTGGCCCAGGTTGCCATTGGGCCCAGGTCGCTTCTTCCCCAGGGCGTGCACACATGAATAATGAGCAAGCGTGGGGCGCAGTCAGCACTTCGCTGTTTCGGCATGCGGCCATTCACGCGAGCGGGGCTGATCACGACCGCGCCGCTAATTGCGCGCGCGAGGTTCTGGCCGGGATTGGATCGTCACCTGCCGATAAGACGACGGAGTCTTTCGGCGAGAAGTCCACAGCAGAGGAGATCGAGTTGTGGAAAGCGATGGCTGCTGACCTGGATCGTGTTCCAGTTGGCCAGCTCCCCTCCCTGGTGGACACCGCGCGGAAGTGGGCGGGCTCGTCGTCGTCGCGGGCTTTGTTAGCTCCACGCGCGTCCTTCATGAAGTGGGCAAAGGAGCCCCGGACGTCGAAGCCTGGAGCTGCACGTCGGCATGTCAAGCAGGCCCCTCCTTTGGAGTGGGAGGGCAGTGATTCTACTGGCGCGATCGCGACGGACAAGCAGAGGTTACTCCAGACAGCCGTTTCTGAATGGAGCGCAATGTAGAGCGATCCAGTGGATAAGCCTGCAGATATTGCAAATGATGGGCCAGTGTTTGTCAGCTGCTCGAGAGGCACCTCTTTCCCCGATCACCATCCTGGACGTCGACGTCGCGTTGCCTTCGCTGCCTGCGACAAAGGCGAAGAGGGGGTGGCGCGCTCAATCCCGCAGATGTTCAGCGCCAGCCGCTGGTGGCGAGGCAGAGCTCAGCTGATATATTGAACAGTATCGAGCCGGCTGGAGCCTGGCCGTCGCCCCTCAGGCGCTTGGAGCTGCGACCCCCAAGGAAGCAGGCCGACGCCGCGCAAAAAATTGTCCAAGGTGCGTGCGAAGTACTCATGTGAATGGTCTGCTGTCCAATCTGCTTTCTGGGATAGTGCGATTGCTGGATCGCCAGCGCTTCGTTCTGCACTTATCAGGGCAGTGATGGATCAAGGCGCCGGCGCTCTTTCCTTCGAGCACGCGGTTTTGTTCTTGGATCTCGCCAAGTTTTACAATTCGGTGTCGTTCGTGCTGGTCTTGCAGGCTGTTTTGAATATTGGGCTCCTTGCTATCATTCTTCCATTGGAAGTTGGACTTCATTCGGCGCCCAGGCTGCTGAAGAAAGCCCAGATGATTTCGGGTGCCTCGGTAGTCTCACGTTCGATTGTAGCTGGGTCTGGGCATGGAGTCCCGCTTGCCAAAGTCATGCTTCATCAGCTGCCGGATGAGGTCCACCGCGCTTGCCCTCCGTCTGGCCTGTGGAGCTACATTGATGATGTGGTCTGTCGCGCAGAGAGCAAGAAGCAGCAAGTGATTGATCTTTTAGACGCCTCCGCTGATGCCATGGCTGCTGGGCTCAAGAAGCTCAGACTCAAGACCTCTGCCAAAACGAAATGAGTTGCCAGTTCTGATGACTGGTATGGAGTTACAGAGACGGTTGGTTCGCATATGTACCCCTGTGCAGCTCGCGCGCTCCATTGTCGACTTGTGATCTGGTGCTGCTGCAGGGCGACGGAGGATTGCACCCAGAACGATGAAGCGACGTGCACAGGCTCGACGGAGGAAGCGCAAGGCCATGCGTTTGCGACAGTTTCCCAAGACCAGGCTCAGCACCAAGAAGCTCTACAGCACCGGAGCGCTACCTGCAGCTGTTTGCGGCCCTCATGTTATGGGAACCCTCCATCGTCACTGTTGGCTTCGAGGCGCGATGCTGCAGCGAGTGCTGCTGGCGCCAAGCGTGGCAGGTGTTTGAATTATGCATTGCAAGCTGTGTTCGGAGTTTCCTATCATGGTATCGACTTGAGGAGGCAAATGATAAAGGAGTGGATCGCTGCGTGGTTCTCCCAGCCGACGCCCCACCCTCGCATCCGTAAGATGTGGCCGATCAGTATTGCCAAGTTGCGTCGTGGAGCTGCTGGGCGGCAGATTGTGGAGTAGAAGGACGCGCGCGGCCCCATCGCCGCGGTGCAGGCCACTCTTCTGCAGATTGGCTAGGACCCACAGAGTCCTGATGCATGGTCACGGCCGTTACCTTATGGCACGATTGATGATTGGTTGTTCCCAGCTTTTGGTGACGAGCAGTTTGCGACCGCTGTAGCCTCGCACATTGAAGATATGCTCGGAGCTTTCATGGGCGATTGTGCGCAGCTGCAGTGGAAGAAGGCGGCCCACCATGAGGCTGGCGAGGATATGGCAGCAGGCGCTGACATGAAGACGGCGCAGATCGAGTTCAACCGCCTCGCTGCCCAGTCCAAGTTCGACGAGAGGGCCGCCGACATTGCCCTCATCTCGGGGGGCCAGTGGACTCGCGAGCGGCAGATCGCCGCAGGATACGCCTGCTCGCCGCTGCGCCCCCGACGCAAAGAGCAGCCAGAAACGCTAGCACATCGTGTTTGGTTATGCCCAGCCAATTGCGGGCATGGCGAATTTATCGAAAACGGAGTTTTTGATCCCCCAGGCCCTCGCGGGCTTCTCGGCCCAACCGGCGTCGTGGCTCAGGGGCGTTCCTTCGGCAACGGCGATGATGTGCCAGGACCCTTCGTCGCCCATCTCTTGGGCGCCTCAGTGCGGCGCAGGACAGGCTCTGCCGGGCCGGCGCCAAACCGCTCTAAGAGCTGAGCTTCAGGCGTTCGGTCTTTCACTTGAACAGTCTCACGGTCCGATTTGCTACGCTACCGATTGCAAGAGCCTGGTTTCGGATTGGCACGGTGGCCGTGCCCCCTCTCCTCGAGGCCCGAACGGGGACTTCTGGGTCCGCGCGGCTCGAGCGCTGCGCAACCGTGGCCCTGGGGGCGCTTCGGTTTGGTGGACCCCCTCCCACAAGGAGGACAAGTTGCAGTCGGTCACGTCGCCGTTTGAAATATTTATGTGCCAGGGGCAACGCCAGCGCCGACGCCCATGCGGGGGTGGTGGCCCATTTGGCCTGGGAGCGACGCGCGCCCCGCCCCCCCCCCCCCCCCTCGGAATGACCCGTGGGATGCGGCGGCGGCGGCGGCACTGGTGAGAAAAAGGGCCAGAAGGGCAATGCTGCTGGCGCTCGAGGTTGAACCTTGGGCAGGGGTTAGAGCTCCGCCCAAGGTCCGCAAGCCCACCATAATGTGACCAGACGATCCGCGATAGTGCGCACAAGTGTCGCCCGTTCGCCTGTCGCTGGCGCTGTGACGCTTGTAATGCCATTGTCCCGAGGAGCCAAGTGCTCGCCGTCGCCTCGACCCAGTCTCGCGATCCGATCCCGCCGCCGCCGTCGGGTTCTGCTTGCACGCTGGGTACGATGCCAGAATATGGAGAGGGTTTCGAGGCGATCTCGGGAGAGGCGTGGCGCGGCGCCGCGAAGCTTCACCCCGGCCACCGTCTCGCCAGAATGAGGAAATTCGGCCTGACATTTTGCGAGGGGCGTGGTTTCACTGCCACGACAGACGGTCGGTGGCTTCAGAATGCGCGCGCCCTCCCCACCAAAAAAGGGGGCGATACTCTCAAGCGAATTAGAAGGGTGCTTTTTCCCGGCCCATCGGGGCCCACCTGCGGCCTTGCGAGAGGCGGCGGCCCAGGGCGCTGCTGCGAGAGCCCTCCCGCCGCCCCCATCGGGAAAGAACTGAGGGTTGGAGTGGTGCCTCTTTGAAGGAAGACTCTGTGATCGATGAGTGTCTGGCTTGCTCATTCAGCCGCTCGTCTGAAGAGCTCGCCGACTTGATGCAGGTGCCCGAGGACCGCGCCCGCGCCCCACCCGCGGGCGAGGATGCGGCTGCTGTCATTGCCGCTGCCGCTGCCAGAGCAGGTAATGTAATTTCGCTTGAGGGTGTCGCTGCTCGACTCAGGGCCCAGGGTCAGGGGCTTACAGGGCTCGCTGGTGCTCGCGTTGTGCAGGGGTCGAGTGGCGACGGTGATGACAGCGGCGACAGTGATTGAAGCCGCGTGGATGGCATCGCAGCGCGGTCCATTATGATCCTCTTTCTCCTCCTACTCGTACTCCTCTTTCCTCTTCCTTCCTCCTCCTCCTCCTCGTGCCCCTCCTCCTCCTTCTCCTCCTCCTCCTCCTCCTCCTCCTCCTCCTCCTCCTCCTCCTTCTCCTCCCCCCTCCACGCCGCTCTCATTTTTACACTGCGCTGCACAGGCTCTGGCCGCTTGCTCGCCGGTCGTTGAAAGTGGGTAGCTGGGGACCGTCGAGCCCCAATCCACTTTAGGCGCCCTCCTGCTTCAATGATCGAGCGGCGTCACCTTTTCTTTCCCCTCCAGGGGGGCGGGCGGAAGCCCAATCTACTTCCAACGCCTTCCTGTTTCATGTGTCTACCCACTGCTTCCGACCGACGGGTGGCGTCAACGCGGTGGCCACCGAGAAGGCAAAGATGAGAACCGACTTATGCCATGACATGGCAAGGCGTGTCGGTTTGTAACCACGAGGGCGCCGAGATCGGTGCGTTTGCATCAGTTGTAGCCGAGGAGCTGGCTCCGAACTGCAGACTGCCGTATTGTGTCGGTTGGTACATTTCTCCTCTGCCCAGCGAAGGCTCAGACTACCTTTTTTCCCCTGCGCGGGCGGCGAGGGGTTAGGCCTCATGCGTTCCCGTACGGGGCGAGGGATGCGGCCACTGTCGGGGGCCTGGCGCCTCGCGCGGTGTCCAGGTCCCCCCGCGCGCGCGTGCCCATCTCGTGCTGAGGCTGCCCGCAGGCCCTGGGGGCAATTCAGACCGCCCCACGGCGCAGGCCCGAGGTAGAATCCTGCTGACTCGCGCTCCTGCGGTGCGCTCTCCTCCTCTCCCCCTCCCCGTCCCCCCCTTCCTCCCTCTTTTCTCCGCCTCCCCCTCCCCCCCCCCCCCCCCCCCTCCCTCCTCCCTCCCCCTCCCTCCTCCCCCTCCCCCCCCTCCTCCCTCCCTCCCTCCCCCCCTCCCCACTCCCCTCCCCCTCCCTCCCTCCCCCCCACCCCTCCTTAGCTCCTCCCTCCTCCCGCCCACCTTCCGTCCTTGCAACCGTATTGGCCTCCTCGTGGCGCGCCCGGTGGGCGCGGGCCAGAGCGCCCGACCATGCCCGCCCACGGCGGTGGCACCCCCGTTCCGCCCGCGCTCGACGAGCTCCAGTCGAGGGAAGAAACACGATGACCATGACTTCGCGGGATACTGTCGACGCCGATCTTGGTCATTCGAAGAAGATAACGCCATAAACATACACTTTAAGCGCTCCGCGCGAATTTTTGGGGTCCGCGCATGGGCCCCCCGGCGGCGCCTCCGGCGCCGCCCCTGGCGCGTTCGGCGCGCAAGGGAGGGGGGCCCAGTGCGAATCCAAGAAACCCGCGCGGAGCGCCAAAAGTTTATGTTTATGTGTTTTTGTTCTTCTAGCCATGGCCCATGCTGACCGTCGCCGAGTCGCGAGGACGATCCGCGAGCTGTCGCCGACCGAGATGGACGGTGGCCAAGATTGACACCGACGTTTCCGCATTCAATCTCGGCCACTCGCAGAACACAAAAACATACAGAAACACAATGTCTTTGAGATCTGCGCGAATACCTTGGATCGACACTGGACCCGCCTCCTGGGGCGCGGAACTCGCCAGGGGAGACGCCGGAGGCGCCGCCAGGAGGGCCCCAGCGCGCCCTTTGTTGAGGGGAAATGATGCGTATGCCCTTGTTGAGGGCAACGAATAATGACATAAACGTGAAAATTCGGAGGTCCGCAGGAGGAGGAGGAAGAGGAGGAGGAGGAGGAGGAGGAGGAGAAGGAGGAGGAGCAGACGCAGGAGGAGGAGAGGGATG
>CAUYUJ010016719.1:174023-198993 GCA_963575745.1 Prorocentrum cordatum | reverse complement strand
GAGGAGGAGGAGGAGGAGGAGGAGGAGGAGGCGGAGGTTCACCTTCATTCCCATCCCATCCCCACTTGGCCGTTGCATCTCAGCCCCATCCCGCCCCCCAGTCGTGGATGGGCCCCTCGAAGCCCGAGGCGAGCTGCCCATGCCCTTCTTGGCCCCCTGGGGGCCCATGTCGCGCCCGTGGGGATGCAGGCCTCGGCCCAACGCTGCTCGCAGGCGTACGCGCGGGCCCTGGAGCAGAGCCTGCCCGCGTGCAGAGCGCGCCGGGCGCTGCTGCGCGCGCAGGCCGCGGAGGCCCGCGCCGTGGAGGGCGACCCAGAGCTCTCGGAGATGGTCGCCGAGCTGCGCGAGGCGGCCGCCGCGGGGGGCGCGCCGCCGCGCGCGGGCGGTGCGGCCTGCTGCGGGGGGCTGTGGCGCGGCGCCCGGCGCGCTGCCGCGCGCGCGCGCCTCGGGAAGAGGGCGCCGCGGGCGCCGCGGGTGCGCGGCGGGGGCGCGCTCGGTCGGAGGGGCAGCTACCGGGCGAGCGAGCAGCAGGCTTCTCTCTCCTTCCCCTGCCTCCCTCGATCGCTCGAGGCCTCCCAGGGGGGGGTCCGAGCAGATGGGGTCGGAGGGTCGCGCCGCGTCGCCGCTGCATCGGCGATGCGGCTCGATGTGGGGCCCAAGTTTCTCCACGCCGACGTCGCCGATTCTTCGCCGACCTCGCCAGTGCATGGCCGATGCATCGCCATTTCATTCGCGATGCATCGCCGTTGCGGCGAGATCCTCCGACCCCATCTACTCGGACCCCAGATAGGAGGCCTATAGCGAGCTTCTCTCTCCTTGCCCTTCCCCTCGACCTCCCAACGTTTGGTGCCCTGGGAGCTTCAACGCGAACGATTGTACCCAGATGCAAAAGCGGCCCTGGTCGAAAAGGCAAAACAGCAGAAACAAAAATTACTGAGCTCCGCGCGGATTTCTTGGATCGGCGCTTCGGTGCCCCTGGCGGCACCTCCGGCGCCGCCCCTGGCACGCTCCGTTCGCTAGGGAGGGGGCTCCAGCGAAGATAAAAGGAATCCGCGCGGACCTCCGAGAAAGTATGGTCATTATGCTTGTTGTTCCTCTACCTGGGGATAGGGCGAGGACTTCCGGGGGCCCCGCATTGAGAACAGCAATACAGCCGGCACGATGTATAAGACCGAGGTCGGTCGCCCCTGTTCGCCAGGACGAGGAGGAGGAGGAGGAGGAGGAGAAGGAGGAGGAGGAGGAGGAGGAGGAAAGGAGGAGCGGAAGGAAGAGGAGGAGGAGGATGGGAGGGGAGGAGGAGAGGGGGGAGAGGAGGGGGTAGCGGAAGGAAGAGGAGGAGGAGGATGGGGGGGAGGAGGAGAGGGGGGGGGGAGGAGAAGGGTGCGTGGCGGGGAATGGAAGAGAGAGAGAGAGAGAGCAAGAGGGGGAGCGGCGCGCAGCACGAAGTCGGATTTGCCAACCCTGCGTTTCGTCATTGCAGCTCCGTCGCCTCGGCCTCCTCCGCTTCCGGCTGCCTCTCTCAATGGCATCCCGTCCTCCTGCTGATGTTGCTCCTCCTCCGCACTGCCGCCACCTCGTCCTCATCTTCGACATCCGCATCACCTTTCTCCTCGTCCTCGCTCTTGCCCCCCTCCCCCTCAACCTTTTCTGCCCCCCCCCCCCCACACTCACACACACGCCTGGCTCCTCCCCCTCCTCCTTCTCCTCCAGCAGCAGCAGCGCAGCAGCATCATCACCATCCCTATCATCGGCATCATCATCATCATCATCATCATCATCATCATCATCATCAGCAGCAGCAGCAGCAGCATCATCTGCATCATCTGCATCATCGTCATCAGCATCATCAACATCAGCATCAGCATCATAAGACGCATCATCAGCAGCACCATCATCATCACCATCATCATATTAGTCATCTTCATCATAATCATCTGTATCACCACCACAATCATCATTATCCTTATCATCAGCATCATCATCGTCAGCATCATCATCTTGATCGTGATCATGATCACGACAATGATCAGCATTAGCATCATCATCAGCAGCAGCATCATCATCCTCATCATCATCAGCATCAGCATCGTCCTCATCAGCATCAACAGCATCAACAGCATCATCATTATGTTGCATCATGCTCATCATCACCATCATCAGCATCATCATCCCCATCCCGATCCCCATCTCCATCCCGATCCCCATCCCCATCCCCATCTTCCACCCTACCCAGAAATCCGATGTATTGAAGTTTTGAAAGCATTGGAGACCCATGCCAAAAAACACCCTGCTTGCCTCCACTGTGCCCCTGGTTTCTTGGGTTTCTATGATTCTGGTATTGAGGGCGTGACCTTCCCACACCAAAAATCCATGGACTTCCTGGGGTCTAAGGGTTGGATTGCTTGTGGAAGGTTTCTTGTGGACTGGCCTCCAAAGTACCGCGTCCCTGGAGGTTTCGACCAGGTCCCCGAGATGGTTCTTTTTTGGTATCCCGAGTCGTTCTTTGATGGCCCTGGGCCTGGCGAGGCCCCCCGAGAGGCCGACGACGACGACAAACGTTCGCACAGATTTGTTCAACACATTGGGAGGTTCCTCCTCCTCCTCCTCCTCCTTCTCCTCCTCGTCCTCCTCCTCCTGCTCCTCCTCCTCCTCCCCTCCCTCCCCCTCCTCCTCCTCCTCCTCCTCCTCCTCCTCCTGCTTCCCCTCCTCCTCATCCTCCTCCTCCTCCTCCTCTGAGTCGGACCTTGTCTGGCCGATGGCCGAAGGCCCAAAGCCGGGCCGAGTTGGCTCGTAGGGGAGCGCAATCGTAGTCCAGACTTGCTTCGCGGCCAGCGTCGCTCCTCCCCACCTCTGGGGGGGGGGGGGGGGCAGCCACCCCCGCCGAGGCGGCAGCCCGGCTCCGGCCACCTGCGAACGTCGGGGGCGTCCAAGATCGCCACGGGGGCAACGAAGTATCCAAACATCGTAAAACATCGGATGGGGACTACATGTGTATCAGGTTTAACCATGGTGTTTCTTGGAGGTTACCGAGATCCGCCTGTAGGGGGACATGCCCGACCTGAAGCAGCGGGTCCTGCAGGAAACGGGTCTCGTGGGCGGCCGAGATCTAGGCCTTCCGACGGGATCCGAGTAGATGGGGTCGGAGGATCGCGCCGCATCGCCGATGCATCGGCCATGCGGCTCCATGTGGGGCTCGATTTGCTTCACGTCGACGTCGCCGATGCATCGCCGACGTTGATGATATATCGCCGGTGCATCATCGATGCATCGCCGATGCATCGCCGATGTATCGGCAATGCGGCGCGATCCTCCGACACAATCTTTACCGACGCCATTCCAGAGGCCTCGAAACGGGTGTCGGGGGCGTCAAAGAGGGGGGCGATGACTAACTAGGGCGTGGGATACAGCGGGGGCCATGATCTATTCATGATATCTCCACATATTTGTAATTGGCTAAGGGGGCACAAACGGTCCCTACGTTTTGAAAACACAAAGTATGTAAAAAGTTCGAGGCCAATGTTTTTACAAAGTTCGAGATCAAATTTGCTAGAATCCTGAAGTGCGGAATAAGTTTGGATGCAGTTTGGCGGTGAAGAAATTAAATTCCTAATATCTGAGAGAGCGTGATCCACCGCCGCTTTACTGTGGAAAATTCCCCCCCCTCTTCTTCCGTAACCCGGGGGTCCCCCCCACCTCCGAAAATCCCCCCCACCTCCCTGCTGGACCCCCCCCCTTTCCCCGGCGAAACCCACCCCCCTAACGACCCCCCCCCCCCCCCTCCAGAAAATCGGGGGGGGGTCACGAACCCCCCCCCCTCCGGAAAACCGAGGGGATGTCACTACCGGTTCGACCCCCCCCCCCGCTTCCTCCGGAAAACCAGGGGGGATTACTGGTTCGAACCCTCCCTCCCGCTCCATAAAACCGGGGGGGGGTCACTACCTATTCGAACCCCATTGTCCCTCCGCCGTCCTCGCCACCGCCCTCACCACTGTCCCCACCACTGTCCCACTGTCCCCACCACATTCCCACTGTCCCCACACCACTGTCCCCACCACCACCGTCCCCACCACTGTCCGCACCACAGTCCCACTGTCCAGTCCCCGCACCACTGTCCCCACCACCACCGTTCCCACCACTGTCCCAGTATCCCCACCATCGTCCAACTGTCCCGAGGAGCGGGAATCGTTTGCAAGCGGCGAGGGGGGGGGGTTCGAGCTGGTAGTGACCGCCCCCCGGTTTTCGAGGGGGGGGGATCGAACCGGTAGTGAAACCCCCCCTTTTCATGACGGACTGGGGGGGGTAGGGGTTCGAACTGGTAGTGACCCCCCCCCGGTTTTCGAGAGGGGGGGGGACGGGTTGGGAACCCCCAGTGACACCCCCCGGCGGTTTTCCGCCAGCAGCGGTAGAACACGCTCTTTCAACTATTTGGAGCGCGTGTGAATTGTTCGTAAACTCCCAAATTGGTTTCACACTGCGCAGCATTGGGGAGAGCAGCTGGGGCCCAAGGGCTACAGCACGGCAGTGGGGTCCTCCACTACGATGCTCGACCTACCAACCATCAGAGGCCTGAAAGCACGGCGGGCCCTGGGGTAATTTGTGACAGCCGTCTAGTAATACATAGAGCAGCAGAGACTGCGACAGTCTCACACACCAGAGCAGATACTCCCAGGAGTCCAGGGTCCCGAGGGGCCACGACTCCAAGCAGAGGTGTTACCGCAACTGGCCTTGGCAGTGGGAGGGCCACTCCCAATCGCAGTAGCCAGCAACAACAGCGGTATCAGTCACCTGGGTCTCGAGGGGCCAACGTGACACCACCACGGCCGACACGAGGGCCGCCCGCCGCGTCTCGAGGGGCGCTAGGCGGCATTCAAGGAGGCACACTACCAGGGAGGAGTAATGCATCCGCCAGTCAGTCAGCATGTCAGGTCACAAGCCACCAAGATGGCTGCAAGGATGCGTTACCGGCTGCCCTTGCACACAGGACGCCCCCCTCCGCCATCCGAGTCCACGAGATCGAGAATGCGGAAAGGACCTTTCTCGATGGACAAAACTCGAGTGGCAGCGAGGCCGAGGATGGCACGGAGCAATGTTATGAGAAGTGGAAGCAAGCGCGCGCAGTTGCAGCCTCCCGATCAGCCCAGCGGCGAGCACGCCGTGCACGGCGCGCTGCGGAGAGCCACAGTCGTCGGGACGACAGCAGCACTCACAATAAGTACGGAGCCCTGGTGGTGGATCAGGAGCACAGCGCCCACACCCGATCCAGCCGCGCCAGCGACCAGCAGACACCCAGTGGTCAAGAAGGCAGCCCAATCTGGCGGGCATGCACGGGGCCCCCTCACACTGCAAGGCCGCTGACGAGCGGATCTGCTCCCCACAGAGACGAGCAGATGCGGGAGCGTTCCCCCTTGCAGGTGCGAAGGCCTGGCAGCAAGCCTCCGTCGGGAGGGTGGCCGATGCCTTGCTCCCAGGCTAGGGGCTTCGTCCAAGGGCACCCGAGGCAGGACCCCAACGGCAGCTGCACTGGTCGTAGCACAGAGTGGAGACCAACGACTCGGCCACCACCGAGCAGCAGCACAGACAGCATCCCACCCACGGCCACAGTACTGCCCGATGTAGAAGCCAATCCTGCCCCAACCAACACCCTTACGCCAGACCAGGGCACCAGGCCCCAACACCCACCAACTGAGCAACCTGAAGACCCACCCGAGCCCGAGCAGCACACAGTGCCTACTAGGGCCTGCCCAAGCTGGCGCGCTAGCGCGGGGTCGCCTCACACTGCAAGGCCGCCGACGGGCGGACCTGCCCCCCACCGGGTAGAGCAGCTGCAGGACCAATCCCCCTTACAGGTGCGTAGGCGTGAGGGCATGCCTCCGACGGGAGGGTGGTCGAAGCCGTGCCCTCGCGCCAGCGATGTCGTGTTGGGGTGCCCAACCAGGCCCAGCGACATCCAAGCTGATCCAGCACCACCAGGGACCTCAGTCCCGACGGACCCACACAGCTCACCACGACCAGGCAGGTGGAAGCCAACGCCCCCCTCGGCATCAGCTCGCTCCCACCACGGCACGGGTGCCACTACTCACCCAGACGCCCTGGATGGCGCCCAATCACACGATCCCCTGTTCAGTCAGGCCGCGCGGGCTGGATCGGATAACTTGAACTTCGGTGAGGGGAGCCAACTGCCACCATCACTACCCGTGAAGCGGAGTGCGCCTCAGGCTGGGGCCCCACCTCTAGCCCCGCCTACCCACTCCGCACCATCACAGCTACCTCCAGCCCGTATTACCAGCACGCCATGTCCCCCGCTACATGGCACGGAGCCTGTGCCAGACGATGACGTCGAGTACTCCCCCGAGCACGTCAGGGCTGAGAGAGCCAGGCGCGGCCGAAGGCAATGGCAGCCCTCCACCGCGGCAGCGCCAGACAGAGGCCAACCAGCAGTGCTGCCAGTTCTCAGCCAAGGCTCAGTAGCCGAGACCCTCCGAGGCCGAGGCCGCGTCAATGTCTGCGCCGACGTCGACACCACGACCCTCCACAATATGGCAAGGCTGGCGCTGGAGATGTGCCCATCACGTGAGCTGCCGACTAGGCGCGCACACATCTACACGGACGGCAGCTACAACGGCATCCCACATACAGCCGCCTGGGCAGTTGTTATTGTCGACGAGTATGACGATGGGCGAAACTCACGAGGCCCGTTTGGCTTTCGGGGTTTCATTGCTGGCAAGGCCACCGAGTCCCTACACGACATGGTAAACAGCGAGAAGGTGACGGCATACACAGCTGAGCTCACGGCAGTGCTTTGGGCACTAATGTGGGCCCTTGGTCAAGACACCGCCGCGCCCATCGAGATCACGCCTGACGCCCTCAACGTTATCAACCTGGCCAGCGACAAAGCCCAATGCCATGTACATCCGAAGCTGGGGGCCGCCATTCGCACGCTTGCTGGCCTCCTCCAACAAGCTCGACCTACTCAGTGGCATCATATTAACTCGCACATTGGCCACCCTTGGAACGAGCTTGCAGATGGGATAGCAGATCAAGCTTCGGCCAGCGACCTGATGGACCCGAATACTGCACCAGTGCAGGCGATCGCGCACAACAAGTTCCGTTCCTGGGAATGGTTACGCTCAGCGCCCGATGCGGTCAAGGCCGCGTACCCACCCATGCGGAACCAAGCCTTCATTATCGGGGCCACTCAGCCCCAGGCAGCCCCATGTGCGATCCAGAGGCCCATCAGCACCACCACCATCAAGGCCGACCTCAGCCTGAATTTGTGCACCTACAACTGCAGATCACTCAAAGCCGCCGTCAGCTTCAAGTCGGGCAAAGGCAAGGCGGCCAGCAAACGCAAGCAGAGCATCTCCAAGGTCACGCACCTAGCAGCGCAGTTTGCTGACATGGGCCTGCACGTGGTGGCCCTCCAGGAGACGCAGAGCGAAGGAGACGTCCGCAACGTTGGAAAATATGGTTGCTACTCCTCAGGCCACACGCAGCAGAACAGAGGAGGCGACATTTGGCTCAACGTCTCCCAGCCGATCAGCGTGAGTGGGACAGCGAAGTACCTAAGTGCCAAAGACACCCTCGTCCCCCACCAGCACGACAGGCTCTTGATCATCAAGACCCGCGTTGCAGGCACAGACATGGTCATCGCCTCCGCGTACGCACCCCACGAAGACTCCCAGGCGGCTGAGAAGACAGAACTCTGGGAGTCTGCCAAGCGACTGTCTGCCAAGTACCACGTGGACACCTTCATGGGGGACCTGAACGGGCGTCTCGGCGACTATGAATCCCCGGGAGTTGGCGCCAGTGGATACCCAGAACCGACCAACGGCAATGGCAAGCACATCATCAGCTTCGCAGCCGACACCGACATGGAGGTCATCAACACCACGAAGGATCCAGGCAACAACTCGTATACGCATATCGGATCGAAGGGGCAGCGCCACAGGATCGACTACGTCCTGCTGAGCTCCTCCATCGCCCCGTACGTTGCGAGCTGCAGCACGGAGCCAGGTCCTGACCGAGGCACAGCTGCACAAGACCACATACCAGTACTCGCCACCCTCAAGTGGGCTGTCTGCAAGAACACCAAGGCCTCAGGACCGCGGCCCGATCTGACCAACCTAAACAACGATGACGCCAAGGCCAGCTTTAAGGAGATTCTCAAGCAGGCCCCGATCATCCCCTGGGAGGTGGACGTCAACACCCACTGCGAGGAGGTCACCAGAGTCGTCAACAATGCGGCCATCCAGGCCTTCGGCAAGGCCGTCAAGGCAGCGAGGAAGCCCTACGCCACCAAGACTACCATGGGCCTAATCCGAGCCAGGCGCCTCACACTTCGAGCCCATCGCGCAGTGCTCAGAGGAGAAGCCCATGACGACCGACCTGGACGACTAGTAGCCCACGCTCACTCTCTTCTTGGAGGCGAGGTCGGGGCCTCACTGGCCCTGTGGAGCAGAGAGCGTGGCGACGACGATGGCACCATCCACGACATCCACGACTACGCGCACCTCCTCCTGAACTGGACGATCTCGCCCATGGTCTACGCCATGGCCATCCTCTCCTTCCTCACCAGGTCTGGGCTGCTCGTTGCCTCGGCCGTCGAGAAGGACCGCAGCGCCTTCCTCAGCCGGCTAGCCTCAACTGCGTCCTCCGCCTCTGCTGCGAACGACGCTGCGGCCCAGTGGAAGGCCTATCGCGATCGATTAAGGTACGGCGGGAGGAAGGCGAAGTTCCTTGCAGGACAGCCGATGAGGCTCGACAAGGACGGAGAGGTGATCCACAATTCCCAGGACATGGCGGACCAGGAGCTCAACCATTTCGCGAAGATACAGGCAGGCAAGATCGTGACAGCGGACGATCTCGCCAATAAGTATAATCATGACAGCAAGACCAGGCCCTTCGACGGCACGCTGGATCTCTCCATGGTGATGCCCCTGGCCGTCTGCCAGGCCCAGTTCGCCGCGGCCAAGGCTGGGGCGCAAGGAGGCCCTGACGGACTCACGAACGCCGTCCTCAGGGCGGCTCCTACAGAGGCAGCCGCGCTACTGCACCCCCTCTTCACCAAGGTGGCGACCACCGTACGGGAGCCGCTGAGCTTCAAGGGCGGGGATCTGGTCGCCATCCCCAAAGGAAAAGGCGACCCGCGATACCTCCTAGCGTACCGCGAGATCCTCTTAAACAACGTCCTGGGCAAGCACCACCATAAATACCTAAGGGCCATGCTCAACACTACCCTCGCCGTAGCGCTGGAGGACATCCAGGTTGGCGGCCGGCCCAAGCGAGGGGCTGACATGGCGGCCCTGGCAGCGCGCCTCTTCACAGAGAGAAGCCAGGCCCAAGGGAAGTGCTCCATGATCAGCTGCTACGACTTAAAGGAGGCCTTCTACTCAGTTGTCGTCCAGCTGGTCCACGGCATCCCAGGCGAGGAGGACGAAGTCAAGGAGGTGCTAGATAACCTAGAAGTTCCCCGATGGGCCCAGCCACAATTGGAGCACCTCATGGCCAACCCAGGGATACTAGACACAGTGTTGGACGGCTCCCACCTGGCTGCCCTCATAGCAGAAGGGCATCGCAACAGGTGGACATCGCACAGGTTCTCCCAGAACTTCATGGCGCCGCACAAGGGCACGAGGCCTGGCGTGCCCCTAGCCGACGCGGACTTCAATCTGCTCTTCGGCCGAGTCCACCGCATGATTGACAGCTACCTTACGCAGCGAGGGCTAAGGGCCCAGGGCAAGCCCCTAGAGAGCAGCTTCGCATGCGACACCGACCCTACAGACGGACCACTCCAGGAGCACGAACCTCACGGCCTATCGTTCGTCGACGACCTCACGGGCATGCACGTGTTCACCAGCCCCGATCACATTCAGTCCGAGGCCACGGGGTTCTGCGAAGCCGTCTACTGCGCCACCAGCACCTTCGGCCTCCAGCTGCAGCTCACCAAGACCAAGGTGATGATCGACTTCAGTGGGCCTGGGAGCCGGCAAGCTCGGGCCAGTTTCTATTCCAATGGAGTGCCGAGGATCGAGGTCCCTCTCGCGGAGAGCCACCACAAGCTCCTCGGGACCTACGTAACCGACAATGCATCCCCTGGGGTGGATGTCGCAGTGAAGGTAGCCACCGCGGCGACATCCACGCGGCCTCTACACCGTGAAGTCCACCGTCGCTCAGAGCTGGCCGTCAAAGACAAAGCCTACCTAGCCGACAGTGTGGTGCTATCCCAGCTGCTATACAATGCGTCTACCTGGCCTGAACTCACAGCAGGCCAGGCAAGGAATTTCAACAACCAGTATATCGTGAACTACGCTGCCGCACAGAGGATCACCTGGAAAGTACGACAGAAGAAGGAGGTCACGAACACCCAGATCCTCGAAGGAGTCGACAAGCTGCCCCCCGAGATCGTCCTACGTCTTGAGAGACTACGACTATTCGGTAGATGCCTCAACTGGGGACCCCTGCACTTCCGCCGACTACTCAGCCAAGCATGGGACGGGAGTTGCGGCTGGGTGGCTCTGCTCCACCGCGACTTAGACTGGGTCCGCGACCACACAGGATCTGACGAGCGTGGTGGAGCATACACGCTCGAAGACTGGAAGGACTGGGCCAGGAACGACTACAAAAGCTACCTCAGCGCAGTCAAGGAAGCTTGCCAACGCGGCAAAGCCCGCCAGTACGATCACCACCACCACGCTCGATGGCGGCTACGACTCCAGCGGTGGACAAACACGGAAGCCACCTCGCCCTTCCCAGACCAGCACTTCGAGCAGCAGCGCAAGTACCTCTGCTACCACTGCGGACGTACTGAACTCAGCGCAGCAGTGCTACGAGCCCACATCACCAAGGACCACACCTCGCCGGGGCTTCCTATCTCGTGGGCAACTGGTTCGGTCTGCTACGGATGCGGCATGGACTACCACACCACGAACAGGCTGGTCAAGCACTTGCTGCGGGTGCGTAGATGCGCTCGACACTGGCGAAAAACACGTCCAGCACTCCTCAGCAAAGCCGAGCTGCAGCACAACCAGCAAGTGGTGCGCGACCAGCAGCAGGCGAACAGAAGGGCTGGCAGGCCCATCGACTGGGCAGAGAAGCCTGCAGTCCCTGCTCGTCCTCCAGAAATACATACGGACGAGGACAGCGACGACAGCAATGGCGGCCACTACGAGAGCCTCGAGCTCCCCTTCATCGAGGAGCCACCGCCGCCGCCAGCTGCTGTACCCATGCCCAGGCCAGCTCGGACTCTATACGCGCTGCATCTGTTCAGCGGTCGTCGCCGAGAGGGAGACGTTCAGGATTGGTTCGACCGTATAAGCAGTCGGGCCCCATGCGACATACACATGCTCAGCCTGGACGTTGCCAACGACCCGACCTTCGGCGACCTGACATCAGAAGTCGCAGTCCACAAGTGGCGAGGCATGGCACAAGCAGGAAGGATTGCAGGAGTCATCGGCGGACCGCCGTGCGAGACTTGGAGCCGCGCGCGCCACCTGCCTCCCAATGACTGCAGGGGTCGCCCGCCAAGACCCCTAAGGAGCAGCAACAGCTTGTGGGGCCTCCGCTACCTTTCCCGTCCAGGGATGGAACAAGTAGCGATAGGCAATCGCATATACAGGACACAGCTGGAGCTCATGTATATGTGCCTCAACCTTGACGCCCCAGGCATGCTCGAGCACCCGAGCGAGCCCACCGAGGAGCACTTCGCCAGCTCCTGGAGGATCCCCGAGACGCGCCACCTCCTGGGCCAGCAGGGAGTCGAGCTGATCACTTTCGACCAGTGCACCTGTGGAGCGCGTTCGAGGAATTCCACAAGCCTGCTGGCGGTATCCCTCCCAACTCTCCGATCGGAAATAAGTAGACTGCCTGGAGGCGGGAGGTGCTTCCACACGGCCTCCTACCACGCGGAGCTGGCGGGCATCAACGACGACGGCCAGTGGCGCACCGCGGCAGCCAAGGAGTACCCGAACAGGTTGTGCCAGGCCATCGCGACTGCATTGGCGAAGCAGATAAGGTGGCGCTTTGGCGAATCGCCTAGCGACGCCAACGGATGGCACATCGACGACGATGTGGCCCACTTCTTCCAGCCGCTCAGCCGCTACAAGACCAGGGAGATGGGCCAGGACTACCACCGTGGCCCAGCGAGGCGAGGGAGCGCCCCGACCTGGTTGGAGGAGGCGAGGGAGTGGGCCCTACAGGACCGACCCGACAAGGCAATGGGCAGGGCCACCAACTCGACGGGAGCTGATCGAGCACAGGCTGACGACGCGGATCGCGACGAAGAGCCCTGACGACAAGTACAAAAGGGCCAGGACGCAAGTCCTGAGGAAGCCCCGAGTGCGAGGGAACACCTCAGGCTACGTCGCCAAGTTTTGCACCAGTTGTCAGGGCGCAAGTCCTGGGGAAGCCCCGAATGCGAGGGAACACCCCAGGCACGCGTCGCCACGTTTCGCAGCAGTGATGGACACGGCCGCCGCACAGCCAGGGCTCAGAGGTACCAGCCAGACGACGTGCCAACTACACCAAGTACAAGTCAACGCTGCCCTGGTGAGGCAAGGATCAAACTTCGAGACGGGCTCGAAGGGTGGGGGGGCAGGACGAGCACTGCCCGCGCCTACCAGGGGGGATGGTGAGGGGCAGGGGGGGGGGGGGGTAGGACGCAACTACCTGCGCCCCCGCGGTCCGCCCTAGCTCGCCACCCCCACCATTCCCATGGCGGAGATGGAGCTCCCGAGCGCCCAAGTGCGAAGCATAGGGCAGCCGAGACCTTCCTCATCGATAACAGAAGAATCACTGGGCCTGGGGTTCGCCCCCACCGAGGGCACTGTGACCCCTAGCCATAGCGGGACGAGGTGGGGCCGCCAAGAACCCCACTTGAAGTCGGTGCATGGAGGCCTGAGTGCGCCTACAACCCATTCCACCTACCAGCAACAAGCCGATCCCCAACGACCTGTAACCAGCACGACAAGTACCTCAGCGGCTGAGTCGAGCACCAGGAGCCTGAGCCCCACACAGTCAAACAGTTCCACTCGACCAGCGCGACCGAGCCCAACGACCATTGGATCAGCGATGCCGAGTTGAATGGAGTGAATGGAGCGATGGAGAAGGTTCATCATACCGAGCCAAGTACTGCCACTTCGACCAGCACGACGGTGCCGAGTACCACAGGATCGAGGGCCAGCTAGTCAGCCACTGCTTCAATCAGAGCGACGGCCCGAGCACCACAAGCTTGGCATCACAGTCGCAAAGCGTATTGCGAGGGCCAGCACTACCGAGTCGAGGACAACAGATAGTGCTACTGGGTCAAGCCATACCAGAATGACTAGTGACTGGGACGAGGGCCACAGGGTTGGGCACAGCAGAGTCAACAACAATTTCGACCAGCATGACTGAGTCGAGTACCACAAGCTCGAGGGCAACAGAATCATGCTCTACTACAAGACCAAGGACCACCGACGTGGCCCAGTGAGGTGGACGAGAAGTCCTCCCAGGACCACCAGATCGACGAGTACTGAGAGTGCGAGGCTCTCGAGGCTCGGCGAGAGCGCAGCCGACGACGCCTGAGGGGGCCGAGTCGTCGGGGTCCCGAGGGGCATAATTTGGTGCCACCACCATTATCCCCAGCCGCCTCATCTTCCATTTATGGCTTCCTGGTTCGGGCCCTGTGCTTGTGGGGGTAAAGGGGGTGGCACGCCAGGCGAGCCCTGGCCCACCGCGCTCCAAGGCCTGTGCGCTGCCGCCCAGGACAGGTGACGCAGCTGGCCAGGCTGCTATCCTGGGCGGCAGCGCATCGGGCCAGAGGGCGAGATGCAGGCCATTGGGCCCCGCTCCCTCTTCTTGGGACCCGCGCAGGCCCTCTCCCTCCCTCCTTGCGGGGTCCACTGGTGCCTGGCCTTTAGCGTCACTGGGGCCTCGCCCTCCCGCTCTTCCTCTGCCCCGAGAGATCCTGGAGGCCCCTTCCTCTCCCCCTGGGCGGCCCCCCCCCCCCCCCGGCGCCGAGGGCGCCCGCGTGTCGGCCGCGCGCGCGGCTAGGCTCGGGCGCAGAGGCGCTTCGGTTGCGGCTCAGGGAGCGGATCCCTCAGGCCGCCGCAAACAGCGGAAACAGCGGGAACCCCCAGTGACACCCCCCGGCGGTTTTCCGCCAGCAGCGGTAGAACACGCTCTTTCAAATATTTGGAGCGCATGTGAATTGTTCGTAAACTCCCAAATTAGTTTCGCACTGATGCCGAACTTGTTTCACACTGTTTTCAAACATTTGTCCGAAGTTTGAAGCTTATTTCGAATGGATCCCCACGTGTTTCGATATGTTTCCAAACTCTGTTAAAACATTTGGGCTTGCTTCGGTCTCTACCTGGACTTTTTTGAATTTGTTTCGAGCTCTTGCTTTCATTGGTTCCGAACTCGAGCTTCCAACTTGTTCTTCGCTCGAACCCCAGCCCGAATTTGATTGTTGTTCCAGGAGAGCCCATCTCTCCCCGCATCAGCCAAGCGCACCCCCAGATTTAATTGCGCCTCTCCGTATCACAATACGTCCCTGGGCCGCGCACGTGCCGCAGGCCATGATTTACGCCCCCCCGCTTGGACGCCGCCCTCTCTCGGACGCCCCCGAGGGCCCCGAGGTCTTCCGCAGGTTTCGGGCTCTCGTCGGCGGCCTTCACGGGCCCCGGCACCGTTAGAAAAGGACTCCGGAGGAAGAGTCTGCACGAACGAGATGGGCACGGAAAGAAGGACTACGATGCCCAACAGCAGTTTTTGTTCCTTATGAACAGGGCTCGCTGTCCGCGTCGCCGCGGCCCGTGTCCATTCGAGACAGAAGGCCGCCTGCCCAACAGCGGCCGCTGTTGGTTTGGGACAACATTTGTTGTTGGGCATTGTACCCATTCTTTCGGTACCCATTTCGGCTGTCCAAAAAAGAGTTGGTAATCCCCAGGGTCTAGGACCCATGTCCCAGGACCCGCCTCCCCCATGCTGAAGGGTGATGACCAGGGTTCGCCCTTGCTAGGGACTGGAGCCCCCAACAAAACGACCGAAAGCTTGTGGAAAGCCCTCCAAAAACAGTCCCCGAAGGGTTCCAGGAGGCTTCTCGGAGGGTTTTGGGAGGGTTTCCGCATGGCTTCGATCGTTTTGTGGGAGACCAGGCCCTGGCGACCCGTGGACTTTCTAAGATCAAGGGAGTTGGAGTCGGCTGGGGGTCTGGTGTGGCCCGGCACTGGTTCGGGCCAGCAGGAAGGGGGGGCGAGGTTTGAGATTCTGGGTTCGAGGAGGCTCTCTGCCTTTTTCTGTCTCCTGGGGCCGTTTTCGGGCCCCGGGACCGTCAACAACGGGTCCAGCGCGAGACACTGCACTAGATGGACTTTGGGAAGGATCCAGTGACCGATTTTGAGCGGATTTGCCCTTCTCCCGCCTTCTAGGACGATTTTTTCAACGTACTCGTACATCCAGTTCAGACCCCCCCGCCGCCTCCAACTAGGGGGGGGATCATGGCGGGGGCCGTGATATCTTCCTAGATCTCATGGCCTCCTCCTCCTCCTCTTACAGTGGAAGCCCATGCCAAGAAACACCCTGCTTGCCTGCAGGGTGCCCTGGATTTCTTGGATATCGATGGTTCCGCCGTGGAACGCGTGACGTTCCCACACCAAAGAGCGATGGACGTCCTGGGGTCTCAGGGTTGGGTTTCCTGTGGAAGGTTTCCTGTAGTCGAGCCCACGGTCCCCCCCTCGTCCGCGCACATGCCTCGGGCCATGATCTGCGAACCCCCACCCGGACGCCCCCCCATCTTGCACGGGGGACCCCCACTGCGCGCAGCACCACACCCAGAGCACCGGTCAGTGTTCCCTCCGGCCCGTGGGGTTCGTCAGGGGTTCCCAAACACCGTGTGGTGACAGACCGGTCGATGGCCTTAAAAACCCCAGGGCTCCCTCTGGCGTTCCCGACCTCGGAGATCGGGCCCGACGAGAGGGGGGGCACGAAGTCTGCTGCGTGCAGCCGGCTTCGGCCTGTGGCCCAGGGTGGCTGGGTGGCCCAAGCGAGTCGCACCGCTCCAGAGGCCACCCGCGCCTCTGGAACAGGCTCGGGGGCAACGATAGGGGGGACAGGAACGGGGGGGATGCATCGACCCCCAATGGCTCATTGATCGGCGGTAGGGGCCAGGTAGCCCCAACCTGCCCAGGAAGGTGCGGATTCACGATCGGAGGCCTATCGCCGGTCTATCGGCGATGTATCGCCGATTCCAGGTCGAAGCATCCCCCCCTTTATGCCAGTCCCCCCCTGATCATTGCCCTCACAGGCTGGGGCCACCCAAGGCAAGGGCCCTGGAGTCCACCGCCGGCCGAGACCTGTCCTGGGGCTGCGCTCTGGTCAGGGTGGTGTTAAGAGAAACCTGGCCGCTGGTCTTCATCAAGCAGCAGCGACACTGACCAATATCCTGCTGGGCGTTGAGTTCTCGGCAGCGGCAGGATGAACAGGTCACAGAACACTTCTTGGAAGTGGTGAAGATGCCAAAGTCTTTGAAGCGATCCAGACTAGGATCGTATTCACACAGTGGAAGGAAGTGATCTGGGAGGCCATAGAATGATGAGGAACGGAGGAGGCGCGGCGTCGGGAGGCCCAACACTGACCCAGAACGTCAAAAGACATCGGCCCGCGATCACCTCGCAGCGCCTGGTCTCGGCCCTCCCCGCTCCGCCGCTGCTCCAGCGCCCGCCTCGCCGGCATGCCTCGGGCGCCCGCCCCGCCGGCAGGAGCTCGCGGACGCCCTCGGGGTGCAGTTCATGGAGACGAGCGCCAAGAACGCCCACAACGTGGAGCAGGCCCGGGGCTCCCCTTCCGCGCTCCCCTCCTCTTCCCCGGATGCCCCCGACAAGCGAGCGACGAGGGAAGCGGGGTCGTCTGCGCCGCCACTGCCGCGCAGGCTGCTCGCGGGAGGCCGCGCCTGGGCGCCCTCGCTTCCGGCGCAGCGTGCCGCGCCAGCGGCCCGCGTAGGCCGCAGCGTCAGGTCGCTGTGCCATCTCGCGTAAGACCTCTTTCTTCTCGTCGCCCACATGGGGCCAGAGTCAATGGGGTCGAAGGGCCGCGCGCCTCGGCGACATCGGCAGTGCTGCGCGATCTGGAGCCAGCTCCTCTCCATCCCGCCGCCGCCGATGCGTCGGCGACGCGGCGCGCTTCTCCGGCCACGAGTGTTCTAGAGACGCGCGCCAGGAACGCTCAGAACGTCGAGCAGGCCCGGGGGTGAGGCATGGCTCCAGGCTTCCCAAAGTCGGGTTGGAGCTTGGCCGGGAGCGCGGTGGCCCAGCACCGGTTCTGGCCGGCAGGGCAGGGGGCAGGTTCAGGGTGCTGGGCTCGACGGGTGTTTTGAATTGTTCCCAGTATCCTGAGAAGGGGCTTGTCTTTTTCCCCAACACCCTGAACTATTCCCAGTATCCTGAGAATGATTCCCAACATTCCCAATGCCCCACGTCTTAAGAGGAGGTGCTACACTTAAACTCACTCACCTTCGGACTCACTCACATTCAGACTAGCTTTGCCCCGTACTTCTCTCATGCTCAGACTCAGACTCAATCAGATTCATCCGTGGTTCAATGCTGACCGCGATATAGCAGGCGTGGCCCATGGGCACCCTCAAGGAGGGGGCGCCAAGGGTGGGGACGTTCCGGGATTCGCGCCGAGATTGTGGGGATGTCTCAGGCGGTTTGCTTGCCTGCGTGCCCAGCATCCTCTGCTTCGGGAGCAGATGCTGAGGATGTCTCAGGCGAGTCGCTGGCTTCAGCACCCCTTAGAGGGGGGGGCGCCAGGGGTGAGGACATTCCAGGATTCGCGCTCAGATTCTGGTGATGTTTCAAGCGGCACGCTCCTGCCCAGCATCATATGCTTTAGTGAAAATTGCGCGGTTGTCTCAAGAGGGTTGCCTGTTTCTGCCCCCCAGACTTTTTCTATCTTGGCGGTCCAAAGCTCACCGCGGTAAAGCAGGCGTAGCACTTGGGCGCCCCAAGGAGGGCGCCAGGGGTGAGGGCGCGCCAGGATTCGCGCCCCGATTGTGGGGATGTCTCAGGCGGTTTGCCTGTTTGCCTGCCCAACACCTCTGCTTTCACAGCAGAGCCTGAGGATGACTCAGACGAGGCGCTGATTTCAGCACTTCTTGGGGGGAGGGGGGGGGCGCCAGGGGTCAGGACACTCCATGATTCGCGCCCCTATTGTGGGGAGGACGGTGGGCCTGCTTGCGTGCCAAACACCCTCTGCTTTGGGAGCAGATGCGGGGGCTGTCTCCGGCGGGGCGCTGGCTTCAGCACTCCAAAGAGGGCCGCCAGGTGTGGGGACAGCCCAAGATTCGCGTCCAGATAAGTTTGGGATGTCCGGGCGGTTTGCCCGTTTGCCTGCCCAACACCCTCTGCTTTCGGATCAGTTTGTGAGGATGCCTCAGGCGGTGTGCATGTTTCTGCCTCTCCCCAGACGGTTTTCTTGTCCTCCTCCTCCTCCTCCTCCTCCTCCTCCTCCTCCTCCTCCTCCTCCTCCTCCTCCTCCTCGCGCGCCCGCGGAGCCATAGCCCCCAGCCCCACGGAGGGGCGCCGAGCGCGCTCGCGCTCCCCCGCCTGGCACCGCAGGGAGCGGCGCCTGCGTGCTGACGCGAGGCGGCGGCTGAGGCGAGTGCAGGACGCCGCGCGCCTGGACGCGCACCACGGCAGCGCAGCGCCCATGGGGAAGGGCGGTGCATCCAATGCGGCCAGCAGCAATGCCAACGCGTACATCGTGTGCAAGAAGTGCGGCGAGTGGTGGTGGTGTTCGCGCCTCGAGGGGATGAACTACCAATGCACCTGCCGCGCTTCGCTGCCCAAGCCCAAGCCGCCGAATAAGGACGACTGGGGCAACGGCGGAGGCACAGGAGGCGGCGGAGGCGGCGCCCTTGCACTGCTGCCAGGGGGCGCGGCCAAGGGCAAGGCCAAGGGCGCGGACAAGATTTCGCAGGCCCTTCAGCTGCTCACCGACTCCCTGGGCGACTTGAACCTGTCCAACGGCGAGGCGATCTCGCGCACTCTGCAGGGAGCAGCGGCTGCGATCCAGGCGGCAGTGCCAGAGCCTCTGCCCAAGTCGAGGGCCCAGCGCCTCGGCATCGCGGCCAAGACGCTGCAGGAGGCGAACCCAGCCTACTCAGCAGCGCTCACGGCGAAGAAAGCAGATGAGGTGGCAAGGGGGGCGAGAGCCAAGCTGGACGAGAAGGCGACGGCGGCGCTCAAGGCGGAGCGCGAGCTGGAGGCCATTCAGGCTGAAGGCAAAGACCCGCCGAAAGGCGTCCATGAGCAGCTCGTCAGCGGCCAGGTGGGAGAGCTGGCAGCAGGCCAACTCACGGCAGACATCGAGCGCGAGCTCAACCTGTCAGCGAACGACCTGGAAGAGGAAGGCCGCCAGCAGGTTGAGGAGGTGAAAAAGTCGGCGGTGGCACAGATGAAAGAAAGCGCCCAGACTTCCACTACGCAGCTGAAGGACCACCTGGCGGCGGCGAAGCTGAAGGCAGCGGAGCAGCAGGCCACGATGCAGCAGGCGGCGAAAGAGAGAAAGGCAGACAGTGGGGGCGCAGCGGAAGCAGAAGTCCCACCGCAGCAGCAGCAGACGGCACCTGAGGTGGCGCCGCCGCCCGCGGCCGCGCCGAGCACAACCGGCGCCAAGTCGAACACCGAGGGCGACGCTGAGGAGCACCTGAGGCAGCTGCGCGCGCAGGCAGGAGGAGGAGGCCCAGGGGGGGCAGCCTCAGCCTGAGGGAAGGCGCGCGGGGCTCGGCGCCAAGGAGGCGGCGCCGCCGAGCCTCGCGAGCGCACCCTTTTCTGCGCGAACCTCACCAACTGGGGGCCCACAGCCAAGCTGTGGATGGCCAAGCAGAAGCTGGGCCACGGGTACGACGCCTACGCGTTCCAGGAGACGCACGTGGGCGCCAGCAGTCTCGACGTCACGGAGTACGAGCTTGTGAAGTTCGGGTTCAAGGCGTGCTTCACGGCGGCGAGGCCCAGCTCTCGATCGGAGCAGGGCACGTTCGGAGGGACGGCAGTTGTCATGAGGGGACACCTGCGGACCTCAAGTTTTCGAAGCCAGGCCAAGCCGACCACAGTCACGAAGGCGACGACCGACGTGAGCAACGGGAGGTGGAAGGCTGACCTGGACTTGTGCGACTGGACACCAGTTACGTGGCACTTGAAGGGGACGACGATCACGGTGGTGAGCCTCTACCTGGATGTGGGGAAGCCGCTGCGCGAGGGCATCAACGCCCGTAAGCTGACGGCACTCTCCTCGTTCCTGAAGGGGCTCAGCGGCGCGTGGATAGTCTGCGGCGACTTCAACAAGGAGCCGAAGGAGATGTGGGACTCGGGATGGCCCAATGCAATGGGAGCGTCGTCCATCATCTCACTGCCCGACGGCGCCTACACGTGCAACTTAGGGGACAAGGAGTCGCTGATCGACTATGCGCTGGTCAACGAGCAGGGGCAGAAGCTGATCAAGGGCGCGGAAGCAGTCTACGACGTGCCGTGGAGGCCGCACATCGGGATGAAGTTCACGCTCTACGCCGAGGCCCAGGAGACAAGGACCCGCTCGCTGCTTATGCCTCAGCCCTTCCCGCACCCACCCCGCCCGAAGAAGCCGCCCAACCCAGGCAGCAAGAGGACGAGGAGGAGGTTGCAGGAGGTGGCAGCAGCGCAGGCGAAAGCAGCAGCAGCAGGAGGAGGCACTGAGGAGGTAGAGGAGCAGGAGCAGCGCCCACCGCCCCAAGACTACGAGGCGGTGCTGGACAACGCGAGGTGGGAGGCGCTGGCACCAGCAGCAGGAGGCTGGTCGCAGTTTCCCCGCCTTGGCGTGCCCGAGCCCTGGGGATGGCCTCCCAGGATTTCCAGGAGTCGCCGAAGGGGCCTGCGAGCACTTGTTCCTGGAAAACTGGTCTGTAGGACCCTGCGGCGGGGATGGCATCCCAGGAGCGGTAAGGATGGGGGAGTATCAGTCAGATGCAAATCCTGGGGATGGCCTCTCAGGTTCTGTAAGGATGGGCGGGATCGCTGGCTGGTCAGATGACGAAGTCGACCCCTTCGCGGACCTGGACGACCGAGTTGAGGAGGAAATGTTGCTCACACAAGGCTTCGAGGCGGAGGTCCCTGGCGAGCCCGGAGAGCATGACGCGGGCCAGACGACCAACACCATGGTAGCCAGGACCTCGTCAATACCAGAGCGACCCCTCTCCCTGGGGACCCGCCAGTCGGACCGCGAGAGGGAGGGCGCAGCCCGCGGAGACCATGAGAACCGCGAACACAGCGAGCGGAACAGTCGGGGGACCTCGCCCAAGCCAACCGAGAAGAGCACAGTGGACGACCTGACGAGGAGGATTCGAGAAGCAGCTGCAGGCGTGGACACCACCACACTGGGGCACGTCTGGGAAACAGCGCAGGCCATCCAAGACGCGGAGCCAAGCGTGCAGGTTGCAGCCCCAGACTACATCAGCAGCTCCGCGGCCTACAAGGTCGACGAGGAGGCGGCGCGCGAGCTCGGGCAGCGCTTCGCGAACACCATCGGCACGCGCGAGCGGTTCTACTGCATGGCGCACCGCATCGACCCAGTGGATAGGCACCACTTCACTGGTAGAGGCAAGGCCTACGAGCTGAAGGTCACCAACACCAGAGAGCACGGCGAGAGGAGGATGAAGTACGACGGGCACGACGCAGACTGGTGGGCCCGCGCTGAGGTTTTGCTCTCGACGCTGACGAAGTTGAAGAGGAGAGGCCGAGGACTAGCCCAGCAGCGAGAGATCGCGCGTGCTGGACGCTCCCTGGCGTACGACGGCATGCCCCAGGCAGGCAGAGCGGCCACGGAAACGGCCCTCCTGCACCGCAGCATCTGGAGGCAAAGATTGGCAGCGCTGGAGGACCTCGACGTGGAGATCGTCGACGGCATGGCGCAGCAGGGAGAGCAGGAGCGAAGGGCAGCGGTGAACCGCGACCTGAGGGAAAGCGCGAGAGGCTTCGGGCAGTGGCTAGCCGCCGCAGAGAAGCAGCCAGGAGCGCTCCACAGGATCACCAAGCCGCCCTGCAGGAGAGAGGAGGAGCTGGCGACGCCGACGGACGTGACGGACAGCCCGCTGGACATCGTGGACGCCAAGGCAGATGCGTTCGCGAAGATCTGGCAGTGCGAGGAGGTCGCCCACGGCAAGCATAAGCAGCTGCTCGACGACCTCAGGCAGAGAGCGGCAGCCGTGGAGGCGCCACAGTGGACGGTCGAAGACCTGGACCTTGCCCTCGCGGGCGAGCCCGACAAGGGCCAGGGCGTCGACAAGCTCTGCTGCAGCGACATCCGTCGGCTACCGAAGGAGGGCAGGCTGGCCATCGTGTCCCTGTTCAGCGAGTGCGAGCAGAAGCTGATGTGGCCCTGGCAGCTCCTGAACGCGCTGGTCATGATAATCCCCAGGCTGGCCAAGGGCGACCGCGCGCTCGCGCTGCTGCCGCAGCTGGTGAGGTGCTGGGAGCTGCTGCACAGGCCTGCGGTGAGAGCGTGGGCAAAGCAGCAGGAGCGGGAGTGGGACGCGGCGGTGGCAGGCAACAGCTGCAAGCGAGAAGCTCTGAGAAGGATCCTTTCGGACGAACGCTGCGACGCGCTCGGCATCTTCCAAGGTTGCACGCTCGCAGACATTGAGAAGTTCTACGACAGCCTGCGCATAGACACCCTCATCCCCGAGGCGCTCAAGCTGAACTTCTGCCCAAGGCTCCTCACCATGCTGCTGCTGCAGCACTCGGGGGCGCGCATCCTGAGGTGCAAGAGCTCCTACTCGGAGCCGATGCTGGCGGACAGATCGATCCTGGCGGGCTCGAGGCACTCCAACAACGTGGCCAAGACTGTAGTGTACGCGGTGCTCAGCCACATGGTCGACGAGGCCTCGGCGCTGTCCAGGCCCATGCCGAGGGCCTGGTTTGACGATATCAGCATCAAGATTGTCGGCAGCAAGGAGGCGGTCACCGAGCAGCTCACGCTGGCGACGAGCAAGCTGAAGTGGGGACTGGCGCAGCATGGGCTCAACCTAGCGGATAAGACGCTCATCTTCACCTCCAACTTCGGCACCGCGCTGGAAGTCCAGGCTCGGCTAAACTGGCAGGGGATCAAGGTCAAAGCTGTCGCGGAAGGGCGAGACCTTGGAGTTGATAGAGCGGTGAAGGGCACAACTAAGAGGCTCACGCACGCGAAGAGGGCGAAGGGCGCGCACGCGAGGTTCGGCGCGGTGGGCCGCAAGCTGAGGAAGCTGAAGTTGAAAAGGAGACGGGGCGTGGCCCACCAAGGGCCAACAGCCTCGCTGGTGCACAGGGTCGCCGCGCACGGGCTCTCACCATGGGCGCTCAGACAGGCGAGGAGGCGGTGCGCGCAGGCGCTGAGACGAGCTTGGCCAGGACGCTGCCTGACCACCTTCCTGGCGCTGGAGGGCGAGGACGCTGCGATATCGATGACGCGTAGCCAGCTCCGAGCCAGGACCTGAGGGAGCAAGCGCGGAGAGCCTGGCCCAAGGTGTACTTCAGGCTCTGGCAGACGGAACCCAGGAGACGCTGGCAGCAGAGGAGAGGCGTGATGGGCAGCATCATCCTCCTGCTCTGAGAGCTTGGCTGGGACTCGAGAGGCCCAGACTTCTGGATCGATGCCGACGGCAACCAGTGGCGCTTCCCAGAAGACGAGGAAGATGGAGACCCCGAGGTCATCATCGAGGCGCTGCTGGACAGTATGCGGGCTCAGCTGTGGAACCAAGCAGCTGACCACCATAATGGAGGAGGCATGGAGCTCGGAGTAGACTGCGCGGACATGATCAGGCACCTGGAGTCTCTCAGGAAGCGAGGCAAGCACCAGGCCCACGGGCCCCTGCTGGCGGCGGCATGCGCAGGCACGTGGACGAAGGCATGATATATCCAGGAATTCAGCACGGAGGTCGAGCTGTGCGAGCGCGGCCAGCGCGAGGACGACATCCACCGCATCTGGGGCATGTGCTCGGCGAGGAAGTGCACGGAGGAGATCGAGAAGACAGCAGGGCTAGTGGCCGGAGCCGAGGAGGGCGCGGAGGAGGTGCCTGCATTCTGGCTCCGAGGGCTTACGCCGAAAGCCTGGACGGTGCCACCGCCCTGCAGCACGACGGAGCAGGAGACGGCGATGGGGTTGCGCCTCCAAGACGGCAGGCTACACGCACCAGACGGCGAGCAGCTCATCGTCAGCGGCGACGGCTCCGGAGGAGAGTACAGTAACGACAGGAGGCACAGGCGATGCGGATGGAGCTGGGCAATGCTGGACACGAGGAGCGGCGCCAGAGACTTCCCGACCAAGGCGGCGAAGTGCGGACCACTGCCTGGGCCAAGGCCGTCAAACAACCGGGCAGAGCTGTGGTCTCTCATCAACTGCCTGGAGCCGACGAGCGGAAGCCTGACTTTCTGGACGGATAGTGAGATCACCCTCACCGGCTGGAGCGCGAGGAAAGATGAGCAAACGGACAGAACAGGAGCCAACTGCGACCTCTGGCACCGCGTGAAAAAGGCAATTGAGGCCAGAGGAGGAGGACGGCACATCATCCAGATGTTCCACCTGAACAGTCACTTGTCCGAATCGGAGGCGGAGGCGAAAGACATTCCACGTGAAGCATGGGAAGGAAACGAAGCAGCGGACAGCCTGGCAGAAACTGGAGCCAAACAGCGCGCCACCTCGGAGAACCAGATGAGTTGCTACGAGTGGGTCGGAGCGACGGCGCGCCTGGTGAGAGCACGCATTGCGGCATGCACAAAGGACGCCATCGATCGGAGGCCGACGGAACACAGAGACCTGAAGCAGGCACGGAAGAAAGCCGCACAGTTGAGACGCGCGCAGAGAAAGGTGCAAGCTGTTTACCTTGGACCCGATCCCCAGAGGAGACCAGCCACCAGACACGACCTGGAGAGGCTTAGACGAGGACGAGGCTGGAGGTGCAACTGCTGCGACCAATCGGTCACGG
>CAUYUJ010016719.1:132050-173923 GCA_963575745.1 Prorocentrum cordatum | reverse complement strand
CTCCCTCCTCCTCCTCCCTCCTCCTCCTCCTCCCTCCTCCTCCCAGGCCTTCCAGACGATGGCGGGCGAGATCAAGAGCCGCGTGGCCTCGCAGCCGCAGAGGGGGGCCGCAGGCCGGCGATCCGCCGCCCTTTGCCTGCGGCCGTGGGCCTGGGGCCAGGCCATGGCTGGCCGTCAACGTCGTCTCGCCGCGGGCAGGGCCATCGCCGATCAAGCCTCAGGCCGTCGCCGTCGTCGTCGTCGCCATCATCATCGTCATCGTCGTCGCCGCCGCCGTCGTCGTCGTCTTTCTCCTTCGGAGGCCTCCGAAGACCTCTCGGACCTGGGCGTCGCGGTAGAGTCACGAAGGTTCTTTTCTCCTCGTCCTAGTATATTGACGCTCTGGTCCTTTTCTGCCTCCCCGGGTCCCCTCGTCGCCACGGCTGGATCTGCCTCGAAGTAGCTGCCAGATCGCACTCTGCGAGAGGCCCAGGGAAGGCCGCGGAGGTGGCGGACTGGCACGGCAGGTTCGCGCGGCCGCGGCGCGCCAGCGACGCTGGCGAAGACGCTCATGGTTGAACTCCGCATGGTAAAACGACGCGGAAGCACCGAGGGCGCGACGGGATTGAATGGACGATCTGGGCCGCGATCGGTTCGAGGTTGAAGGATCGGCGCGGTGTCAAAAAGCTTTGCGCGCTCTGACGCCACACGAACCTATCGTAGGAGAAGGAAGAGGGCGAGGAGGGAGGAGGAGGAGGAGGACCAGAGCAGACCTGGGACGCACCAGCGGTGCTGCAATATACCTTCCCGCCCGACTCCCCGCGTAAGTCCACGCAGGCCTTCCTCGGCGGCGGGCGAGGGGGGGAAGTGAGAAGGAGAAGACCCTCTCAGAAGGCGGCGCGGCTTCTGGGAAACCCTATCCTTCCTGGTCTCCTCTTCCTGACAGGCGTGCGTGGCCACGAACACTGGATTGCAGCGCCAAGAACTACCTGGCGCACCTCACCACAAAGGGACGTGCTCTGCCACCTGCTGAACGGAAGCGGTATTCGCAACCCGTGCGCCTCCTTGTGGTGAGGTGGGCCTGGGGGCCTGTGAGCGCCCTGCAGCCGTGCTTGTCTTCCGTGGGGAAGCCCTCGCGACCTCCGAGAAGTTTTCCGTGCCTTCGGGGGGGCGGGGACGCCGCCGTCGACGGACGACCCCTCACGGGCAGGGCGTCGCAGGCAAACGTTCACGACGGGCCTTCTTGCGCGTGCCGGACGCTGGGGCCCTGGCGCATCGGGCCCGCGCCCCCCCCCCCCCGAGATGGGCTTGCTGGTGCGAGCTCCAATGTGGGTGTTGGCACACCCGACGTGGAAGCTGAGAGCAGATGTAGCTGCGGTGGTAGCAGCAAGAGCAGTCGTAGTACACATACAAGGTTAAGCAGATATATGTGTGTATAGATGAATGTATGCATACGTGTTTACGGGCAGAACTGCAGCCAGGCAGACAGACAGACAAACAGACAGGCAGACAGACAGACAGGCATCGCTACAAATATACATGTGTATGCATAAATATGTCTACATGTACATGGACACATGCATGTATTGTATATACATGCATGCGTGCGTGCGTACGTGCATGCATACACACATACTTACATGCATACAGACAAACACACGTACACACATACACACACGTGCATACATATAAACAAGTGCAGATAGGCATTCAAACAGACAGTCAGGCATGCATACAGCCTACACATGCATACAAACATACATACATGCATGCAGGCGTGCAGATGTACATGCATGCATACATCCATATATGTATATATATGCATATATGCACATGTACACAACCAAGCAAACGAACATACATACACACATGCATGCATCCAGATACCCATATATGCATACATGCATGCATGCATGAATATATACATACAGACATGCATACATACCTACGTCCATGAATACAGGTTTATATACATACGTACATACATACATACATACATACATACATACATACATACATGCATACATGCATACATGCATACATGCATACGTACATGCATACGTACATACATACAGACAGACAGACAGGCATACATACATACATAACACATGCATGTATACACACATGCATGCATACATGCGTTTACACTGTATGTACCAATGGCCTTCGGGCCATCCCGCCATTGTGCCTAGGTTGTGGTTATGAAGCCTGTTGGATGTGTTTGGGATCTCGTGGGAGGCCTCTCGGGGGGCCTGTTGGAGGCAGTTGTGAGGCCTCTTGGGGGCCGTTTGGGGGCCTCTTTGGGGTCTCTTTTGGGCCTCTTGGGCGCCTCGTGGGGCCTCCTGGGGGCATCTTGGAGCGGAAGGCTCGGATTTTCGATTCGTGTTCCCTCTCTTGGGCCCCTTCTGGGGCCGTCTTGGGGCCATCTTGGGCCGTCTTGGGCGCCTCTTGGGCCGTCTCGAGGCGGTCTTCGGCCGTCTTGGGGCCTTCTTGGAGGCCTCTTGGCCCGTCTTAGGGTGGTCTTTGGGGCCTCTTGGGCCGTCTTGGAGCGTCGGGTTGCAGAAAAGGGGGGAACGCCAAACTCTTTCAAGAGCAATGGAAATCAATGATGATGGCCCTTTGGGTGGGGCACCCTTGGGATGCCTCTTGAAGGCATCTTAGGGCGTCTTGCAGGCCTCGTGGGCCGTCTGGGGGCCATCTCGAGCGTCCTTGAGTGATCGTTCGGCGACTCGGGGCCCTTTTGGACCGTCTTCGGGGCCTCTGTGGGCTCTCTTGGCCCGTTTGGGGGCCTTCTGGGGTACGGAAAAGTTATGCGACCAGACGCGGGGGAGCTCAGGGAAGACGCGACAAGGCCCGCCAAATTTGAGAATTTGGGCTCTGGGCCCTGTGACGATCCCTCAGGACTCAGGTATGAGGCCCCAGGGATTCGGCAAAGGACCTGAGGACACGCTCTCTCGGTGCCGAGAGGCACGGTGGCAGGTAGAAGCAGTGCGATCTATTGTTGAAATCGGGCGGTTGCAGTAACAGTCGTAGTAGCAGTATCAGGAAACTCACACCTGCTGTAGACGAAGTAAGAGTAGAAGTAGGAATAGGAGCAGTAGTAGTAGTAGTAGTAGTAGTAGTAGTAGTAGTAGTAGTAGTAGTAGTAGTAGTAGTAGTAGTAGTAGTAGTAGTAGTAGTAGTAGTAGTAGTAGTAGTAGTAGTAGTAGTAGTAGTAGTAGTAGTAGTAGTAGTAGTAGTAGTAGTAGTAGTAGTAGTAGTAGTAGTAGTAGTAGTAGTAGTAGTAGTAGTAGTAGTAGTAGTAGTAGTAGTAGTAGTCGTAGTAGTCGTAGTAGTAGTAGTAGTAGTCGTAGTAGTAGTAGTCGTAGTAGTCGTAGTAGTCTTAGTAGTAGTAGTCGTAGTAGTCGTAGTAGTTCGTAGTAGTCGTAGTAGTCGTAGTAGTAGTAGTAGTTAGTAGTAGTAGTAGTAGTAGCAGTAGTAGTAGTAGGTAGTAGCAGTTAGCAGTAGCAAGTAGCATAGTAGTAGTAGTTAGTGTCGTCGCGTCGTCGTCGTCGTCGTCGTCGTCGTCGTAGTCGTAGTCGTAGTCCAAGTAGTACTAGCAGCAGGAGTAGTAGTAGTTAGTAGTAGTAGTAGTAGTAGTAGTAGTAGTAGTGGTGGTAGTAGTAGTAGTAGTAGTTAGTAGTAGTAGTAGTGGTAGTGGTAGTAGTAGTGGTAGTGATAGTAGAAGTAGTAGTAGCACAAGTAGTAGTAGTAGTAGTAGTAGTAGTAGTAGTAGCAGCAGTACTAGTAGTAGTAGTAGCAGTAGTAGTAGTAGTAGTAGTAGTAGTGGTGGTAGTAGTAGTAGTAGTAGTAATTAGTAGTAGTAGTCGTCGTCGTCGTAAAAGCAGTAGTAGTAGTAGTAGTAGTAGTAGTAGTAGTAGTAGTAGTAGTAGTAGTAGTAGTAGTAGTAGTAGGAGTAGGAGTAGGAGTAGGAGTAGGAGTAGGAGTAGTGGTAGTAGTAGTCGTATTAGTAGCCGAAGTAGCCGAAGCAGTCGGAGTAGTCTACGCGATCGTAGTAGTCGCCGTAGCAGCAGTAGCAGAAGCAGTAACAGTCTTGGTAGTTGTAGTAGTTCCCCAATCAGAGCTTGCCTCTGTAGGGGTCCTAGCGGATGTAAAGGTAGGTGAGGTTTGCCGCCGATTCGGTGGCCGGGCCCGGGTGCCCGGGTGCCGGGGTGCCCGGGTTCGCCGCCGATTCGGTGGCCGGGCCGGCTGCCCGGGTGCCGGGGTGCCCGGGTTCGCGCCGATTCGGTGGCCGGGCCCGGGTGCCCGGATGCCGGGGTGCCCGGGTGCCCGGGTGACGGGTGCCCGGTGCCCGGGTGCCCGGGTGCCGAGTGCGGGGTGCCCGGGTGCCAGGTGCTTTGTAGCCCTATAGCTTTATAGCCCTATATCCCTATCGCTCTATAGCCTTATAGCCCATATAGCCACATAGCCATATAGGCCCATATAGCGCCCAAGAGCCCATATAGCCCTGTAACCCTATAGCCCTACAGCCCTAAAAAGATTATGATTGGGTTTTTCTTTCTGGTATCATATTATTAGTAGTAGTGGTCGTCGTCGTCGTAGTAGTAGTAGTAGTCGTAGCCGTAGTCGTAGTCGTAGTCGTAGTCGTACTCGTAGTAATAATCGTAGTAGTCGTGGTGTTATAATTAGCAGTAGTAGTGATTGTAGTAGTAGTAGTAGTAGTGGTAGCGGTAGTAGTAGTAGTAGTAGTAGTAGTAGTAGTAGTAGTAGTAATAGTAGTAGTAGTAGTAGTAGTAGTAGTAGTAGTAGTAGTAGTAGTAGTGGTAGCGGTAGTAGTAGTAGTAGTAGTAGTAGTAATAATGGTAGTAGTAGTGGTAGTGGTAGTGGTAGTGGTAGTGGTAGTGGTAGTGGTAGTGGTAGTGGTAGTGGTAGTGGTAGTGGTAGTAGTAGTAGTAGTAGTAGTAGTAGTAGTAGTAGTCGTAGTCGTAGTCGTAGTCGTAGTCGTAGTAGAAGTGTTCAGTAGTAGTAATATAGTAGTAGTAGTAGTAGTAGTTGTTGTTGTTGTTGTAGTGTCAGTCGTAGCCGTCGCCGGAGTAGTCGTAACAGTCTTTCTAGTAGTAGTAGTAGCAGTAGTAGTTGTAGTAGTAGTAGTCGTAGTAGTAGTAGTAGTAGTAGTAGTAGTAGTAGTAGTAGTAGTAGTAGTGGTAGTAGTAGTAGTAGTAGTAGTAGCGGTGGTGATAATAGTAGTAGTAGTAGTAGTAGGAGTATTCGTAGTAGTAGTACTAGGAGTAGTAGTGGTAGTAGGATTAGTAGAGGTGGTATTGGTAGTAGTAGTAGTAGTTGTAGTAGTAGTAGTTGTTGTAGTCGTAGTGGTCGTAGTATTAGTAGTAGTAGTAGTGGCAGTAGCAGTAGTGGTAGTAGTAGTAGTAGTAGTAGTAGCGTTACTAGTAGTAGTGGTAGTAGTAGTAGTAGTAGCAGCACTAGCTTAAGTAGCCGAGTGTGTCTAACTAGTGGGCTTGGTAGTAGTAGTCGTAGTAGCAGCAGTCGCAGTAGCAGTAGCAGGACCAGTAGTAGTAGTAGTAGTAGTAGTCGTCGTAGTAGTTTAGACGTAGTAGTAGTAGTAATAGTAGTAGTCGTCGCAGTTGTAGTTGTTGCTATTGTCGTCCACACAGTAGTAGGGCGTAGTACGTAGTAAGTGATAGTAGCAGCAGTAGTAGTAGTAGAAGAAGTAATAGTCGGAGTAGTAGTAGTAGTAGTAGTAGTAGTAGTAGTAGTAGTAGTAGTAGTAGTACGAATACGATTTGCAGTAGCAGAAGTAGTAGTAGTAGTAGTAGTAGTAGTAGTAGTAGTAGTGGTAGCGGTAGTAGTAGTAGTAGTAGTAGTAGTAGTAGTAGTCGTTGGAGTAGTATCATTAGTAGTAGTAGTAGTAGTAGTAGTAGTAGCACCAGTAGTTGTAGTAGTATTAGTAGTAGTAGTAGTAGTAGTAGTAGTAGTAGTAGTAGTAGTAGTAGTAGTAGTAGTAGTAGTAGTAGTAATAGTAGTAGTAGTAGTCGTCGTCGTCGTCGTCGTCGTCGTCGTCGTCGTCGTCGTCGTCGTCGTCGTAGTCGTAGTGGTAGTAGTAGTTGTCGGATCAGTAGTCGTAGTAGTAGTCGTAGTAGGAGTCGTAGTCGTATGTGTTGTTGAACTTTCATTTCTGAGTGGGTATTGTTGATCCCCCTGCGCACATTGATTTTTTACATGACGTGCCCTTCCCAGGGCTCGCTGTTTTGTCGTTCGGTTCTTTTTCCTAGAGCGGAGCCTCTTGATCAGTTTGCGGTTGCAGTGATCCCGTGGTGATGTGTTGGCTCAAAAGCCGTTCGGGGAGTGCGACCCAGCCCAGCCTCCGCGGTGGATGACGCTGGGCGCCGTCTGTGCTGCCGCGCCCTGGCTGGGGCAGCTGGGGGCCGCCTGGGTGACGCCGCCGCCGCCCTGCCCCGCCTGCCCGACTTGCCCGACGGCGGAGCTCCGGTGCGAGCCCCATTGCGGCTCGTGCCTGGCTTGCCCGCCGTGCCCGGGCTGCCCGGCGGTCACGTGGACCGCCCCCGCCGAGGCCTCCTGCCCGGCCTGCCCAGCGGCGGCCTGCGAGGAGGCACCGGCGGCCGCCTGCGAGGCGCCCGCCCTGGCTGGCTACTGGGGCTTCGCGGCTGGGCTGCTGCTCGGCCTGGTCGGCGGCCTGCTGCTGGCGACGGCGGCGGCCGGCTGCTTCGCGGGCCTGCGGCGGCTTGCCCGACGCGCGGCCGCCCCCCTGGTTCACGCCGACGAGGGCAGCGGCCGCGCCATCCGGGCCTGATGGCCGCGGCCCCGCGGACCTTGGACGTCGCCGAGAGCCAAGTCTGCATCAACTTCGACGACGACGACGACGACAATTTTCGGTGGCACCACAGGCTGCTCCTTGTCCCCGGCCACGCGCTGGGGGCGTGGGTGGCCGCCACGCCCGACGGCGAAATCCTGGTGCTGCAGCTGTCGGCCCACCTCGACCTCGTGGTCGCGTTGGGGCGGAACGCCCCGTTCCCGCAGCGCGTGCGGGGGAGCGTCTACGCGTTCGGCGAGCTCGAGCCCGACGCGCTGGACCACCTGCGGCTCGAGGGCCGGGACCTCGCGCGCGTCCTCGGCGTCGTCATCCCAGCGGCGCTGCCTGGCGCCCGCGTGGCGCGCTGGGTCATCGCGGATCCCGCCGTCGAGGGGTTCGGCGACGAGATCGAGGCGGGGCTCGCGGCCAACGCCGACAGGTTCGCGGCGCGCGACGCCGTTGGGCTGGCGCTCGTCGACGACGAGCTCGGCTAGGTGGCGGTCGAGAACGTCCAGCCCAAGGACCAGCCCCAGCGGGTCGCCGAGAAGCGGCGGGGCCCGTGCCGCGACCCTCGGGCCCTCCCCATCCCGCCGCCGACGCGGGGAAAGCGAGTGCAGCTGTGCGCGGTGATCGCCGCGCGGAGGCCGCAGGAGGACCCGCCCTGGCCGCTCCGGGGCCCGAAGGCGCTGGCGGGGTTCTTGGAAGCCGTCGACGCGTCCGGGCTCTCGCTGACCGCGCGCTGGCGCTACTGGGCCAAGCAGTCCGGCGTGGCGCGCCTGGGCGGGCCCACGCACGAGCTCAGGGTGATCTTGGAGCTTCTCCACCACTCGCTGGCGCACGACCGCCTGGACGCGACCAACTTGGCGAGCTTCGAGCTCATGGCCCGTCGGGCCTTGCAGATACAGCGGGCGGTGAAGCGGCGCCCGCGTCACCCGACGATCGAGGGCTTGGACTCGATGTTGAGCAGCGAGCTCGACGAGACGGGCGGCGCGGTGACCTCGCGTTTCGACGCCTCCATCGCCGAGGAGCAGAAGAAACGCGGGATCATCCTGAAGCAGGAGCGGCTCTGGCGCGAGAAGCAGGACCACGAGCTGAAGAAGCGCGAGAGGTCCTCCGCGAGAGGTCCTCGGGCACGGCGGGGGCAGACGGGAGCGAGCGACGACCCGAGAAGACTTCGCCCAAAAGGCGAAGGCGAGGGCCAAGCCTCAAGACGGCTGAGGGCGCCACGTCGGCGCCCCCTTGGCCCGGCGTTCCGCCGGGCCTTTCAGCGCCCGCTGCCGCGCCTTCGGCCCCCACGGCGCGGCGGGGGCGGCCTTCCGGGGGGTCTCCTCCAAGGGCCATTCTTCTTTGTTTCGCCTTCCTGATGGCGGTCATCCCTTTCGAGCCGCCCGACGTGGAGAACGCGCCGCGCTGCTTCGATGCCCGGCCCAGCGCGCCGCGCGCTCGGGCGAGCGGGGTCGGCGAACCGCCGAGATCATTTCGTCCGCCAACGCGCTCAGCCGCGCCCAGGCTGGACGGCCGCTGCAGCCGCAGCCGCCGAGCAAGTTGCCGCCGACTGCCGCTCGGGAGTCCGCGATCAAGCGGATCCGACGCCGAGTCCGAGATGTTGGAGCTAAGCCATCGGACCTGGATCGCGCCGGAGCCCTGCAGGAGCTCCTTCGGTGCAAAGACTTTTACAGTGGTGCTGGCGAGGGCCCGACCCCTCGCGACTGCGACCCCGAGCGGATCGTTGAGCCGCTCTGGGACCAGCTGCTCAACCCACGCTCGAAGGCGAATCGTCCGAGGCTCGTGGACTTCTTGGCTCGGCTGGCGGCGCGCGGCCTGGTCGACGGGCGACGCCGCCGCAAGGCCTGCGTCGGCGCGTTCTTCGCGGCCAAGAAGAGAGGATAAATCCGCACGGCGGTGGATGGTCGACAGGCCAACCAACTTCATCGGCTCCCTCCTCGAACCACTTTGGCACCAGGCGAGGCTCTCGGCGCCATCAACCTCCTCGACGCGTTGGACGCGTCGCCCGGGGGCCTGGCCGACTTAACGATTGCTTCGACTCGTTGCGCGCCGGCTCGGTGGACCTGCAGGACGGCCTCTACCAGTTCAGCGACCCGGCGCGGGGCTCTTGGATGCGCTTCGACGTGGAGGTCGCCGCCGGCGAGCTGGGGATCGACACGATCTACGACGAGAGCTTGCGCTGCCGGGCCCCGGCGGGTCGGGGCGATCTGGTCTGGCTTCGCCGCGCGACAAATGGGCTGGAGCTGAGCGCTCTGGATGCGCCATGAGGCCCTTGTCGACGCGATGGGCACTGCGGGTCTGGCGGGAGACACGCGCGTCCTTGACAAGGCCCGCGCCCCGCAGATGCACGGGGGCCGGGTGGCCAGAGCGCCTTGCGTCGACAATGGCAACATGGTCTCGTTGTCGGCGGCCGCGCTCGACGAGAGGCTCGCGGCGTTCACGGCGGAGCTGGACCGGCGCGGGCTGCGCTGGCACGAGCTCGAGTGGGCCAAGCCGGGTCTCACCGCGCTGGGCCTCGAGCTCGCCGGCCGCCGGGGCCGCCTGCGGCACGCCGCGAGGCAGGCCTGGCGGCTCTACCTGACGCTGCATCGCGTGGCGGAGGCGCCGTGGTTGGCGCGCTGGCAGCTTCGGCGGATCGTGGGGCACATCGTGCACGACTTCTCCGTGCTGCGGCCGGGCCTCAGCGTCCTCGGCGAGTGCTACTACGATTTCTTCTGTGGAGGACCCTTCGACCCCGTCGTTCGCCTACCACGTGGTGTCGTGGCCGAGCTACGCGTTGCCGCCGGGCTGGTCTTCTTGGGCGAGGTGGACCTGTGCCAGGCCCCCGCTGACGTCGCCTTCGTCACGGATAGCCCCCTCAAGGGCTACGCCGTCTGCCAGGCCCGCGTGCGGCCAGCGGAAGTGCTGGAGGCCACCCGCTGGAAGGAGCGCCAGAGGCTTTCGCGTTGGCCTGTTTGGCGATCCACTTGGAAATAGCGCTATCGCTCGAGCTCTCCTCGCGATTCATCTTGCAGGAGGCGCGCTTCAGCAACCCGCCTGCTCGAACTGGCTGCTTGGACCCGCCTTCCCGACACGCCCGTTAGGGTCTACCCGGTCGATGGGCCCGTATAGTTCTGCCGCGCGTTTTTCTTCTCCCAGCCCCCTCTTGCTAATTCCGTGTTCCTTCCTTTTCCTTCCCCTTGCCATTCGTCCTCTCTTCCCCTGTTTCATATGCTTCACCAGTTACACGCGGCATGTACGGAAGAGAAATACCCTCAGGGGGTATGATCGAAAGCGAAGAGGGCGGGTACCGATGGTTTGGGATACACGTGTTGGACGGCACTCGAGCATAGAATATCGAACAGTCTTAAGATGTTTGCTGTTGTCGTTGGCGGTTTTATCGATAATATTGATGATGGTGGTGTTGTGGTTGTTGTGATGGTTTGTGTTGTTGTTGGTGGTGTTGGTGTTGGTGTTGGTGTTGTTGGTGTTGTTGTTGTTGTTGATGTTGTTGTTGGTGTTGTTGCTGTTGTTGTTGTTGTCGTTGTGGTCGCCGTCGTCGTCGTGGTCGTAGAAGTAGGACGCGGTAGCAACAGTGATACAGCATGAGGAGCAGAACGAAGGCCACAACAGGATCAAGGAGAGCACGCCAGCCAACCCTAAGATTCATCCTCGCCCTCCCGCGGCCCGCGACCGCGCCAGGAGGCAACGCCACCAACCTGGGGGCCGGCCGTCCGGTGATCGGAGGGGGGTCGGGGCTCAGGAGACGGGAGGTCAATCCAGACGGGGGTCAGCCAGGTGGGAAAGAAACACGCAGAGACAATTAATCGTCGACTCCCAGGAAAATATGCAAAAATATGGGAAGTGGGGGGGAAGACAAAAACCCCAAACATATAGGAAAATATGGGGATTATTTTTATTTTATTTGTGTGTATTTATTTGTGTGTCCTGGAGCCCCTTCGGTCAGCCAGGGCGCCGGATCCTGCAGGACAGCCTGCAGGAGCCAGGGCCGCACAGACCTGCAGGATATCCCGCGGGAGCCTGCAGGGGCCTGCAGGGGCCTGAGGGAGCCAGGTCCGGATGGACCCAGGCCAGGACGTCCCCGAGGGGGGATCAGGGGTCAAGCAGCGGCGAAGCGTCTTGTCGGCGACTACAAAGGGTGAGGTTATGCTGGGGTGTGGTTTGCGATCGGCGCCGTTGGGGCCTGGGGGGCACGACACTGTCCTCGTCGGGCCTTCGGGGCGCGGCGGAGAGCTCTGTTGGGGTCCCCGCCCGCTCCCCAGGGTGCCCCCCAGGGTGCCAGTTGCAAATCACACCCTTTGCAAACCATACCCTTCGGAATCGCCGATCTTGGCTCGCCTATAGCCCCACCAAACAATGTTTTTAGAACCTTTTGTGGCTTCCACGAAGTGTTCTTAGAAGATTTCTGGTGGAGTCTGTCCTGTTTTATCACATCGGGTTGATGTTCAAAGAACATTGTTTTCGCTCTTAGAACATGTTTGGGTTCTACGAACATGTCGTGGTATGACTATAGGAATGCCGGGGGACGGCCGGTCCCTGCTCAAAAGGGCAACGATGGGGGGGGACAGGCTCAGGGGGTGATGCATCGACCCTCCATCGCACGCTCGTCGCCGACAGGGGGCCCGACGGCCTGCGCGGCCCCGGAGAGTGCGGGTGCGCTGCTTGTCGTGGGCCTGCCGCCGAGTTCTGTCAGAGATGCTCAGCCGATGCCAGGGAGAAGTTTCCCCTCCCGTGCCAGTCCCCCCCTACTCTAGATTTCAAGAAGCTTGGGGGGGTACCCCCCCACGGGGGTCAACCTCGCCTCGTCGTCGCGCCGCGACGGGGGTCGGAGCGCCTTCGGCGCGCGGTGGCTGCCCGCGACGGGGGTCGATGTGGGGCTGTCGGCGGGGGTGACGCCCCCCCGACGCTGATTAAGGAACTCGGAGTATCCGTGCCCCGAAGGATAGGAGAGGAGAGGATGGGAAGCGCAGGTTGTCTCCTCCTCCTCCTCCTCCTCCGCCTCCTCCTCCTTCCCCTCCTCCTCCTCCTGCCCCTCCTCCCCCTCCTTCCCCTCCTCCTCCTCCTCCTCCTCCTCCTCAGCCTCCTCCGCCTCCTCCTCGTCCGCCTCCTCCTCCTCCTCCTCCTCCTCCTCCTCCTCCTCCTCCTCCTTTGCCACGTAGACTGTGGCGATCATGACACTCATGACACTCCTCCTCTACAATTACTCAATATGAAAATACTCTCCCTCTTCCCCTGATTGCGTCTGGGTGATGGCCGCGCACCCTCCGCGTACTGTTTTTTACACACAGGATGCCCGGGAAATCCCGGGAAACGATTCTCGCTGAGGCGCCGGCGTCATTTTTTCCCAAAATGCTGCTCTCGTTGAGGCGCCGGCCTCATTTCTGCTCCCGAATCGTTCCGAATCGTGCTCCCGCTGCAGCGTGGGCCTCATTTTCGGATCGGTGTTTGGCCTCCGTCGTTCAGGATGGCGTTCTCGCCCCAGCGCGGGCCTTTTTCTCGCGCGCCCATCCGCCCGCCACCACCGCGCCGCACCGCCACCACCACCACCACCACCACCACCACCACAACCACCACCAGCACCAGCACCAGTACCCACCACCACCCACCAGCACCACCACCACCACCCACCACCACCACCACCACCACCACCACCACCACCACCACCACCACCACCACCACCACACACCACCACCACCACCACCACCACCACCACCACCACCACACCACCACGCACACGCACGCACGCACGCACGCGCGTGCACCACCACCCACTACGCACGCGCGCGCGGAGCCACAGGTCCGCTACGACACGCGTCCGCGGATAGAGAAAATCAGCGCCATGGTAAGGGATGGGAGGGAGGGGTAGGACGTCAGATATGACGCGAGCGCACCTAGCTTGTCCTCCTCCTCCTCCTCCTCCTCCTCCTCCTCCTTCTCCTTCTCCTCCTCCCCCTCCGCCTCCTCCTTCTCCTCCTCCTGGACACCGTGTGCCCATGGACACCATCGGCAGATCCCCAGAATCTCAGGGAAGTCGTGATCGGAATACGGTAGGCTCGCGTCTTGTTGGCCGGCGGCGCCACCGCCGCCAGCGTTCAATTTTGAACACCGCTGGCGACCCAGAATCGGTCGAGGTTGAGCGATCGGACGTTTCGGGAGCGGCCGATCGGTCAAGGTTGTTGTTGAACGATCCCCGCAGTGTCAGAAGCCAGGGCCGATATCGGCACGACACGCACCTGCAGTAGACAAAGGAAGGGGGTGGTTCGGACAGGGCTCGGACGAGGATAGATCAGTTCCGGAGCGTTCTGGAACGCTCTCAGAGCGTTCGGGAACGCTCCGAGAAAGCCGCGGCGCCCAAGACATCCTCGGCAGGGTGGAGGGGGGGGGAGAAAGGAGGACGACGCAGGAGACTGGAGGGAGGAGGAGGAGGAGGAGGAGGAGGAGGATCCCTACCCGATTTTGTCCTCGTCCTCACTTTGGTTTCTGGGAGGGGCGGGGTCGACCTCTGTGGCGCCCGGCCGGTTGCGGCCCAGCCGCGTGGGCGCCCTCCCCGACGACGGCGCATAGGGCCTCTCTCCCCCCCGGCGGCGGGAAGGCGCCGGATCTCGCTGCCACGTCGGCACGATCGAGATGGGCACGGAAAGAAGGGGTACAGAAGGGGGAGGAGGAAGAGGAGGAGGAGGAGGAGGACGGCGAGGAGGAGGAGGAGGAGGAGGAGGAGGAGGAGGAGGATGGGAGGGAGGCCGCGGGACGCTCTCGTCAAGACGAGGACCCAACACCACAGGATGGTTGGGAACGTGCATGTAGTAGGGGCCCGACCACAAGAAACCTTCCACAAGAAACCTATCATTGAGACCGCAGGACGTTCATCGATGTTTGGTGTGCGAACGTCACGCTTTCCATGGCAAGACCATCGAGACCCAAGAGATCCAGGGCACCCTGGAGGCACGCAGGGTGTTTCTTGGCATGGGCCCCCACTGCACAATGCCCAACAGCAGTTCCTGTTCATCTTGAACAGGACTCGCTGTCCGCGCCGCCGCGGACGTCGTCCACTTGAAGCAGATGGCCGCCTGCCCAACAGCGGCCGCTGTCGATTTCGGACACCACGTGTTGTTGGGCATCGTGCTGTCGAGACGCTGCAACAAGGACCGCTTTGGGCTCAGGAGGGGCTCGCCTGCCCAACAACGGTCGCTGTCGGATTTGGACAACATTTGTTGTTCGGCATCGTACTGTTTTCTCCTCACCCGTTCCGGGTTCCTCCTCCTCCTCCTCCTCCTCCTCCTCCTCTTCCTTCTCCTCCTCCTCCTCCTCCTCCTCCTCCTCCTCCTCCTCCTCCTCCTCCTCCTCCTCCTCCTCCTCCTCCTCCTCCTCCTCCTCCTCCCTCCTCCTCCTACTCCTACTCCTACTCCTACTCCTACTCCTCCTCCTTCTCCCTGGTTTCCATGCGCCGCGCTCGGGGAGCTCGGGCTCCAGGGGCCCCTCCCGGGGCCACCGAGGTCGTTCAGAGAGGCGGCTCGGGGGGAGGAGCGAAGAAGACAAAACTACATGAAGATAAGCTGTCGCAGCTCCGCGCAGATTCCTTGGATCTGCGCTGGGGCCCCCTGGCGGCGTCTCTGGCGCCGCCCCTGGCGCGCTCCGCGCGCCAGGGAGGAGGCTACAGCGCAGATCCAGGAAATCCAGGCGGACCGTCTAATGTTTATTTTTATGTTGCCGTTCGAAGAAGAAGAATAATCATAACAATAAGAAGAGAGGATATTCATAAGCAGCTCCTTTCGAAGGTTCGCGCGATTTGTTGGAGCTGCTCTGGACCCCTTGGCGGGTTGGGGGGTCTGCGCAGACCCCCGCGGTCGTGACCCCTCATCCGCCTCGCGAGGAGGAGGGGGACCTCCGAAAGTCTCGGCTTACAGTCGACCCGCATGGTCAGGATTGGCGACCTTCCCAAAGGTACCCCTGCATCCTTGCCCCTTCGGCCCACCCCTAGCGACCTTCGATGGCCAGCCTCGTTCGAGAAACGTAAGCCTGGCCCTCCAAGGCTCCTGAATCCTTCCCGCGAATCCTTCTGATGCGTGTCGACTGCATTCCGACTCTCTCTCGCCCGTGGCACCCGCGGGGGCGCGAACGCGGTCGGCCACCAAACCACCCCCAACCCAACCCGAAGGCCCCGACTTGCCCTCCCATCTCCAGTGGGGGGGGCTCGGGAAACGTTGACAAAGAGCACACGAAGCCCGCCGTCCTCTCCTCCGAACTTTTCGTGGATGTCTGGCGCTGCGCGTGTCCAGACACGCCAGGAGCCAGAAGCCACGGCCTCACCCGCCGGGTCTGAGCCAGGCCCGCACGGCTGTCCCCAGCGGTGGTCGTTCGTTAGCTCGTCTTGATTGCCGCAGGCTGGTATTTGGCGGCGGCGCTCGAAAGGCCCTTGATGCGAAATCTCGGAGTTGCTGATCTTCAATTTGGCGACGGAGCCTTTGCTGAACCACGAGGTGCCCTCGGTGCGCCATCGAGATTTGGCGATGGGCCTTCGTAAGAATCGCTCGCCTGCGAGGGCCTACGTCTCGCATGTTTATAATTGTGGTGACGTCGTAAACATCTGTCCCATACAGTCGGCCCGGATTAGTAGGTCGACCCTGCCAGCTCAAGGGTACCCTTGTGTCCTGTGTCTCGCGACCCGTGCTTCCTACATTCCTGTGGGCCCTCGGAAGGGTATTGTGTCCTCTCGCGTGTCCTCTCCAATCAAGTCCGACTGTACAGTGAGCGGCTTGAGTAAGGAACACTTGCTTTTCAAAAGGGGCTCGGTCGTTCCCTAGGCTTGGATGCGTTATCCATCGTCCCGTATGCGTTTTTCAGTATCGATCGTTCTTTATGCATTGTTCCTTGGAAAACAAAGGGGCTTCGTTCCTTATTTAATCGCTTCGCTCATTCCGCCGGCCCATACAGTCTCATGTCTGCCGTTTGCCCGAGGGCCTGGTGTCAATGCGGCGCTTTGGGGGTTCCTGGGGCCGCTTGGGGGACTCCTGGGGCGCTCGGGGGGGCATTTGGGGGGCCTCCTGGGGCCGCTTGGGGGACTCTTGGGGGCCTCCTGAGGGCCCCGTGGGGGCCTCTTGGGGCCTCTTAGGGGCCTCGTAGGGGCTTCTTAGGGCCGAGGGCTCGAAATGTTGTTTCGTGTTCCCTCTCTGGGGCCCCTTTGGGGGCGTTCTTGGGGCCCTCTTGGACCGTTTTGGAGGCTTCTTGGGCCGTCTTCGAGCCCTCTTGGGCCATCTTGGGGCCCTCTTGGGTGCCTCTTGGGCCCTCTTGGGGCGATCTTGGGGGCCTCTTGGGCCGTCTTGGGGCGTCGGGAAGCCGAAAAGGTGGAAGCTCCAAAATCTCTCAAAAACCTATGGAAAAACAATGATTTTTGCCTCCGGGGGCCCTATTGGGAGTGCTCTTGGAGGCCTCTTGGGGCGTCTGGGGGCTATCTTGGGCGTCTTGGAGCGATCTTGTGGCATGTCGGACCCCTCGTGTACCATCTTGGGGGCCTCTTGGGGGCCTCTTGGCCTTTCTTGGGGCTCTCGGGGACGTCTCGGAGCCCTGTTGGTGCGCTCATGGAGCGCTCGGGGGGACCCGGCCGGGACCTGGTCGGGGTACTTTTCGTCCGGGGACCCCCAGGGGCCGCCCCGCGCGCGCGAACTAGAAAATTGTTAACCAGTTACCGGAGATCTTAGCACGCCTCTGGCCCGTTGGGCCGGCGAATTTCTCGTTCCTTAGGTCAGGCCGATGGCTGTAGAGCACACTAAGTAACCTATGAGAAAGTAGGGGGGTGATTGGCTCGGGGGAGGCATCGACCCGCAATGGCCCATTCCTCGCCGACGGAGGCCCGATGGCCCACTCCGCCCGCGCGCGTGCGGATCCGCTGTCGGCGGCCCATCGCCGATGCCCATCGGCGATGTATCGCCGATTGCGGTTCGATGCTTTCCTCCCCGAGCCGCCCCCCGCCCTGCCTCCCCCCGAAGCGCAGCAGCGGGCAAGGGCGGCATTGGCGCACGCGTCTTTCCTGTGCCCTCCGAAGAGCGAGTGACCCCAGCAGAGCACACTGACAGCAGGATGCTGAGAGGGTCCCGAGGGGCAAGTAGGAGGGTCATGAGAGGCTCCTGGGAGACTCCAGAGGAGCTCACCAATGACGGATGGAGGGTGACGATTGTCGAGGATTGAGCAGCGATTCGATCGAGGATTGCGTTGATGAGCAATGAGCTTCCAATTTGCCTCACCGTGGCGAAGGGTGTCCCGCAGAAGGCCCGTCCGCGAGCGGACTTCTCACCCAGACATCCTGCGGGATCCTATCCTACCCGGATCGCCGCACGCCGACGTGCAGGGGATCGAGCGCGGAAGAAGGAAGGAGATGGAGTGGGAAGGGAGGATGCAGGGGCGGCACTCGGGCTCAAGCCGCGCCGTGGCAGCCAGCACTCAGAGCCGCGCGCCCGATGCCGCGGGAGCTTCGCGGCGAGCCCTGCGGCCCGGTGTGCGTCAGCACTGCGGCGGCGGGGCAGCCCTCGAGTGCCCTGCGACGCTTGCGCCACCACGCCACGGCGCTGGCTGCCGCGCCGGCGGCGGCCGCGGGCAACGGGGCGGTGCCCGGCAGGGCGACGCCAGAGGGCACGGCCCGCTTCCTGGGCGCGAGGCCCTTCGGATGGGCACCGAAGGCCCTGGGCCGCACCGCAGTGCGCGTCTCGCCGGTGGGGTTCGGATGCCACAGGCTGGAGGACACGGAGCAGCAGCGCGCGACGCTGGAGCTGGCGGTGAGGCTGGGGTGCAACTTTGTGGACGTGGCCCCGAACTACTCGGACGGTGCCGCGGAGAGGGCAGTGGGCGCTGTGCTGCGGGGCCTCATCTCCACTGGCGACGTGCGGCGCGAGGAGGTCGTTGTCGCCACCAAGGTGGGCAATGTTTCTGGCTCCGCGCTGCAGCGGCTGCGCGGCGCTGGTGCTGGCGCCCAGGTGGCTCGCGTCAGGGAGGACGTCTGGCACTGCTTGGAGCCAGCCTGGATCGAAGAGGAACTCTCGCACAGCTTGGGCAGGCTGGGGCTGGAGTGCGTAGACCTGCTGCTCTTGCACTGCCCCGAGTTCGCCTCTCGGGCCGAGGGCGTCGACATGGAGGAGGTGTACCGGCGCGTGGGGCTCGCGTTTCAGCACCTGGAGGTGGAGGTGAGCCGCGGGCGCGTGGCTGGGTACGGCGTCTCTGCCGCCTTCCACCCGCTGCGGCCCAGCGACCCGGAGCACCTGCTGCTCCCGCGGCTGCTTGAGCTGCTGCCCCAGGGCCACCACTTCGAGGCCATCCAGTTCCCCCTGAACTTTGCGGAGCCGCACGCGCTCTTGGCCGGGCACGTCGCCAGGGACGCCCGCGGCGCCGCGCTCGACCCCACCGAGGGCGTGTCCGCCCCGCCGCTGGTCGCCCTGGCGCGGCGGCACGGCATAGCCACGCTCTCGAACCGGCCGCTGGACGGCATCTACCGCGAGCTCCGGGGCGCGCTGCGCTTCTCGTCGTGGGCCCCGCTCAGCTCGGAGCTGCAGGCCGACGACGCGGACGCCCTGGAGGCGCGGCTCACGGCGCTCTGCCACCCCTGCCTGGGCAGCGCCGAGGGCGAGGACGAGGGCGTGCGCGGGGAGCTGGCCGCCAAGACCGTCAAGGTGCTCAGCGCCCTCGACGGCGTCGACTGCGTGCTGGTCGGCATGCGCCGCGCGGACTACGTGGCCGGCGTGCTGCGGATGCTGCGCGAGGGCCCCGCCCTCGCCCCCGACGCGGCCCTCGCCGCCACGCGCAGGGCCCACGACTCGATCGACATGTGGTTCTGCGCCGCGCAGGCGGAGGACTGGTCGCCGCCGGGCGGCGCCGGGCGAGCGGCGGGGGCCTGAGCGCGCCCGGTGGGGGAGCCTCGCCGCCGCGTGCCGTCCCGGCGCTGCAGCCTCGGCCGGGCGAGGGCCCGCGGTGGTGGCCCTGGCCAGGCGCGGTGGTGCGCCTGCCGCCACGGTGTTCGGCCCCGTCGCGCTGTCCCCGGCAGGTCGCCGGAGGGGCGGTTCGACGCAGGAGTCCTTCTCCGATCTCGCGCGTCCTCTTCCTCCTCCTCCGCCTCCTCCTCCTCCTCCTCCTCCTCCTCGGCTGTTCCTCCTTCCCCTCTCCAGGGTCCTCTTCGCCAAGCTCTCTCCTCCGTTCTTGTGCCTTCTCCCCCTCCTCTCTCCTCCATCCCCCCTTCCCCACTTCCCCTCCCTCCCTGACCCCCTCCCCTCCCCAAGGGAGAGTGAGGGAACGGCCGAAGGCACATTCAAAAGTACCCGCATGGGCGCAAACGTCCACAAGCACCGTACCTTGATTAGGACCGACGTCGCCGCCCTCGCCTTTCTCGCTGTCGCCCTCGCCCTCGTGGTCGCTGCCGCTGCCGTCGTCTGCCGCCGCCGCCCCTTGCCGTCGGCGCCCCCAGCGCCGCCGCCGTCGTCAGCACCGTCCCTGTCCCCATCGCCGCCCCCGTCCCCGGCGCCGTCCCCCCCGCCGCCGTCCTCGCCGCGCCGCTTCCCCGCCGCCCCTCCTCTCTCGCCCGCGGGGCAGAGGTGAAGGCCGCCGGCTGCTGCGGCTGAGGGCCCCGTCGGCCTCCCGCGGCCGACCCGCCCCCTCCCTCGGGGCGGGGCGGGCTCGGAGCGAGCGGTTGCGCGCGAGGAGGGCGGCCTTCCGCCGGAGTGGCCTGCCTGGAGCTCTGGGCGCTGCGGTTCCTTCACGCCGCGCGCCGCCGCCCGGCTTCGGGCCCCTGGGGCCCTCGCAGATCGATCCTCACCAAGCGCGTTCCACTGCTCGCAGAGCGCCTACTCGCAAACGTACGAAAAGCAGATGTTCGCTTCGATGAGATTCATCGTAGATCCCCCGCGGCAGATCCAGGCCATTTGCGAGTAGTTACTCTGCGGGTAGCGGAACGCGTTCGTCTAGATCATCCGGAAGCGCCACAGAAGGATGGGGTCTGGGGCTCCGGTCGTGGTTTCTCACGATGCTTGTTGTTGCAACGTCGGATCTCTGGGTGCGAGAGCGCGGCCTCGCGGGGCTCGACGCGGGGCCCAGCCCGAGCGCACAGTTGCAGGCCTCCACAGTGGCCGCGCCGCACGCAGCGGCCAGCACAAGCCGCGCGCCAAGAAGAAACCTCTCCGCTGGGCCTGTGTTCCACCACCGTCACCACCACCATAAATTGGAGGGGGGACGGAGGTGGAGGATTAGGAGGAGGAGGAGGAGGGACTGAGGAGGGAGGAGGAGGAGGAGGAGGGAGGAGAAGGAGGAGGAGGAGGAGGATTAGGAGGAGGAGAAGGAGGAGGAGAAGGAGGAGGGAGGGAGGAGAAGGAGGAGGAGGAGGAGGAGGACCCCCTCCCCCACCTAAATACTCATGGCGGTGGCGGTGGAAGACGAGCCCACCACTCCCACCCCCGCCCGGGGCCCCTCGTGGCGCGCAGCCGACCGCGAGTGCGCCGCGCACCGGCCCCCGCGCGCCCCCACGGTGCAGTCTGGGGCGCAGCGCTGCCCAGGCCGGGCGCGGCCGCCTTCCCGCGGCGCGGGCCGCGGCGCGGGCGCGCGCTGCGCGCGGCGCTGCGCGCGCGTTCCGCGCGCGCGCGCGCGCCGTCGCGCGCGCGCGTTCGCCGCGCCCCCCGGGGGGTCGGCGGGCGGGGCGCGCCGCGCGCCGGAGGAGCGCCGCGCGGGCGGCGTTGGCCCGGCTCGATGGGGCGTCCGCAGCCCGCCGGCCGCTCTCGATTCCACGTGAGGGTGGCCCTTCGCCTGGTGTGAGCTTCGGTGTGGGCCCTTTGGGGTCCCCCAATCGCCGAACGCGATGCGGTCTTGCGCGCTTGTGTTTGGCCCCCCCGCGGACGCCAAGGAGCCGCGCACCGAATGTCATTCTTACCCAGGGTCTCTCTTGCGTGTAGCCGACACTCTCGGGATCCTGCAAAGGGGGGTTGTGCCCGGGGGGGGCATCTGCTTTGGGCGGTTCGGTGCAAAAACCGATCGAATTATTTTTCTGGATGGGCATTTGAAAGGCATAGTTCTGGAGAGGGGGAGGGCCATCTAGATGGGCATAGTATTGGCATCGCTCCATAGGGGAACGGCCACTGAGATAGGCATCTGATAGGCACCGCTCAAGAGGGGGACGGGGATCAAGATGGGCATATGATAGAGGCATCATTCCAGAGGGGAGGGTGGGTGGGTATCTATATGGGCGTTTGATAGGCATCGCCCAAGAGGGGATATGTGGATCGATATAAACATCTGACAGGCATCGTTCGAAACGGGGGGAGGGACATTTCAATTGGCATGTGATAGGTCCAGAGGGTGGGATGGGGATCTAGACTGGCATCTGACGGGCGTCAGCACAGAGGGGGGCTTTGCGTTTTTAAGGGCATCTGGTTGGCGTCATTCCAGAGGGGAGGGATGGGCATCACTGGAAAGGTCCACAGAAGTAGTCACATGGGAAGCCCCACAGAAGGAATCAGCTGGACCACTCTCCGCAGTAGCGATTAATTGGAGAGCTCCACATTCATAATCAACAGGAAAGCTACACAGTAGGGATCAGTTGGAAACGTCTCATCCTGATGGACCCTCGCCATCATCATCGACACTCGTTCTCCACCGATTGCACCTTCTGTAAAGAATCACCCTGACCAGGATTTGCTGGAGGAGTTTACTGGGAGGGTTGGCCAGGTTTGCCCGGGGTTGCTCGGAGGATTGTCTGGGATTGGTTGGTGGGTTGGCCAGGTTATTTCTTCGATCTGAAGTTTCCCTCGTCGGTTCCTCTCGTCATCCTGTTCCTCCCTCCTCGGTCCTTCTCCTGCCCCCGTTCCTCTTCTCTCTCCTCCTCCCGGCGCTCCTCCTCCCCCTCGCCCTCGCAATCCACATCCTCCTCCCTCGTCTCTCCTCATCGTCTGCCTCCTCTCCTCGTCCTCCTCCCCGCCTTGCCCCTGCTCGGGCAGGGCCACCTTCGAGGGCAGACAGTGCCGTTTCTTCCAATTGGCTGCCGCCCCGGCGGATCTTGCCCAGGCGCTCCCCATGCGGAGAGACCTGTCGTGCACGGCGCCCGCTCGAAAGGCCCACGGGCGCGCGCCCGCCCTCCGCTTCTCCCACGGCGTGTGGTCCTGTGCTTCTACTGGGAGGGTTGGCCAGGTTTGCCCGGGGTTGCTCGGAGGATTGTCTGGGATTGGTTGGTGGGTTGGCCAGGTTATTTCTTCGATCTGAAGTTTCCCTCGTCGGTTCCTCTCGTCATCCTGTTCCTCCCTCCTCGGTCCTTCTCCTGCCCCCGTTCCTCTTCTCTCTCCTCCTCCCGGCGCTCCTCCTCCCCCTCGCCCTCGCAATCCACATCCTCCTCCCTCGTCTCTCCTCATCGTCTGCCTCCTCTCCTCGTCCTCCTCCCCGCCTTGCCCCTGCTCGGGCAGGGCCACCTTCGAGGGCAGACAGTGCCGTTTCTTCCAATTGGCTGCCGCCCCGGCGGATCTTGCCCAGGCGCTCCCCATGCGGAGAGACCTGTCGTGCACGGCGCCCGCTCGAAAGGCCCACGGGCGCGCGCCCGCCCTCCGCTTCTCCCACGGCGTGTGGTCCTGTGCTTCCTCCCCTCGTTGGGCATGTCCCCTGCACCCGCCTCCCCAGGTTCCTCCCCCCCACTCCAGGGCTGGACCTAGACGGTGTTCTGGCGGTTTCGTGGGCCGGTTTCGTTTCGACTTCGTTTTGCGGTAGAGGTGGATTGAAGACAAGACAAGAAACAACGAAAACAAAACGATAATGGAAAACATTGTTTGGGTTCAGCCCTGCCCCACTGCACCCATTCCCTTGTGAATCGCGCATCCCCAGCTCCGTCCAAAACCGAGCTCTCGCCCCGAGTGGCAGGCCCATGGGGGACGGGGATGCGGGACGGGAGCGTGCTTTGCGGCATCGTTGATCTTTCGGGTTCAGTTTGGTTCCTGCTGCCTGCTCCTCCTCCTCTCCTGCTCCTCCTCCGCCTCCCCTTCCTCCTCCTCCTCCTCCTCCTCCTCCTCCTCCTCCTCCTCCTCCTCCTCCTCCTCCTCCTCCTCCTTCCTCCTCCTCCTCCTCCTCCCCCCTCCTCCTACTCCTCCCCCTCCTCTCTCCTCCTCCTCTCTTCCATTCCTCTCCTCAGCATTATCTCTCTCTCTCTCTCTCTCTCTCTCTCTCTCTCTCCCCTTCCCTCATCCCCGCTCCCCCTCGATCCCTCTTGTTCTGCTGTCCTTTTTCTCGTCGCTTTCCCCTGTGCCCTCTCCGAACCTGGGCTTGGGAGACGCGGCCTTGACTTGTTCCTCCTCTGCCCCTCCGCCTTCCCCTCCCCTCTGCCCTATCCCCATCTTCCCCCTCCCACTGCTCCTCCCTCTTCCGATCATCGTGCCTCCTTTCTCCGCTCGTTCAATATCCCACCACCCCGCCTTGCGCAATAATTGACAGTTAGTCAGTAGTATGTCGTATATTTGTATTTATATATAGGTCGTGGTATCAGTTCATGCCCTCCGTCCCACATCCCGACTTCGACAGATTGTCTTTACACATGGCTCGTTCAGAAGGCCTTGCATGATACTGCTGGCTAGAAGGAGATGTCAATTGCTGCTAAAGCCAAGAACTTCGAAATCTGAGCTCTGCAATTAGTCAGTTGTAATGCGACAGTATGTCTGAAACCACCCCATGGGTCTCACAAGTCAGTGTTGGTCCAGATGCGCATAGGTCGGCAACCACCTAGACTGCAGTGGGACGGCATTCGCGACCGGGACACCCACACGCGCCTTGCCCACATGTGCGCAAGAACGTCTGACTTATGGTAACGCGCCTCCATGGCGAACGGTTGGAGTGGGAACAAGACAACCCGTCAAACCTAGCACACGAACTCTCGTATCTACGCAGCTGGCTTTCCCTCAGCAACTCGCGTGCTGCAAGACAGCTCTCGGTTTGACCGCACCGCCATACACATAATTGTTTGGTCTGTTGTGCGTTTCGGGCGCGGTCCCAGGAGGCGGCTGCCACGACTAATTTGCCCCAATGGAGGCACGGTGTCTTGCAGGGTATCTTACAGGCTACAGTTCTAGTTTTCGTAGAATAAATACAATTGCTCCTTTTCAATATAACTAGTTGACAGTTTTCATATCTGTCTGCGTTGCCATCAAAAGTTGACCAGAATCTCCATTCGCTAACGGTGATACGTGTGAAGCGGCCGTGATGTTGCGAATGTGTGAACATGTTTCCGAATCGAGTGTTGCTCAGACTTGTTTACCCGAGATGTGTTTCCACGTTGTGTCGCATGAGGAAAACATAGGTTTATTGCTAGTTTACTTTAAGCACGACGCCGACATTGCAACGCACGCATATGGCGCGGTGTCCGTATTTTACCCCGGCCGTTTGCCGAAAACTTTCGTTATAATACCCACAGCGCGATCTACATCGTCATCGTCCTCATCGTCAAATTGTCGCCCGCGGGCCTTCTATTCCACGCTGCCTCCATGTATATATATATATACATATATAGATTGTATATATTGTAGTTATGTATATGTATATGTATATGTTTATATATATATATATATACATATCGGCGTTTTGTATGTGTAATTTGTTTTTGTGTTGTAATTATGCCGCGCGTGTGGGCTTGGATTGTCACGTAAATCTACCTTGTCGATCGATACGTGGCGGCACCACTAGTGCGTTCGTCAGCCTCCTCCCCACTAATAAATTACTAATGAATTTACGGACGAATGGAATTGTACGCATTTACCCGGATGTTTTCGCCGGAGATTGAAGAAGATGTAGCCCAAAACGCCCATTCCCGTGTGCTCATTTGATCAAACAGTGACGGAGTTAGCTAATTAGTTTTTGTTCATCTTATCGGTTGCGCATTTCGCCATTCTTGTCCGACCACGCAAGTCCCGATGATTGGGTGCGGGAGTGGGGGCACGACAGAAAATTATTCAAATTTGCCTTGCTGTGATCCACCGTTTGGTCTGTGATTCTCTCTGCATGACCGCTTTGTGGTCCAATACAGGGTTTACACGTTTTGTTGTGATAGGTCAAATTCCAATTCAGTCGTAGAAATTTCGAAGGGCACTTGGATCATTCTTGGGGCCGTGTTAGATGTGTGGGAGGCTATGTTGACCCATCTTGAAGAAGCATAGACGATTTTGGATGCCAACTTGCCACTTCGAAATCCTTTTGGAGCCATCTTGGGCCACGGTATCCCATCCGTTCCTGGCCCAGGGAGGGGGTGGGCGGTGGGGATATTGCGGAAGAGAGAGAGAGAGGGAGAGAGAGAGAGAGAGAGAGAGAGAGAGAGAAAAAAAAAGAGAGAGGGAGAACAAAACACAAAAAAAACGTTTATTCTGAAAGAGCTGCGTGTGCTGAATCACAAACCGCGTGCGACACGGCAGCAAAGGATTCCATATTTGAACAAGGGTTTCCATAACCGAACACGGGTTTCCATAGTTGCCGACACGGGTTTTCATAATTGCCGACACGGGTCTCTATAATTGCCGATACGGGTTTCTATAATTGACAGCACGGGTTTCCATAATTGGCGACACGGGTTTCTAATTGATGCGTGTGTTTTTAGAATTGCCGATACGAGATTCTATAATTGCCGATGGGCACCCGTAATTACCAGCAGGGTTTTCCGTAACTAACCGCCTTTACTATTTCGTTATATTTGTTTTTCATTTGTTTGTTTTATTGTGATTTTTCTGAGTTTCCGTGCTTGTTTTGTTTTTTTTTGTTTTCTCGTTTTTCTTTTTTTTTTCCCTTCCCTAGCGTAACCCATACACATATTTCTAGGTGCCCATCGCCAAACCCGAATGAGGTGAAGCACGGATTTTGCACAGCTGCAGCGCGTGGCTAAGCAGGGAAAAATGAGAAAGAGGAGGAGGAAGAGGAGGAGGAAGAACAGGTGGAGGAAGGGATGTTCACCATTGTCCAATTTCCAGGTCGGCGAACGCTGGTGTCGGCTGTGATTTTTCTGAGTTTCCGTGCTTGTTTTGTTTTTTTTTGTTTTCTCGTTTTTCTTTTTTTTTTCCCTTCCCTAGCGTAACCCATACACATATTTCTAGGTGCCCATCGCCAAACCCGAATGAGGTGAAGCACGGATTTTGCACAGCTGCAGCGCGTGGCTAAGCAGGGAAAAATGAGAAAGAGGAGGAGGAAGAGGAGGAGGAAGAACAGGTGGAGGAAGGGATGTTCACCATTGTCCAATTTCCAGGTCGGCGAACGCTGGTGTCGGCTCTACCTGGGTTGTGGATAAGTCGCTGGCGTCTTGGAGAACAGCGCGTGCAACCGCAGATTGCAATCCCATTGTACATTTCCCCGCCAACGATGCTGTAGTCCGAGCGCGATCCCGCGCCGGATCCGTGGATAACCTTGTGCACGTTCCTTCGCCAGTTCTGGTAGAAGTTTAATAAATTGGGCTCATTATCGCCCATAACCTCGGCCCCGAGGCACAGCAATGTTCCCAACCCACTCATAATGAGTTTATTGTTTTTTATCTCTGGTCTTTCTACTGGCTTCCCACATTGGTTGCTAGTTCTTGAGCGCGGCGCACCGTTTCGAGATATCGGGCTAACAATGGTAACATCGCAGAAAAGTGATAATCCACGGCCCACGTGTAAATCAACTACCACCATATCGAATCTTCGAAGATCGTTTGGGTTTGCAAGGGCGTTTATGTTAGCCTAACATTGCTCCATCTTTGCATCCGGTATTGCACCGCCAGCTTTTGGAGAATTTGGCGCCACGCGAACAAGACCTGTACTGGACTGTAACTTTCTCCCAACACCATCAGCTAACCTGGAATGCCCGTGAGGGTCCGGCTCGTCGAAAGGCACGCCAATTCTCAATTTCTGGCACTTCGCGCATCGAAATGGGAAATGCAATCGCCGGTGTCGTTGGAATATGATGAGCAATGCGGTTGCGAATGGCCTCATCACAAAATGAATCTGCGTTTTCCCAATGGAAGTTGCGTTGATGTGCGCCTTTCGAAAGGCAAAAATTCGCTGGAATCGCACAGCGATTTCCAGCGAATTTGATATATGATATTAGCATCCATGCTTCAACAAGAATGGTTGGTGGTTGAAAGCCTGCTACCCAATCGCACCAACCAGGTCAAGCATCCATCCGTCGTGTCAAACTGCGCTTGCTTGATCACCAACCGCTGCGCAAACGGGAAATAATGTCGAACCGCCCAACGTATGAGGCAAACGTGGAAAAATGAAAGAGCATATGATTTCGGACCAAGGGAAAGTGCTGTGCAAATTCAGGCAACGACGTATCTGCCATATTTGCCTAATTTTTTTTCCATTCAGCAGCTTCTTTCCCACAGCGACACAACACCGAATGGGGGGCTACGAGCGCACCCCAATATGAGGTGCAGCCATCCCCTGGCACTGCGCACGGACACAGCCTCGCACCGCACAAAAGCTGATTAGCGGCAAGGCTCGAAAATGGCGGGCCGGATAAACGTCACCACGAACCTGGAGGAGGAGGAGGAGGCAAGAGGGAGGAGCGGTCAACGTCGTTTTCAAAATCGGCTGCATTGCGCAGCAGCTGGTGGGCAAATGCCGGCATAGAGGTGAAACAGCGCAGAAGGAGGGGGGTGAGAAGCCTAGGGAATCAAACCCAAAACAAAGAGCACGCTCAAGCCAACCTGCAATAGGTGAGCCGACGCATGCACTCGCACCTTGGGACTAAATCGAACACTGCAGATCTATGCGCCCCTGGCGGCCCAAATGGCCACGTCGATAAATCCACAACGGAGCAATAGAGGAGCCCGGGGGAGGGGAGGCGAGGAGAAAAGACGCGCTCAAGGCAGCACTTCCCGAAACAAATAGACGAGCTGGGTTCAGCCTGAAGATTTTCAATATCATGCAAAGTCGCCCGATAGGCATGCATCTTGGGCATGCGGCTGGCAAGAAGCAACGGGACCAGAAGCGCCGCCGAGACTGCGGGCCGCGTGCGGAAGATCAGTCACAAGCAATTCAGGGAGAAGGAGGGGGCGAAAGCGGGGATCGAAGCGCGACTTCAGAATCGAAAGCTGGCAGGCAAAGAAAAAGGTGGAGGGCGCGGGATTCCCGCCGTCCTAGTCCCGCAGCCCTCCGCACAGGCCGAAGGCCACTCAGGCACCAGCAGTGATGGCCAACAGCACGACGGCACCAGCCGCTGCCAGCAACCCTAGCTGGCGCCTTAGCGGACCTCGCGACCCACGACAGCAGCTTCGATGCGCCAAGCATTCTCGGCTGGGCCTCGGCAGTCCGCCAGCCAGCCCCTCCAAACAGGGTATGTGAAGCACGATCGAGCACAGCAGAGCCTTCTGACCCGGCACCGGCGTGCGAGCGTGAGAGGTGCCATATTTGCCCAATATGCTGCAGGGCTTGTTCGGCTTGCATCTTGTAGCCCAGCCACCGCGAGTCCTCAAGGCAATAGCTTGTTGTACCATGCTTTCAGATGTAATCCCATGGGAGTTAATGTCCCATGTCGGTGCCGGTGATGAGGCTGGGTCAAATGTATAAGGCCATGCGGTTGGAAATTTAGTAGCGATTACGGAGAGAGAAGGATACCTCCACCGAGCCAAGCGTATTCTATGATAGTTTTGATTAATAAGGTAGGTTAGAACTGGAAAATCTCATTACGAGTGATTCTTATTTCCGTGCGATTCTATAAATGTGACAGTCATTTCCTCCGCGATATATATATATATATATATATATATAATATATATATATATATATATATCGATCTGTGACGTAAAGCGTCGGACAAACAGATTTTCCGAATTGTTGCCAAAATTTACCGCAAAAAAGTCCGCCCAACTAAGAACATTCAGCCGTGATACCGCAATTCCTCTTTTCTTTATTCGATTACGATTGGAAGAACATCGGTTTGATAGAAAATGTTCAAACCGTTTTGGCTCAGAATCGCGGCTAAAACGATTTATCCGTCGTTGCGTGGTTGCGAATGCACTGCGTGGTTGCGAATGCACGGTAGGTTTTCGCATAATATATTCCGGGGGTCTCATGCCAAATTCTGAATTCCATGGGGTCCTTAAGTTGGGATGTTTTTGCCTTGCCATTCCTCCTTATTCGATTTCCCAATTAAAAGGCTGCGCCTACTTCCTACTTAGGAAGATTCGGCGGGTTTCCCTTTCTTAGAATATCCGCGTGCCTCTGCCTCCGTACTCCGAAGGCGCACGGTGATCTTGGCACTCCCTTTCCCGCCGAATTGCTTCCGACCCGCATTCCCGAAGTGACCAACACGACACGTATGGGGAGATATTTTCGGTGCATCTCACCCTTAAGGTCTGCGATGCACAAAACATATTAATGATGTTTTTTTTGGTTTTGGCATTCTTCAATGGATAATACCTTAATGCACCATTTGGTGGGGCGTGCGCGGAATTTCCTTTGAACGGTTTATGACACGAAAGGTGTTTTTTTTGTTCAATAAAGGGGCTACCTACGCACGCTGAATTAAATATTTAGCATTTCACCAAACTTTTGCTGATAATTTGTATCAAACACGGAAAACATAATTACAACCCGCATCGCGATCACCAGCATAATGGCCAACACCCACCGAGCGCCCACCATGTCCAACACGATCTTCCCTATCACCGGTTCAATCCCTTTCATGTCCGTTGGTCTTTGTCAAACCGCCCCTGCCAGCCCCAAAGCGCGTCCCAGAGGTGTTGTCCTTTTCGTCCTTCTTCCCGTCGACCCATCGCCGGCATGCCCTCATTGATTTTTCCTTTGGCAATGCTGAATTTTCCTTTGGCAAAAAACCAAAAACAAAGAAAGATACCAAACAAAGACAAACAGAGAAGGAGAGAGAGAGAGAGAACACAAAAGAGGAAGAACGGGAAATAACAATTATGAAAACCTGTGTTTTATTTATGTGGAAACCCGTGTCGGCAGATATGGATACCCGCGTGTTCAATTATGGAAACCCGTGGTACTAATCATGGAAATCTGCGTTGGCAATTATGGAAACTTATGTTAGCAATTATGGAAACTTGTGTCGGCAATTATGGAAACCCGTGTCAACAATTATGGAAGCCCGCGCCAACAAATATGGAAACCCGTATTCAATTATGGAAACCCGTGTTCAATTATGGAAACCCGTGTTGAATGATGGAATCCCGTGTCTGCCGCGTGCAACGAATCAAACCGACTTCGAACCAAACCGCATGCGCCAAATCACAAAAACCACGGACCGAATATGGAATTACCGGACGTGAGTGACGCTGATTTGGTTATCACGTTTTGATGTTTTGGTGTCGTGAACAAATCTGTTGATCGGGCCAATACAAAGAAATAGTCCAAATAATCAAGCGAGGCACGCTAGCGGTAATATCAGCGCATTCGCCACGGAATGTGTAAAACACGCACGCGGGCGCAATACCGAATATGTCGTTACGGGTACTGATAGGGCCACGAAACCTGCGAAACATATGAACGAAACGTGCGTTGGTGCTGTGGTGACGCTTTGCTGCGATTCCTCGTGGGGCTCAAGACGTGGGTGGGATGTACCGACATTGGCATTTTTTTTATCTAACAGCTCTTGCTGATAGGTTTCTAGCGGTCTCAAAAAAGCATCATGACTCCTCAGGGGGGTCGGGGCGGGACCCGGGGAGGCTGCCGGCGCGGCTGCCGCCGCACTCGTTTTTCGCAAACAGTCACACACGTCGTGCTCTTCGACCTCCCAGAACTCCATTCCCGGGCCACATTCTGAATGCCCAGAGCCAACTGTAGGCCATTTCGTGCTCTTCGACTTCCCAGAACTCCATTCCCGGGCCACATTTTGGATGCCCGGAGCCAACTGTAGGCCACTTCGTGCTCTTCAAATTCCCAGAACTCCATTCCCGGGCCACATTTTGAATGCCCGGAGCCAACTGTAGGCCACTTCGTGCTCTTCGAGTTCCCAGAACTCCATTTCCTGGGCCACATTTTGAATGCTGAGGCAGGCTGATGCTGCGGCCGAGGCAGGCTGAGGCTGGAGGCAGGCTGAGGCTGAGGCCGAGGCTGAAGGCAGACTGGGGCTGAAGCTGAGGCTGAGTCTGAGGCGGCTGAGGCTGAGGCAGGCTGATGCTGAGGCAGGCTGAAGGCTGAGGACTGAGGCTGATGCAGGCTGAGGCTGAGGCAGGCTGAGGCTGAGGGCCGAGGCTGAAGGCAGACTGAGGCTGAGGCTGAAGCAGGCTGAGGCTGAGGCAGACTGAGCTGAGGCAGGCTGAGGCGAGGCTGAGGCAGGCGGAGGTTGAGGCTGTGACTGCGACTGCCGTTGCCGCTGCGACTGTCATCGCGAATGCGACTACGACTGCGAGAACAGCAGATTCTACAACTGGATTTTTCATCTGAATCTTAAGGGGAATGCTTTCAGATATGCTTCTACACATCGCTGTTAGGTTGCTTTGCCGGGATAATTTTTTTTTTTTTTTTTTTTTTTTTTTTTTTTTTTTTTGTTTTTTGTTTTTTTTGGTGTATATATATATATATATATATGTATATATATATGTATATATATACACATGTATGTATGTATGTATGTATGTATGTATGTATATCGGAGGTGAAAGGGTGAGACGGAAGTGGAACGGAGAGCCCCCCTACCGGGAAATCGATTTCGGTTTCGTGTTCGTGCGTGCCGTGCGTGCGGGCGAGGCGAAGCTGCGTGGACGGGCAAGAGAAAGTCTCCCGTGGCTGAGGCGCGGCCGGACCAAATGATTCTCCACCGGGCGGCCGGTTGCGCGCGGTGTCCCGCCGGTGTCCCGCTGGTGTCCCGTCGGTGTCCCTGTGGCTGAGGCGCGGCTGGACCAAATGTGTCTCTTCCGGGCGGCCGGTGGCGCGCGGTGTCCCGCCGGTGTCCCGTCGGTGTCCCGTCGGTGTCCCGTCGGTGTCCCGATAGGTCCCCGATGATGGTGATGATGATGGTGATGATCATGGTGATGATGATGATGATGTTGATGATGGCGATGATGATGATGATGATGACGATGATGATGATGATGTTGATGATGATGACGTCGATTGTGAGATGGATTGTGAGATCGATAGTGAGATCGACAGTGAGACCGAATGTGAGACCGAATGTGAGATCGATTGTGAGATCGATTGTGAGATCGATAGTGAGATCGATAGCGAGATCGATAGCGAGATCGATAGTGATATCGACTGTGAGATCGATTGTGAGATCGATATGTTGATGATGGCAATGATGATGATGCTGATGATGATGATGATGATGATGATGTTGATGTTGACGTTGGTGTTGATGATGATGATGATGCTGATGATGATGATGATGACGACGTCGATTGTGAGATCGATTGTGAGATCAATAGTGAGATCGACAGTGCAACCGAATGTGAGACCGATTGTGAGATCGATTGTGAGATCGATTGTGAGATCGATAGTGAGATCGATAGCGAGATCGATAGTGATATCGATAGTGATATCGAATGTGAGATCGATTGTGAGATCGATAGCGAAATCGATTGAATGAGACGTTGGTTCCCCCTCCCCCCTCACCTCCTTATCACCCGCAGGGTGGCCGTATAGGTGTGTATATATATATGTATATTATATGTATATATATAGATATTATATCATATATATATATATATATATATAATCTTATCCACTTAAGAAATACACCCAACAATCGGCGTGCAATTTCATAACGACCCTCTGTCAAGTACTCCACGGATATGGGTTCCCGCGTCATCGACAAGGATGAGTGATTAAAAAGGCAGAGATCCGATGGGCAACGCAACCATCGTGGTTCGACGCCGTTGATGCCAAAAAGTTACACACTTCTAATATTACTATTTCTGTTTATTTCCCAACCATCCTGTGGTGTTGGGTCCTCGTTTTGAAGAGACGGTGCCCCGCGTTCCCTCCTCCTCCACTCCTCCCGCTTCCCCCTCTCCCTCCTGCCATTCATCATCATCATCATCATCACATCCTCATCGTCATCATCATCATCATCATCATCATCAGCGTCATCATCATTAATTCATCCTCATTATCATCATCATTCCTCTCCTCTCCCTCTCGCTCTCCTCTTCTCCTCTCTCTTCCCCGACCCCCAGTACACTGTTTCGTGCTCCAAATAATAAAAAAAAGGGAGCTCCACCGAAGGACCCCCAGTGCCCGCGCCCGCATGAGCATGGGGGCCACGGGGTGCGGGTTGTTTGTTTTTTTTTTATGTTTTTGTTTGGTTGTTGTTTGTTTGTATAGTTTTTTTTTTTTTTATTTTTTTTTGTTGTTTTATTTGTTTTTATTTTTTGGTTTTTATTTTTAGTTTTTGTTTTTTCTGTTTTTTTGTCGGCACCCACAACCCATTTCGGCACCCCCCTCACACGTTTCGTGGCCCCACAGTGAGCTCCACCGAAGGCCCCAATGCTGCCGTCCGCATGCGTCCCGCACACACATTTCGGCACACCCCTCACACGTTTCGTGGCCCCATAGGGAGCTCCACCGAAGGCCCCAGTGCCCGCGCCCGCATGCGTCACCCACACCCATTTCGGCACACCCCTCACACGTTCGTGGCCCCATAGGGAGCTCCACCGAAGGCCCCAGTGGCGGCGCTCACATGCGCATGCGTCCCGCACACCCATTTCGGCACATCCCTGACAGGTGTCGTGGCCCCATAGGAAAATAACTTAAAGAAGAATTAAAGAAAGATCTCCACCGAAGGCCAAAATGCCCGCGCCCGCATGCGTCACCCACACCCATTTCGGCACACCCCTCACACGTTTCGTGGCTCCATAGGAGCTCCGCCGAAGGCCCCAGTGCCCGCGCCCGCATGCGTCACCCACACCCATTTCGGCACACCCCTCACACGTTTCGTGGCCCCATAGGGAGCTCCACCGAAGGCCCCAGTGCCCGCGCCCGCATGCGTCACCCACACCCATGTCGGCACACCCCTCACACGTTTCGTGGCTCCATAGGGAGCTCCACCGAAGGCCCCAGTGCCCGCGCCCGCATGCGTCACCCACACCCATTTCGGCACACCCCTCACACGCTTCGTGGCTCCATAGGAAGCTCCACCGAAGGCCCAGTGCCCGCGCCCGCATGCGTCACCCACACCCATTTCGGCTAACAAAAAAAACCCCCCACACCCCTCACACGTTTCGTGGCTGCATAGGGAGCTCCACCGAAGGCCCCAATGCCCGCGCCCGCATGAGTCACCCACACCCATTTCGGCACACCCCTCACACGTTTCGTGGCTCCATATGGAGCCCAACCGAAGGCCCCAGTGCCCGCGCCCACATGCGTCACCTACACCCATTTCGACACACCCCTCACATGGTTCGTGGCCCCATGGGGAGCTCCACCGAAGGCCCCAGTGCCCGCGCCCGCATGCGTCACCCACACCCATTTCGGCACACCGCTCACACGTTTCGTGGCCCCATAGGGAGCTCCACCGAAGGCCCCAGTGGCCGCGCCCGTATGCGTCAGCCACACCCAACCCCTCACACGCTTCGTGGCCCCATAGCGAGCTCCGCCGAAGGCCCCAGTGCCCGCGCCCGAATGCGTCAGCCACACCCATTTCGGCACGCCCTTCACGCGTTCCGTGGCCCCAGAGGGAGCTCCGCCGAAGGTCACAGTTGGTGTGCCCGCATGCGTCCCGCACGCCCATTTCGGCACACCCCTCACACGCTTCGTGGCCCCATAGGGAGCCCCACCGAAGGCCCAAGTGGGTGTGCCCGCATGCGTCCCGCACGCCCATTTCGGCACACCCTTCGTACGTTTCGTGGCCCCGTAGGGGGCTCCACCGAGAAGATATTCACACTTGCAGTATTCACAATTGCATATGGTTGGGTCCTTCGCCAGGATACGTGTTTTTTTTTTTTTTTTTTTTTTTTTTTTTTTTTTTTTTTTTTTTTTTTTTTTTTTTTTTTTTTTTTCTCTCTCTCTCTCTCTCTCTCGCACACTTCACTCTTCCCCTCCTCCTCACAGCACTGCTCAGCACAGCCCAGCTCAGCTCAGCTCAGCACGGCACAGCTGAGCACAACACGGCACGGCACGGCACAGCTCACCGCACAACAGCACAGCACAGCACCGCACAGCACAGCATAGCACACAGGGCATTCCTTCGACGCCACAGGGGGTGCGCTTGGGGTGGGGGCCCTATGCGCTGCAGGCCCCCAGGGCGTGGCAGGCGTGGCATTTCCTGGGCGCCACAGGGGGCGCGCAGGGGGCGGGTGCCCTATGCGCTGCAGGCTCCCAGGGCGTGGCAGCCGTTGCATTTCCTCGACGCCACAAGGGCTGCGCTGGGGGTGGGGGCCCTCTGCGATGCAGGCTCCCAGGGCGTGGCAGGCGTGGCATTCCCTCGACGCCACAAGGGGTGCGCTAGGGGTGGGGGCCCTATGAACTGCTGGCTCCCAGGGCGTGGCAGGCGTGGCATTTCCTCGCCGGCCACAGGGGGTGCGCTGTGGGTGGGGGCCCTATCCGCTGCAGGCTCCCAAGGCGTGGGAGGCGTGGCATTTCCGCGACGCCACAGTGTGTGCGCTGAGGGTGGGGGCCCTATGCGCTGCAGGCTCCCAGGTCGCGGCAGGCGTGGCATTTCCTCGACGCCACAAGGGCGCGCTGTGAGGTGGGGGCCCTATGCGCTGCAGGCTCCCAGGGCGTGGCAGGCGCGGCATTCCTTCGACGCCACAGGGGGTGCGCTTGGGGTGGGGGCCCTCTGCGCTGCAGGCCCCCAGGGCGTGGCAGGCGTGGCATTTCCTCGCCGCCACAGGGGGTGCGCTGGGGGGTGGGGGCCCTATGCGCTGCAGGCTCCCAGGGCGTGGCAGGCGTGGCAGTTCCTCGACGCCGCAGGGGGTGCGCTGGGAGGTAGGAGGGAGGAGGAGGAGTTAAAGAGGAGGAGGAGGAGGAGGAAGGATGAGGGAGGAAGGAAGGAGGAAGATGAGGTAGGAGGATGAGGAGGAGAGGATGATGACGGGGGGAGGTGGGGCATCAGCAAGCGGCAGCAGTAGCAGCAGCAGCTGCAGCAGCAGACGCAGCAGCAGCAGCAGCAGAAGCAGCAGCAGCAGAAGCAGCAGCAGGAGGAGGACACCGAGGAGGAGGAGGAGGAGCAGCAGCAGAAGCACCAATGGTACACATGGGAAATAAAATAGGTATGTGGGGTTCCTCGGTAGCGTAATGTTTTGTTTCGCCAGTTACACATTGCTTGAATTAGCGGCATGTGCAACCTATATGGGAAATTTGAGACCCAAAACTATGCATACGCCACTTTATACGCAATCTTGTCAAATAGTAGAAAATACGTAGGCAGTGGATTTGCTAGTTAGCATCGGAATCAATGGTTTAGCCATGTTTTGGATTTACCAGAACATCCAGCTGACTCATATTTTTTGGTTTTGTACCGCCGAACTGTTCGAAAATTCGCGCGCACGCAAATCTATAATTCCCCACATGCTTCGTGGGGTTCTGGTTTTCTTCCCTGCCGCGCCGCACCCGCGTCTCACCCGCACACCTCCCTCTCCGTCTCGCTCTCACACACCTCACTCTCCCCCCCTCCTCACAGCACTGCTCAGCACAACTCAGCTCAGCTCAGCTCAGCACGGCACAGCTGAGCACAGCTCATTTCAGCTCAACGCAGCACAGCACGGCACGGCACGGCACGGCACGGCACAGCACAGCTCACCGCACAGCAGCACAGCACAGCACAGCACAGCATAGCACAGCATAGCACACAGGTCATTCCTTCGACGCCACAAGGGGTGCGCTTGGGGTGGGGGCCCTATGCGCTGCAGGCCCCCGGGGCGTGGCAGGCGTGGCATTTCCTCGACGCCACAGGGGGTGGGCATTTCCTCGACGCCACAGGGGGTGCGAACCCCGACCCGGGGCGTCTCCCTCCCCGCCCTCCCGTCGGACTGGCGCGGGTTCGAGGGGAGGTTCCTGAATGCCTTCGTCGTCCTCGTCTCCCACCAGCTACACCAGCGCGGGATGCCCTCCCCCTCTGGACGGGCTCCCTCGCCGCTCCCGCCGCTGGGCGGGTTGAGGGTCCGGCCTCTGGGGTCGAGCCCACTGGCGTGGCGAGACCCGCCCAGGCGGCGAACGCCGCGGCCAGCGGAACAGAAAAGCAGCACCCCCCGTAAACATCGCAGGCCTGGTGGGTCCCGAACGGGATTTTGGGATTTGGGGCGTATCCCCATCTGCAAAAAGTGAGCGCAGCCTGTGCCAGAACGGCTGCAAGGTGGGCAAGGAAAGGGGAGAGACATAGCGCACGGCAAACGGCTGGAGTTGACAGCGAAGGAAGCAAAACCCAATAACATACAGTGCTCGCGCCCCAAAGCGGGCCACCGGGAACCTGCGAAGACAGCGGGTCGAAACGCGTCCCTGGGAGGCCTTCTCTCCCAGGACATCTCAGTCGGGCACTGGCGAGACTGGGTCTGGTGGGACCTGGTTCGCCCATCGGTCAGAAAAAGTATGTAGAAACATGAAGTGGGAAGGCGGTTCGAGCAGATTGGGTTTGGACCCGCTCAGAGGGTAAGAACACGCAGCAGAAGCAGTTCTTGAAATAGGACGTTGCTAGAAGCATATTGGGTTCCCTTGCAAAGACCGATGGGTACTTATGCGTACCCGGGGGCGATCAGCCGAAAACGGCCGAAAACATATAACGTATGTCGGCGACGAGCGATGGGGGGGGGAATGCGAAGGAGAAGGCCTTTTCAGAAGGCGGCGGGACTTACTCGAAGCCTTCGCGCCTTCTGGGAAATCTTTGTGTATCTTCGGGGATGGCTTGGAGAACTTCTCAGAAGTCCGGGGAACATCCGAACCTTCTGAAAAGGCCTTTTCCTGCTCACTTCCCCCTGGGTTCGCCGCTCAGTATAGGGCCTTAATAGCACTAACCGGCTCCCAGCATTCAAGGCCTGGCTATACACGAATCAGGGCCCTTTCTCTTCATGGCGATCCTCCAAAAATCCGCTGAAGGTCGGTCTCTGGGACCTAACTGGGGTACATCAGGGCTAATTCTTCGAGCCGCGTCCGACCGTGGCGACGGGGATCTCCAGAAATGCTCATAGACCTCCGAAACGAAGTCGTCGACGTCGGCTCCCCCCCATGTGGGATGGAACGACCCTGCCCAGGCCTGTCCAGAGCCCAGGGTCGGTGTACGCGGCCTCCTGGCCTTGCCAACAATGCATATATATATATATATATATATGTATACACCTATATTCATATGGATAAGCCACACGCGTATATACATGTAAACATACATCGATGTTTGTGTGTATATGCATGTAGGCATGTATGTGTGCATGTATGTATGCATGCATGTATGTATGTGTGTGTATGTCTGTATGTATGTAGGTTTGTATGTACATGTGTATATATACAGATATAGATATATTATATTATATGTATAGATCTAGATGTTTGCACCGATCCTGGGACTTAGATTTGTGCACGGCAAATCCGACCTTTCGTTTCTTCCGCAGCGTGGCTCCCCACGGTCTGGACCTCCCTCCGAGCGCTTGCGCTCCGTCCCGCGAACAGCTGTCATCGGCCCTGTGGCCCTGGCAGCGGCCACCAAAGGCCAGAAACTGCCAAACACTTGACGTCGTGATGTTTCCGTCCTCCGACCATTCCTTCCGCATTACCGCCTTTGTTTGACCATTCCTTCCGAAATTCCGCACTCGGAGCACCACATGGGGCCTGCTCTGGGGCAGACGCACACCGTAGAAAGAGCTACCCTTTCTTAGACGTCGGCCGCGTTGTCTCTAGACGTATGCGCCCCGAGCTCGTTCATATACGCAACGACTCCTCATGTGTCCAAATACGATTGTGGCTAGGCAGTGAAAACGGCATGTGGTATAGGCCCACACTATATCTACATATCTATAAATCTATATATATATATATATATATATATATATATATGTATGCATATGTGTGTAATAGACATATTGTAATATATATATATATATATATATAATATATATATATATATAGGTTCTCTGCACCCACCTCCATTCTGGCGGGCCACGCCACAGCAAATGCCCCGCGGCAACTTCCTTATCCCCAAGAAGGGCCCCGGGGGGGCCCACAGAAGCCCTGGGGCACCCCTATGGACGATGAAGGTCGTGCCCCTGAGCCGTCGTGTACAGTGGAGGCCAGTCCACGAACAGCCTTCCACAAGAAACCCAACCCTGAGATCCCAGGACGTCCATTCATTTGAACGTCACGATTTCCACGGCAAAACCATCGGAACCCAAGAAACCCAACGTACCCTGGAGGCAGGCAGGGTGCTTCTTGGCATGGGCCTCCACTGTAACACCACCCGCACGCCTCCATTCGGGTGTTGCCGAAAGTGCCCCTGGCCCAAGGTGCCCCCAGGATGTCCAAGGAGGCCCCCACGGCCTCCCGAACACCACTCACGAGGTCCCGAGAGCCCCAGGGACTTGTAGAACGAAGCGAAAAGCAAGGGGGCATCTTGGGCCCAGGGTTGGGTCGGGCCTGTCCCCCTACAGGGGGATTGTGGGCGAAACATAGAAAAGATGGCCAAACAATGCTCAAACAGAATACCCCTAACATGCTACAAACATCGTCCCCATGCTATTTCGGGGCTATTTTTGCATCTATTCCTCCTGCAGAGGGACAGGCCCGACTTACCTCCTCCTCCTCCTCCTCCTCCTCCTCGGGGAGGAGGAGGAGGAGGAGGAGACGGAGGAGGAGGGGGATGATGATGATGAAGAGGAGGAGGAAGACACCCAAGGCCACTCTGGCGAAAGGTCACTCTTGTGTAGCCAGCGAGACCAAGAGGTACCTCGTGCCTCGGACCGTCTTGCTTCGCGGGCCCGCACCCAAGTAAAGGGGCCCAGGGAAACACACACACACAGAGAAATACACACATTCCAAGATTTCCCATCTTTTCTTAAAATTTTCTGGGTTTTTGTATTCCCCCCCACTTCCCATACTTTACCATCTTTTCCTGGAAGTCGACGATTAAACGTGTCAGTGTGTTTCTCTACCACCTGACACTCTGATGTGTAGCTGGGGAGACCAAGAGATACCTGTACCTCTCCTCCCTGGGCCTCTCTCCCAGGGTGCGCTCTGACCAGGCTTTCGAGGCGAGCCCAGCGGTGGTGACGAGGGCCGCCCGGGAGGCCCCAAAAGGGGGAAAACGAAGCGAGGATAGCGGTATGTATCTAGACGAAGAAAAAACGCTATAAGCATAAACTTTTAGCGCTCCGCGCGGATTTCTTGGATCTGCGCTGGACCCCCCTCCCTGGCGCGCGGGGCGCGCCAGGGGCGGCCCCAGGGCGGATCCAAGAGATCCGCGCGGAGCGCCAACAGTTTCTGTTAATAGCGGTTTTCCTCTTCGGGTATCGGTACGAGGTTCGTGTCATGCCGACTTCGGCGTAGGTTTCTGTCACCGCGGGGATCGTTCAACCTTGAACGATCGGCCTTCTTCGAAACGTCAGATCGTTCACCATCAACCGATCCTGGGTCGCAGACGGCGTTCAACGTTGAACGCCAGCGTCGGGGTCGCCGCCGGTCGACACGGCGCGAATACACTAATAGTGTGTCGCCCTATTAGTGTGTCGACACGGTCGACACACTACTAGGGCGGCGATACGGGAGGGTAAGCAACGTGCACCCTTCGTGCACCTTCGGGGCCCCAACGGGCTCGTTAGGCCCCCTTTCGTGCAACCCTCGACGCCCCCCGATTTATCGCACCCCCAATACCGAACGCCCTTCTCGGGTCGGGCGAAACGGGGGGATAGCAAGGGGGGGGTTTGAGAATCAGCTCACGTAGCTGATTTTCCTGGCGCCTCCTTGCGCCAGAGGCGTCTATATATCGAGGAATGGGCCCCTCGGTGAGGCCGAAACCAGCTGCATGCAGCAAATTTCGTAACCCCCCCTTTCCCAATCCCCCCCCTTTCGTCCGGCCCGACCTTCCTCCTCCGACATCTCCTCTTCCGGCGCACGGCACACGGCGCACGCCCGCGCCCCCCCCCGGCCCGCCCGCCCGGCGGGCCGCCCGTGGCGGCGGAGGGCGCCGTCCGCGGCGGGCTGCCGCTCCGCCGGTCACGCGCCGCCCTCGCGCGCGCGGCCGCCGCGGGGCGAAGTCTTCCTTTTGGACGCCCGAAATGGGTACGGAAAGAATGCGCACAATGCCCAACAACAAATCTTGTCCCAAACCAACAGCGGCCGCTGTTGGGCAGGCGGCCTTCTGTCTCGAATGGACACAGGCCGCGGCGGCGTGGACAGCGAGTTCTGCTCAAAATGAACAGGATCCGCTGTTGGGCATTGTACCCGTTCTTTCCGTGCCCATTTCGTTCGTGCAGATTCCTCCTCCCACCCGTGAGGGGCAACGCTCGGGGGGACCCAAAAGGGCGTCCAGCTGAAAGGGGGTGGCGCAATAGATTTGGGGCAATTGTACTGTAAGTGTATTGCGCCGGAGAATTGTGTTGCCTTGTATTGTAAATGATGTATTGCACGCGAACGTCCAGCAACACATTTGCGCTCCGGAATGTACCGAATCTATTACCACCCCTTTGTGGCTGGACCCCCTTTTGGGCCGACCCTCGCGCGCGCGCGGCCGCCGCGGGGCGGTCTTCCTCCCCCCGTGAGGGGCAACGCTCGGGGGAAACGAAAGGGGGGATAGCAAAGGGTAGGGTAGAGAATCAGCTCACGTAGCTGATTTTCCCAGCGCTTTTCAGCGCTGGGAAGCGCCCACGTATCGAGGCATGGGCCCGGCGGCGGGGCCGAACCCAGCTGCCTGCATCAGATTTCGAAACCCTCCCTTTACCTATCCCCCCCTTTCGTTCAGCCCGATAGGGGGGACTGGCATGCAGTGGATGCCAGTCCAAAAGAAACCCAACCCTGAGACCCCACGGCGCCCATCGATCTCTGGTGTGGGAGCGTCACACCTTCCATAGCACAACCATCGAAGCCCAAGGAATCCGGGGCACCGCGCGGGGGGGAAGTGAGGAGGGGCGGGCCTTCTCAGAAGGCTCAGAAGGCTCAGAAGGCCCCCAGCCAAAACTTCTCAGAAGGCGCGGGGGCTTCTGAGAAGTCGCGCCGCCTTCTGAGACGGC
>CAUYUJ010016719.1:104550-127050 GCA_963575745.1 Prorocentrum cordatum | reverse complement strand
ACAGGCAGCACCCGCGCAACGGTCACCAGGGGCCCGTGAAGACCACCCCAGCCGTGCACAAAGGGCCCACCTTGCCCGAGGCAAACAAACAGTCAGGGCAAAGGGCACACAAAAGCTGGAGGAACCCAAGGCTCGGGTTCAAGGCAGGCTGCGTAACCTGCATCTCAGCCGACACTCGTGCAGTGCATCTTCCCCCACAGTGGGGTGCCTGATACACGTGCAGGACACGCACACGCACACACCTTCGAATGCAGTCGGGCGACACCGAACCGAGACACAAAGCTCACCCCTGGTGTAACGAAACCCATGACGATAAGCAAGCATCCCAACCAAAGCCTGGAAGGAGTAAACATCGGAGAATCTGAGCAAAGCAACGGTCAGGGCAGTGAACACCCCCGTGCCAAGCCCAGGAACAGGTCACTGCACGCACGCGGCGCACCTTCCCCCACAACTGGGGTGCCTGATACACGTGCAGAAGCGCTCGCACCCGTGCGTACACAAAATCATCAACATAGGCGACGCCAGGACGACTCGGCAACACTACCCCTGGTGTAACGAACGCCAGGGCGATAGCAAGCTCCATCCCTGGTGTGGGCCTGGCACTCAGCCGTTGAGCCAGTGCCCCCGTGGCGGAGCCCTCCAGATTAGGCCCACGGCCACTGGTCGGAGCGAACTGGGCCCGCCTTCTTCCGCTCCAAAACAAGGGGGAAAAACTTCAAACGGATGAGTCTGACGGAAAACACAAAGTGACAGAAAATGTCAGGACACAAAGAGATATCGTCGGAGTCTCCGCTCCCCACTGCTGGAACCTCACAGATGGCACAGGAGGAGGAGGAGGAGGAGGAGGGAAAGGACGAGGAGGAGGAGGAGGAGGAGGAAACGGAGGAGAAGCAGGAGCAGGAGCAGGAGCAGGATGAGGAGGAGGAGGAAGAGGAGGAGGGAAAGGACGAGGAGGAGGAGCAGGAGGAGGCGGAGGAGCAGGAGGAGGATGAGGAGGAGGAGGAGGGAAAAGGGTGAGTGTTGGCCATTCCTCATACGGTTCTGGCCGCCGCCCCAGTGGTCGCCCCAGGCGCGCCACGGAAAACCGGCCCCGAGAACGGCCCCTGGATGCCCCCAAAAGGCAAGCAAAAACACCTTCTCGGACCCAGAGCCTCGGACCTTGGCCCTCCCCTTCCTCCTCGCAGGAAGCAGCGCCGGACCACCTCGAGCTTCCCAGCAGGTTCCAAAGGGGGAGCATCGACCCAGTGTCGGCGGCACATCGCGAATAGATCGGCGACGGGCTCCCGACGGCGAAGCTGCACGCTCCCGGACATGGTTGGGGCACCACTGGGGCCCCGTCGTCGGCGACGAATGGGCGACTGGGTGCCGATGCTCCCCCGCCTGAGCCCCATCCTCCCCTGTCGGTCTCCCTGACTGGAGGCCTCCCAATTGGGGTCCGAGTATCAAGGTCGGAGATCGCGCCGCATCGCCGATGTATTGGCGAGGCGTCGGTGACGTTGGCGACGCATCGGCGGTGCCGGCGTGAAGAAGATCGGACTCCGCATTTCGCCGCATCGCCGATACATCGGCGATGCGGAGCGATCTTCCGATCCCATCTACAGTAGGACCTCGACCACAAGAAACCTTCCACAAGAAACCCGACCCTGAAACCCCAGGACGTCCATTGATTCTTGGCGTGGGGACGTCGCGCTGTCCATGGCAAAACCATCGAAACCCAGGGCACGCTGGAGGCAAGCGGGGTGTTTCTTGGCATGGGCCTCCACTCTCCTCGGGCCACCCCGTCTGCTCGGGCCCCCTCTGGGAAGCCTGGACTGCCGCTACCCAGGGAGCCGCTCGTCTTTCTCCCGCGGGGGCGTCCCCGGAAGTCTCGAACCTCGAGCCTTTCCCCAGGGGGCCAGCTCGGCATCAGGAGGAGGAGGAGGAGGAGGAGGAGGAGGAGGAGGAGGAGGAGGAGGAGGAGGAGGAGGAGGACTGGCAAAAGGGCCCCCGCACTACGAACCGCACTCCGCACTCCATTCCTTCCAAGCGCTGGAGGCCTGGGCCCGCCCCTCGCTCGTCGCTCCTGGCCCTTCCTCTCGGACTCCAAAGGGGGGGGGCTCCCTCGGGCACCCCCCGCGCCCAGCCAGTGTATTCGCATGGATGCCTGCGAAGGAGCGTTCCGCAGGCTCCAGCCTGGAACATATCCCTATCCCTAAGCTGGGCACCTCCTCATCACGATGCCAATCTTAGGGATTCCCCTATTTTTTGAGGGCGAATCCATGAGATTGTCATCGCCTTTTGGCGTGTCAATCTTAGGGATAGGGACACGTTCGAGGCTGGTAACACCTGCGGAAACCTCTTCACGACTTCTCCTTCCTCTGAGCGACAAGATCCACGACACCTTCCGCATGCAGGCCCAGGCTCTGCACGCCGCAGCAGTCCGAACTACATTCCCTGGATCGCTCGATCGGCAGGATGGAGTCGCGCGTGGTGTCCCCCTGCAGGCGGATTCTGGACGACAAGCAAAAAGCAGCCAACAAAAACTACACCCCAAAGTGCTCCAACCCAGTCGAGAAGCCGGCCCCCGACTGATTTTTTTGGCCTATCTTTTTTTTTTTGTGTTGAATAGTTTCCTCCTGCAAAGGGACAGGCCCGACTCGCCACAGCAGGAGCGACGGGCGCGCGACCGGACCCCGCCGCCCGCCGTGCCCGCCGGCCGCGCGCGGGCAAGGAGTGCGCGCGGCATGCCGATCGCCGCGCGAGGCGATCGGCAGCAGCGGCCTCCGCCTGGAGAAGGCCGAAGCCCGAGTGGCGCGGCCGGGCCGCCGCCGGAGCGTTTGGCATCATCCGCATCATCATCAACACCACCACCATCATCATCACCACCACCACCATCACCACCACCATCATGATCACCACCACCACCACCATCATCATCATCATCATCATCATCATCATCATCATCATCATCCTCATCTTCATCCTCATCCTCATCATCACCATCATCATCATCATCACCATCATCACCAACATCACCACCATCATCATCACCAACATCACCACCATCACCATAATCACCATCCTTATCCTCATCCTCATCCTGAGAACATCCTCATCCTCATCCTCATTACCACCACCACCACCATCACCATCACCATCACCATCACCATCACCATCACCATCACCATCACCATCACCATCACCATCACCATCACCATCACCATCACCATCACCATCATCATCATCATCATCATCATCATCATCATCATCATCATCATCATCATCAGCATCAGCATCAACATCAGCATCAGCATCATCATCACCTTGTGTTTTTTCCCAACCATCCTGTGGTGTTGGGTCCTCGTTTTGAACAGACAGCGCCCCGCGTTCCTTCCTCCTCCCGCTTCTCCCTCCCCCTCTTCTCTCCTCCCCCTCATTGCCTCTGCTCTCGGCACACCCCTCACACGTTTCGTAGCCTCATAGGGAGAGCTCCACCGAAGGCCCCAGTGGGGGTGCCCGCATGCGTCCCCCACGCCCAGGACAGCGTTTCGTGGCCCCATAGGGAGCTCCACCGAAGGCCCCAGTGGGGGTGCCCGCATGCGTCCCCCACGCCCAGGGCGGCGTTTCGCGGCCCCATAGGGAGCTCCACCGAAGGCCCCAGTGGGGGTGCCCGAGTGCGTCCGCCACGCCCAGGACAGCGTTTCGTAGCCCTGTAGGGAGCAAGGCCCCAGAGGGGGTGCCCGCATGCGCCCCCCACGCCCAGGACAGCGCTTCGTGGCCCCATAGGGAGTTCCACCGAAGGCGCCAGCGGGGGTGCCCGCATGCGTCCCCCACGCCCAGGACAGTGTTTCGTAGCCCCATAGGGAGCTCCACCGAAAGCCCCAGTGGGGGTGCCCGCATGCGTCCCCCACGCCCAGGGCAGCGTTTCGTGTCCCCATACGGAGCTCCACCGAAGGCCCCAGTGGGGGTGCCCGCATGCGTCCCCCACGCCCAGGGCAGCGTTTCGTAGCCCCATAGGGAGCTCCACCGAAGGCCCCAGTGGGGGTGCCCGCATGCGGTTCCCCCACCCAAGGCAGCGTCTCGTAGCACCATAAGGAGCTCCACCGTAGGCCCCAGTGGGGGTGCCCGCGTGCGTCCCCCACGCCCAGGGCAGCGTTTCGTGGCCCCATAGGGAGCTCCACCGAAGCCCCCAGTGGGGGTGCCCGCATGCGGTTCCCCCACCCAGGGCAGCGTTTCGTTGGGAGCTCCACCGAAGGCCCCCGTGGGGGTGCCCACATGCGGTTCCCCAGCCCAGGGCAGCGTTTCGTGGCCCCATAGGGAGCTCTACCGAAGGCCCCAGTGGGGGTGCCCGCATGCGGTTCCCCCACCCAGGGCAGCGTTTCGTAGCCCCATAGGGAGCTCCACCGAAGGCCCCAGTGGGGGTGCCTGCATGCGGTTCCCCCACCCAGGGAAGAGTTTCGTGGCCCCATAGGGAGCTCCACCGAAGGCCCCAGTGGGGGTGCCCGCATGCGGCTCCCCCACCCAGGGCAACGTTTCGTAGCCCCATAGGGAGCTCCACCGAAGGCCGCAGAGGGGGTGTTCGCATGCGTCTTCCCTACCCAGAGGTAGCGCCACCGACAACGATATTCATCTTGGCTGTATTCACAACTGCATATGGTTGGGTCCTTCGCCAGGCTAATTTTAGAACGCTCAAGGATGGGCAAGTCCCCTGCAGAGGCGGTCAGTCCGGGTCCCTTGGAAGATCAGGGTAAAGATCAATCAACGAATCGATCAACGATCGACTCACTGACGACGGGATTTCTGCCTGCGCGGCTCGGCACCCTCGCGTGAACACCATCTGGGGCTTGCCACCGGCCAGGGAATGCTGGGCTGACTGAATCTGAAAGTTCAAATAGGAATTCGACCACAAAGAACCTTACGCAAGAAACCCAACCCTGAGACCCCAGGACGTCCACTGATTCTTGGTGCGGGAGCGTCACGCTATCCATCGCGAAGCCATCGAAACCCAAGAAACCCAGGGCGCCCTGGAGGCAAGCCGGGTGTTTCCCGGTATGGGTTTCCTCTGTGAGCCACCCGCGCCCCGCGAAGCCGGCGCACCAAAGGTTGCTCCAACGAGCAACCGCTTTTGCGCGCTGGCCAGGCCACCCGTCCCGTGCCGCCCACCCCCTTTTGCGCTCCCCCCGCGGCCACGAAGTCTCCAGACGGCCCACGGACGCCCCAGGACGGCCCAGGGCCGCCCGAACATGGAACCGTCGTGTCGATCCTGGTCTCACAGTCGACCTTGGCCAGCGGCAGTTCGTGGATCATCCTCGGGAATGGGCGACGGCCGATATGGACCATTACCGAGGAGGAGGAGGAGGAGGAGGAGGAGGAGGAGGAGGAGGAGGAGGAGGAGGAGGAGGAGGAGGAGGAGGAGGAGGAGGAGGAGGAGGTGGAGGGGAAGGGGGATGAGGATGAGGATGAGGATGAGGAGGAGGAGGAGGAGGAGGAGGAAGGAGGAGGAGGAGGAGGAGGGGGGGGAGGAGGAGGAGGAGGAGGAGGAGGAGGAGGAGGAGGAAGAGAGGAGGAGGAGGAGGAGGAGGAGGAGGAGGAGAGGGACAAGGAGGACAAAACCCTGCGACATCTTCTTCCGACTTTCATCCTGGCCAACCTTCTGATGTCCCTGGGGCCCGCGGAGGGCCCGAGGAACCGCCAGAGACCTCCCGCCGCTGTCGTGCCCCACCCTCGCCCTCGCCCCTCTCAGATCTGGGAGCGGCGAGCGCGGCTGGTTCAACGGGGGGCTGCTGGGGCCACTCGGGTCGAACTGGGGGCCGCAGGTCGTTCGGTGGCAGCTCGTGGGAACCTCCCATACCATCGTGTCGGCTCCTGCGAATCGGCACCAAATCGACGCCAAATCGACGCTAATAGACACCATATCGACGCTATCCGACGGTAGAATCGGCGAATTCTGACCGACTTCCAGACGCTAGTCGACGCCAGTCGACGCTGAAGACTGAATTAGAAAGGTCGACCAGGCTCCCATGACTTGCTGCCGAGAAGTCGGTCGGGCTGGGATGGGTAGGCCTCGGGTCCTGAGCAACAGCCAGCATTAAGTCGTGAGCGTCCCCGTGCAAGTCCACATCGCGTGCCCGCCCGCCGGAGCCCGTCGACATGACGCAGACGGCGTGGTGGAGCTGACGCAGGCCTGGAAATTGGCACCAACACCAGCACAAGGGTTTGCCTCCACATGCGGAAGATGATTCTAGATTTCGGTGTTGGTGGTATTATTTCGGTCACCTCGGATGCCAGAATCTTACCGCCATCGCCGAGATCGGGATCGTCTTCCCTCGGTGGAAGCACACCGCCGATCTTGGTGCTGGTGTCAACCTCTGGGCCTGCGACATTGGGCACGCTCTAAGAAGAAGATACACCGACGCAAACGTAAACTTTTGGCGATCCGCGCGGATTTCATGGATCTGCGCGGGGCCCCCCCTCCCTGGCGCGCGGAGCGACCTCGAGCCCTCGAAACTCTCGAAGTCTCGAGCCCTCCGGACGGCGGCCGCGGCCTGGCGCGACAGCTCCGGGTCGTCGCTGACGAGCACCCGGCCCGCCAGCGGGCTCGGGGGCGGGCCGCCCGTCGCGGCGGCTCTCCTGGCGGCGGCCCTCTCCTCGCCCTCGAGGTGGATGGGGGGGAGGGGGAGGGGGAGGAGGAGGAGGACTTTTTTTGACATGAACTGCGCCCAAAGAAGCGTCGCCGCGCCCGCCGCCACGGCGCGGCGCCCCGCACGCCCGGCCGGCGGGCGAGCCCGGTCAGCGCGACACGGGGAAAAACGACCGTGAGACGGGCTGCGCGGCGCCGCCTTTAACAACAAAAGACGGCGCCGCGCCACCCATCCCCAGGGACCCAGGTTTCGGACCCCAGGACCGAACCAACAAAAACGGCACGACACGACACGACACGACGGGGGGACGAAACGGCCACGACATGACACGCAAGACACGACACGGACGAACGACACGACGGAGAAGGCCACGGGACCTGGCGACCCCCCCGGGGGAAGGAAACCGCACTTTGGCGGCACCCCCCGGGGTGCGGGAGCTTGTCGCCCCGAGGGCCTGGCAGCCCCCGCCTCCGTCAGGGGGCCGAAGCGCGACCCCACTCCTGGGGGCCCCCCGGGGCGGGGGGAGGAGGAGGAGGAGGAGGAGGAGGAGGAGGAGGAGGAGGAGGAGGAGGAGGAGGAGGAGGAGGAGGAGGAGGAGGAGGAGGAGGAGGAAGAAGAGGAGGAGGAGGAGGAGGAGGAGGAGGAGGGAGGAGGAGGAGGAGGAGGGAGGAAGGAGGAGGATGAGGAGGGGGAAGAGGAGGAACCCTGATGGCCCGTCCTGTCCTGCACGCGCCGTCTGCTTCATTCGTCGTCTGTCGCTGTGCCTAGGTCGGCCTCGCACTGTTCTTCGTGAAACAGAAAACTCCCCGCAGGAGCGCTCCAGCCGCGTAGCTAACCTCTGACGAACGTCAAAGGAGGACGGGGAACACGAGGAGGAGGCAACGGATGCAATTTCTCCTCTGGCGTCGAGGTTCGGCCTGCCGCAGGCCCCGCAGAACCCACGGAGCCCTCGAGGACCTCACTGGTCGGCCCTGCGTCTGGACCTCACGGCTCCAGGAGCCACCGCGGCTCTGCGGGCGCCAGGCAGGGCACTGCAGTCTCCTCCCTTGCCAGTCGCCGCGCAACTGGTCAAGCCCTCCTCGCAGCTCTGCCTGCACACGCTGCTCAATCCGCGTGCGGGTTCACGCTGCTGCGGGCTCCGCCCGTCGTGCTGAGCACTCTCCTTATCTGGATCTTTCTTCGCGTTCCATGCGTGGTCCTCAGGACCATCTTCGCGAAGTCTGGCCGGAAGGGGCCACGTGGGCTTTCCGTTCGAGCCCAGCGAAGTGAAGGGGCTGAACTTCCTGCTGGGCGTGGTGATGTACCTCTGGTAGCTGGTCTCTGTCTTCTGCTGGTCCTCCTCTGGTAAGGGCCCCCGTTCACCTGTGATGTCGGCTGCTTTCAAGGAGGGCTTCGTGTTCGTGTTTCTCTCTCGCGCGCCGTCCTCGACGCGTTAGCTGACGACATGAGGCTTCGACTTCATCTCCTCCACATGCTGCCACTGCTTCGCCTTCTTGCAGGCTCTGGTTGTCGGTTCCGCAGTGCAGGCGGGTGAAGGGGGACCGAAGTCTCTTTTCTCGGGTCCAACCAACTGCGGGCGATTTCGGATCTAACTCTCGACATCGCCTTGCTGATGCCGTTTGGCTCTACTTCTCTCCAGCCTGGCTGGCCACATCGCTGAAGCCGATGGCATTGGGCTCTAGCTTCGCCTCGCCCTTCTCGCACGCGCTGCTCCCGACGCTGTGGTTAGCGACATCGGGCTACAACTTCGACTCCCGTTTCTCGCAGAGTGTTGGCAGAGCTGCCTGCAGCTGTTTGCTTTTCTCGCATGACCCAATCCCAGCGCAGTAGCTAATGATCTTGGGCTCCAGCTTCGTCTGCCCCTCCTCACCAGCCCTGATACCTTCGCCGTAGCTGGTGATATCGGGCTCTGTCTCCGCCTTCCACTTCCCGCCGCGTGTCGATAAAGACGTCTGCCCCTGCTCGCCGTTCTCGCACGCGCTGCCCCCCAACGCCGTGGCTAGCGGCATCAGGCTCCAATTTTGCCTCCATCTTCTGGCAGAGTGACGCCTGCTACGCTGGCCACTGCTTGCTCTTTCCGCATGCCCGAGGGTCTGCGCAGGGGCGAATGGCATCAAACTCTGGCATCGTCTTCACCTTCTCGCATGCTCTGACCCCCGTGCTATAACCGATGGTACCGGGCACTATCTCTGCCTTCCACTCCTCCTCCTTTTGCCGTCGCCAGCCGTGTCTCAGCAGAGGTGAAGAAGAACTGGCGCGGCAGTAGCGGCAGCGGCGACCACGACCACGACCAGGGTGAAGACGTCGGTGACGACGACGACGACGAGGACGACGAGAACGACGACGAAGACGACGACGGCGACGGCGACGACGGCGACGACGACGGGCGGCGGCGACGGACCAAAGCCGGCGCGGAGCCGCCGTCCTCAGCGGGCCCCGCTCCCAAGAGGGCGCCAGCCAGGGCACGGCCTCGCGCGGCGGCTGCCCGGGGCCGGCGCGCCGAACGGAGGCGGCGACGACGTCGACGACGCCGAAGACGGCGGCGGCGGCGGCGAGAGTCAGGCAACATCGAATCGGAGAATGGGGTCGAATCGGAACGCACGTCGCATCTGGTCGCATCGGCACGGAGTCGAAATCGAATGGCATCGGCTCCAACAAGATGCACAAGAGGGCCACGGAACATCGGGCCGCATCAAATCGCAGGGAATGCGAAATCGATTCGGATCGAGATGGGTCCCAAGGGGCGGTCGAGGCGGACAACGGGTGCAGAAAATGGAAGGCCCTCTCTTCTTCTTCCTTCGCCCTCCTCCTCACTGTGTCCTCCCTTGTCCTCCTCCTCCTCCGCCGCCTCCACTTCTCCGCTACCTCTTGCACCTGGCACCGTGCACCCTGTCACGCTGAGATAGCATGATGACGTAGCGACCTCACGCGGTGGCTCACGCAGGCCGCCAGCGCGGCACGCTGCGTGGAGAACGAGGGCGCTCATGTGCGACCTTTACGCGGGGAACTTGCGCGGGGATGCCTGCGCAATCGCCCCCATTTTCTTCCGTCGCTCCAGGAATGCCTGGAAGGGCTTTGTCCCCATGTTCTTCCGTCGCTCCAGGAATGCCTGGAAGGGCTTTGTGCATGTTCGGAGGCACCCCCCCTCTTCTCACGCACTGTTGCGTGTATCCGCCCTCTCCCTTCTGCAGCTCCCTGGACGGCTCGACGCCTCCGTGGGGCTCTCCGAAATTTCCCTAGCCTTGCAAGACGGCCCAATCATGTCTTCAGGCGCACCGAAGAGCATGGAGTTCGAAACAATTGATTGTCGGTATGTTCAATAATTGTCGTGTTCCACGCTCTTCGGTCGAAGATCGTCCACATGCTGTCTTCGAGAGCGACAAGGGACAGACTGAGAGCCCCAGCAGGGTCCCCAGACGATCCCAAGAGAGCCTCAAACTGGCTCCAGAGGGCCTCCAGCAGAACCCAAAACGGCCTAAAAGGGTGCCTGACCGCTGGACTGGAACCCATTATCGACCCCCCCCCCTTGTCGGCGAAACTATACCAGCGTCCGCACCTGGAAAAGATATCCTGTTCCCAGAATCCTCAGGGCGGCATCCCACCAAGATCAGAATGGGATCCCAACAAGACCTCAATCGGATTACACACGGATTCTTGCAGGATTCCTGAGGGTTCCTGAGGATGCCTGAGAATCTCAGAATGATTCCTGAAGGATTCAGAAGGAAGTGAAGCGTTGTTGGGGAGCCTTTGAAAATGAAACGAGCCAGTGGAAGTCTCAGGATCGAGGATGGAGGTTCGAGCAAACATGGAGGTGCGATATTCTTAGATTGTCCCAGGGCTGCGAGGATTCCTGCAGATTCGTGGGTAATTCCTGGGGATACCTGGATCTTCTTGCTGGTGTCTAAAAGTTCGCAAAACTTTCTGAACATGTGTTGGGTTTCTTAAAACTCCCAGAACATTCCAAAGCATACTACATGTTTTCTGTAGGAATCCTGAAGGACGCCTGGGGCTTCGTGAAGGTTTGCTGCCGACTCCGGAGGATGATTCCTAGAAAGATTCTTGAATTATTGCATGGCCCTGAAAGATTCCTGCCGGATTCTTGAGGTATCCGTGAGGATTTGGGAATATTCGTTGCCCCCCACGGAACTTATGAGTAAGCGGTGCCCGCGAACCGGCACGACTGGAGCGTGCTTCCTGGCGTCGGCGCTGGCGGCGTGCTGACCATCACGTGCGCCTGGAGTGCGCTGATCGGCAAGATCTTTGGCTTAGGTAGGGCATGTCCCCCTACAGGCGGATTTTTTGGGCGACGAATTAAAAACAGTCAAATATATACAAAACATACAAAAATGCTAAACGAACTGTCCCCAGAGTATTTTTTTACTATTTTTGAATACTCCTCCTGTAGAAGGACAAGCCCGACTTAATATTTGGCTCAAATGCTGGCCATGCGAGCTGCACCATAAACAAACTGGCGCGCTCAAACTGAGTTTCGCGCTGGCAGCGCTGGTAACTTTTCGGGTGTTGCTAGAGTGCCCCTGGCCCCAGGTGCCCCCAGGATTTCCAAGGAGGCTCCCGCGGCCTCCAGAGCACCCTGCACGAGGCCCAGAGGGCCCCAGGGGCTTCAAAATTGAGCGAAAGGCTGGGGAGACCTCGGGCCAGGGGTGCCTTCGACAACCCCCGAACTCTATGCACGGTTCCTGCGAACTGGCACGCTTGGCGTGCGCGTTCTGGCAGCAACGCTTGCAGCGCGAAATGCGCTGAAGACAAGCCGGCACGCCCACGAAACGCATGGGCAGGGCGCTGGAAGGACACGGGTGGGGAGAGGCACGGGCGCTGTAGCGGGAGGCTCATCAAACGAAACGCACTCGCACTACATACAGTAGGAACTCGACCACAAGAAACCTTCCACAAGAAACCCAACCCTGAGACCCCAAGACGTCCGTTGATTATTGCTGTGGGAACGTCACGCTTTCCATAACAAGACCATCGAAATCCAAGAAACCCAGGGCACTGGAGGCACGCACGGTGTTTCTTGCACGGGCTTCCACTGTAGTGCGTGTCCTGGATGCGAGCCTGCACGCTAGGAATGAGCTTCCTGGCGTCTTGGCAGCACCGCTGGCAGTAGGATGATCGTCGAACGCAACCTGGCTTGGAATGAGCTCCTTGGCGAAATCCTTGCTAAAATCGCTGGCGCAGCGAAGTGCGCCGTGCGCGAGCTGGCACGTTCGAAAAAACCTACATTATCCTGAATTGCCTCCCTCGTCGTCCTACAATTGTTCCTGATTGTCCGCCTCCTCTTCCTTCTCCTCCTTCTCCTCCTCCTCCCCCTCCTCCTCCTTCTCGTTCTCCTCCTCATGTCCTCTCGTCTCATCTCGTCTCCCCTCCTATCCTCTCCTCTCCGCTCCTCTCTTCTCTCCCTCATCTTCCCTCGCCGCATCCTTTTGCCCCCGCGGGGGGGAAAAGAAAAGGGTGAGAAAGCGGAGGGGGCCGAGGAAAAACGGACAAAAAAGAGACCGCGGGGTGGAAGAAACACGGGCGGAAATTGAGCCCGGCCAACCTCAAACCAACCCCTACCCAACACCCTAACCAGTCCCCCAGCCAACCTCCCCTGGATTTCCCGGGTCTGGCGTCCAGGTCGTCTTCCGAAGATGACGAAGGCGGGGGCAAGGAGGGGGCAAAGGGGGGAGAGGCGGAGGGAGAGGGGCAAAGAGGAACCCCAGATGTGTGTTCAGCCGCTGCATGGAGGCTCGGGCCCCCGACGCTGGAGGCTGGCCAACTTGCCTCCAGCGAGGCTCAGATCAGACACGAAGCCAACAACCGGACCCCAATCCACCAATTTTGGAACTTGCGTTAAGTCGGGCCTGTCCCCCTACAGGGGGATTTTTTCGATGAAAAATTGAAAATACACAAAACATAATCCAAAAACAGTATGGGGACTATTTTTTGAATATTTTTTACCTCCTTGGGGTATTGTTGGGGTACTTTTTGTTTTTCGTCGAATATCCCCCTGTAGGGGGACACGCCCGACATAAAACTTGCGTGAGACACCGCGCGTCGAGCTCTGAACCGGCAGCTGGGGCGTCGTCGACAGAACCGCGCACCGCGCCCGCCCGAAACTGCCGCGCCCAGGCCCTCGACCCCCACGGACGCACGGAGAAGGAGGGAGGAAAGAGGACCAGAAGGCTGGCTAGAACCTGAAGGGAAGGGGAGGGGAGGGGAGGGGGCGAGGGGAGGGGGCGAGGGAAGGAAGAATAAGGGAGTAGAAGCAGGGCTGAACCTAAACGGTGTTTGCCGTTTTCGTTTTGTTGTCGTTTCCCCCTCTTTTTGTCTTCAGTCCACCTCTACCGCAAAACGAAGTTGAAGCGAAGACGGCCCACGAAATCGACAAAGCACCGTTACAGTCCAGCCCTGAATAGCAGCTCGGGGATGATGCGGAATATGCGCAAGAGGAAGACGACGAGAAAATAGGAAGCCGCTGGGGGAAGACGAAGAGGAGGAAGATGACAATGCTTAGGCCTTCGAAGATTATCAGGACAGAGATGATTCGGCGCGACCGCTTCCAATTGATAAAATTCGTATACGCTTCGCGATGGTGCAAACATCTCCATGCAACGATCAACCCGACCCCCCCCCCCCTGGCCAACCCCTAATAACACGGCAAACCCTCTCGACCAACCCCATCTGGCCAACTCCATCTTTCCATAATACGTAGCACCCCGCACTCGCGGACAAGAGTGACGGGGTGGCGGGGTCGTCGGCAGTCTGCGAGGCACCCCGCCGCAGGCGCCGATTTCTCGTGAAACCAATGTGGGTGGGTCGCGGAATATGTCGCAAATGTGTCGCAGGTGGGTCGCGGTTGGGTCGCGGGCCAGGTCGCGGGGAGACGACGACTGCAAACAACAACAACACCAACCACACCAACAACAACACCAACAGCAACAACAGCAACAACAGTCATTTTAAGACTGTTCGCTCTTATCTGCTCGCGTGTCATTCAATGTGCATATCCCAAACCCTGGATACCCGCCCTCTTCGTCTTCGATCGTACCCCCTTTTGGGGGTATATTCATTCCCTGCCACGTGTGGTTGGTGAAGCCCTTGAAAACGAAACGAAGGGCATTCTTCTATGGGGCCAGAAAGGGCGACAGCGGGGCCACTGAGGGCAGCAAAGGGGCCACGAAGGGCAGCGAGAGGGCCACGAAGGGCGACAGCGGGGCTACGAAGGGCATGCGTATGGGGCCACGACGGGCGACTGCGAGCGGGGGTCACGAAGGACATATAATGCGGGGCCACAGTGGGCAGCGACGGGGCCACTGAGGGCAGAAACAGGGCCACGAAGGGCAGCGAGCGAAGGCGACCGCGGAACCAGTACGGGCAGCGAGGGGCATCGACGGCAGCGAAGGGCAGCGACCGGCGACTGCAGTCCCTAGCGGACTGGTCGGGCGGGAAGGCCCAGACGGGCGGGTCGAGCGGGCGGGTCGTTGAAAAAAATTCTGCTTGAACCGCCAGGCAATATATAGCGGGAGCGCCATTCCTGAGTGTCGAGGAGCGGCATCTGAATAAATTGTGAAGTATCAGGCGGGAGCCGCAATTCGGTGGTAAGTTGCGATCAAGCCCCAAGCGAGAGCGCGATTCTTCAATACATTGTGAGGAAGTATCAAGCGGGAGCCGCGATCAGGTGGTAAATTGCCAGGAAGTCCAAGCGAGAGCGCGATTCTTCAATACATTGTGAGGAAAGATCAGGCGGGAGCCGTTGTTGCTGTAAACCGGGGGCCAACGACACAATTTGAGCCTCAAGACTTTCCCTAATAAAAAACACAGGGTGCGAGCCCCGGGAAGGGCACTTCAATCGAAAAAAAAACAATGTGCACCGGACGGGGGGATCAACAATAACTATTCTTCAGAAATGAGAGTTCAACAACAACATCAACAGCAATCACATCAACAACAATCATTTTAAGAATGGTCGCTCTTATCTGCTCGAGTGTCCGTCAACGTGTATTTCCCAAACCCTCCATACCCGCCCTCTTCGTCTTCGATCGTGCCCCTTTTGAGGGTGTAGCTTTCTTCCCTGCAGGCCGGGCCCCGGCAAGCGGCGGGGCGGCCGCGAACCGTCGGCCTGGCCAGCGGCAGCGCTGACCGGCGGCAACCCGACCCCAAGAGGGACGGACAGGGGACCGACCACGACGACGACGACGACGACGAGTTAAAGCGAGAGCGAGAGCGAGAGCGAAAACGACGGCGGGGCCGCGAAGGGCAGGAAGGGGTCCACGAAAACCGACAGCGGGACCACGAAGGGCATGCGTCTGGCCACGACGGGCGCGAACGAGCGGGGCCACGAACGGCAGATAATGCGGGGCCACGAAGGGCAACGACGGGGTCACTGAGGGTAACAACGGGGCCACGTAGGGCAGCGAGGGGGCCACAAAGGGCGACTGTAGGGCCACGAAGGGCATACCATTGATATGGGGCCACGACGGGCGCGAACGAGCGGGGGCCACGAAGAGCATACGTAGATTGTGCCGCAGAGCGCAAGGACGGGGCCACTGAGGGCAGCAACGGGGCCACGAAGGGCAGCGAGGGGCCACGAAGGGCGACAGCGGGGCCACGCGAACAAGCGGGAGCGACGAAGGGCATACATATATGGGGCCACGTAGGGCAGCGAGGGGGCCACGAAGGGCTGCAACGGGACCACAAAGGGCAGCGAGGGGGCCACGAAGGGCTGCAACGGGGCCACGAAGGGCAGCGAGGGGGCCACGAAGGGGTGCAACGGGACCACAAAGGGCAGCGAGGCGGCCACGAAGGGCTGCAACGGGGCCACGCCACGAAGGGCAGCGAGGGGGCCACGAAAGGCTGCAACGGGGCCACGCCACGAAGGGCAGCGAGGGGGCCACGAAGGGCTGCAACGGGGCCACGAAGGGCAGCGAGGGGGCAACGAAGGGCTGCAACGGGGCCACGAAGGGCAGCGAGGGGGCCACGAAGGGCTGCAACGGGGCCACGAAGGGCAGCGAGGGGGCCACGAAGGGGTGCAACGGGGCCACGACGGGCAGCGAGGGGGCCACGGAGGGCTGCAACGGGGCCACGAAGGGCAGCGAGATCCCGATTCCTCAGTAAGCTGTGAGGGAGTCCTAAGTGTGAGCGCGATTCCTGGGTGCACGAGTATCAGGCGCGCGGCGCTTGGGTCAACTGCGGGGAGTGTCAACGCAAGAGCGCGATTCTTTAGCACATTGCAAGCAGGTGTCCAGCGAGAGCTCGACTCCAGAGCGCCGCGAGAGCGATCCTTCAATAAAGTGTAAAGAAATCCTAAGCGAAGGCGCGATTCCCAAGTAAACCTCGAGGAGGTCTCAGGTGGGATCGGGGGTCCGGGCTAAATTGTGAGGAAGGTTCAGGCGGGAGCCGCTGTCGTTGTAATCTGGGGGCCAACACAGTCTGAGCCCTGTGACTTTCCCTGATGAAGAAAAACAGGGTCCGAGTCCTGGAGGAAGCACTTCAATTGAAAAACACAGTAGTCACCAGAAGGGGGATCAATAATAATCATTCTTCAGTAGTGAGAGCTCAGCAACAAAACAACATCATTTAACAACAGCAACATCAACAACAACCAACAACAGCAACAGCAGCACCAGCAACAATAACAGCCAGTTCAACAACACCATCAACAACAACGCCAACAACACTACCACCGACAACGACAGCAACAACACCAACAGCACCAACAGCAGCACCACCAACAACATCAATAACAACATCACCAACAACACCACCACCAACAACAGTCATTTTAATACTGTTCGCTATTTTCTGCTCGAGTGCCATTCAACGCGTATATCGCAAACCATCGATGCCTGCCCCATTCGTCTTCGATCGTACCCCCTTGGGGGTAAATCTTTCTTACTTGCAGCGTTGTGTTTCGTGCAGCCCCTAAGGCAGGGGAGAAGAGGACGGATAGAAGGAAGGGACAAGGGGGAGGGAGGAGGATGGAACACGAGAGAGAATAGCAGGAGGAAGGCTAGGAACAGAAAACATGTGGAATAACAAAACGGGCAGATCGGGCGGGTAGACCCTAACCAGCGGGTCGGGAAGGCGGGCCCAGGCGTCCAGGTCGAGCATGCGGGTTGCTGAAGCGTGCGTCCTGCATGAATCGCGAGGAAGTCTCGAACGACAGCGCGATTCCCAAATAACTCGTGAGGAAATCCATTGCGAGAACGTGATTCCTGAGTGTCAAGGGCGCGGCGTCTGAAACAATAGCGAGGAAATCCCACGCGAGAGCGCGATTTCTGCATACTTTGCGAAGAAATCCCGCGCGAGAAAGCGATTTGGGAATAACTCGAGAGGACGTATCAAGCGGGAACCGTTGTTGCCTTTAAACCGGGGGCCAACATCATAATTAGGTGACACCTCGCATTCCCTTGTAAAAATAAGGGTTGCCCAGAATTCGCCGGCGCAACGGGCCAGAGGCGTGCTAAGATCTCCGGTAACATCTATATGATAATTTCTACTTCGCGCGTACGGGGCGGCCCCTGGGGGTGCCCGGAGCAAAAGTACCCCGCGCGCGGCCCAGGCGCGGCCAGGGAGACTCCCCCAGGGCTCTCAGGATCGCCCCAAGAGGGCCCCAAGAGGCACCCAACACGGTCCAAGAGAGGCCCGAGACGCCCGAAGATCGCTCTACGACGCCGAAGCTGGCATCCAGACGGCCCAAGAGGCCTCCAAAATGGCCCTAGAGGCCTCCAAGATGCCCCAAGAGGCCTCCAGGAGCACTCCCAAGAGAACCCACAGAAGCAAAATTCATTGCTTTCCCTTAAGTTTTGGACAGATTTGGGCGTTTCCACCTTTTCGGCTTCCCGACGCCCCTAGACGGCTCAGGAGGCCCCCAAGATCACCCCAAGAGGGCCCAAGAGGCCCCCAAGAGGGCCCCAAGACGGCCAAAGACGGCCCAAGACGGCCCAATAAGCCCCCAAGACGGCCCAAGAGGGCACCAAGAATGCCTCAAGAGGGGCCCCAGAAAGGGAACAATAAACAACATCTCGAACTCTCGGCCCTCAGAGATCCCCAGGAAGCCCCAACAGGACCCCAAGAGGCCCCCAAGAGGCCCCCAAGACGCCCTCAGGAAGTCCCCAGGAGGCTCCCTAGAGGCCCCCAAGCGCTGTCAGGAGGCACCCCAAATGCCCCCCGAGCACTCAATCAGCCAGCGATCATCATCATCCTCCTCCTCCTCCTCCTCCTTCTCCTCCTCGTCCTCCCTCCTCCCTCCTCCCTCCTCCCTCCTTTCTCCTCCCTCCTTTCTCCTTCCTCCTCCCTCCTCCTCCTCCCACCTCCTTCCTCCTCCTCCTCCTCCTCCTCCTCCTTACTCCTCCTCCCTCCCCATCCCTCCTCCTCTTTCTCCTCCTCCACCTTCTCGTCCTCATCCCCTCCAATTTCTCTTCGACACAATACAAACTCTGCGTTTCAAAGGAAGTAGGGGTCCCAGAAAGGGAACACGAAAACAAACACTCGAGACACCAGCCCTAAGAGGCCCCCAGGAGGCCCCAAGAGGCCCCCAAGAGGCCCCCTAGAGGCCCCCAAGAAGCCCCCTAGAGGCCCCCAACAGGCCCTCAGGAAGCTCCCGAGAGGCCCCCTAGAGGCCCCCTAGCGATCACAGGAAGCCCCCCAAATGCCCCCCCAGCACCCAAGCAAGTGCCAGCGATCCTCCTCCTCCTCCTCCTCCTCCTCCTCCTCCTCCACCCTCTTCCCTCCTCCATGCTCCCCGGGCCTCCATGCTCCCCGGGCCTCCCTCCCTCGCCGCCGATCTACACATCCGTCATCCCATCCCCCCCCCCTCCCGCTGCAGCTCCTCGCTCTACCATGCAGTTTTACTCGTCCTGCGTCTTCTCCGCCTCCACCTCCTCCAACTATCTGTCTCTCCCGTTCACCCAACTATCTGTCTCTCCCGTTCACGCTCTCCATCCAATAGCCTACCCCCACACACACGCCCGGGAACACACTGCGAGAAGGGGGCGAAGGTAAGAAGTGACGATCCTCGGGAGGTAGACAGCACACACAAGGGCAAGAAAAAACAATGGTCGCATTCAAAGCCCGCCACCCTCGGACACGAGGGTTCCATCATCGCATCAGTTGTCCCCTCCCCCCATCGACAAGCCCCAGAGTGAGCATCCACGTCCAGCGCACCCCCACGAAGGCATTTCGAGCTTTCCGCCCTAAGGAACACCTCCGAGACCACCACCAACCCCCAAGAAGCCTCCGAACGGCCCCAAGAAGCCCCCAGGATGCCCAACAACAAACCCACAGGGCCCCCAAAACAGCCCCGAAGAGACCTCAAGAAGCTTCAACACTACCTCCAAGAGACTCCCGAAACGCCTGCCAAGAAAACCCCACCAACGCCGCATTGACAACGATCCCTCGGGCAACCAACGGAGACGAGGCTACATGGGCTGGCGGAATGAGCGAATCGATTAAATAAACACTGTAACTCAACAGTATAACGGTTACCAGGGAGGGGGGACCAAACACAAGTATCCTTTAGAGTTGCGAGTTCAACAACAACAGCAACAGCAGCAGCAGCAACAACACTATCATCAGCAACATCATCAGCAGCAGCAACAACAACAATAACAACACCAACACCAACACCAACGCCACCAACACCAACGCCAACAACAACACCACCATCACTAACAACAACACCAACAACAACATCACTAACAACAACACCACCACCAACAACACCAACACCAACAATAACCACAACAACAACCCGCACCGCAAACCTTCATTTCAACCACGCGCCCAGGGTCAATGAACGCCCGTTCGGCCCGCTCAACTCTGATGTAATACTTGAGAGGCTAACGAACACTGCTCGGCGGTTCCCCTCTGGGGATTCATGTATAATGTTGTTGCTACTGGTATTCTGTAGCTCCCATCGTACTTGAAGACCACATCCCAAACATCATTTCGAGCACCCGGAAACATGTCGAACGAATGTCGAAAGAGTGTCGAAACAGTGTCGGACGAGTGTCTCCCAGGGCCCGACACGTGAAAACCTTCGAGTGTGTGGGTACTTTTTTGGTGTTCGAAATTCTTTCTGGTGATCAAGTAGGTTGGAACATCATGGTGCTGATAACGGGGGTGGGATCGATAAGGAGTTTTGCCAGTCAGGTCACCCAAGAAAACCCAATATATGGCACGACGGCACCGAGGCACCCCCAAAACGGCCAACAGGGCCCAACTAATGTCCAAGACAACCCAACAAGTCCCCATGACACCTCCTCGAGAACTTGCGACGTAGTGTCACATGTGACGGCCTTCTGGGCGGTGCTCGAATGGGTCGCCATACGTAGTGCTCGGCTGGCTTTGTGGCGGATTTGCGGCAAGCATCCAGACAACTCCGCCTCGTCTGACCACCACACGTGTCTGCGCCACCGTTGGACGGACCAGGTGTTTAACCTGAGACTTCCTGATCATTTATGACCCTGAAGCTTGGAACATCGAAGACCTACACAGGTGAAGCGCGGCAACTCTAAACAAGAAGCTCACGGTTCAGTGCCGCGAGCAGCCTTCTTGAGCAGACTCACGCATTACACGGACTCGTTTTCACGATGGTGCTCTCGCCTTTGAACCGAGCGTATTCGTCTGAACAACGGTTGGTTGTTTAACGTCTCTCTCGCCTTGGAGTCACGAGCGCGAACCGTACGTATACAGTTCCACCTTCTGCAGGGGTGACGACGGTTCTTTGTCATATGTATGGGTGGTTGTTTTTTCTCTCTCTCTCTCGCTCTCTCTCTGTACGTCCTCAACGTTCATCAGCTAGCGTTCTAAATTGTACGGCACATGCACGACTCGGTAACATATTTCTCAAACAATTGCGCTCGTTCGAAACGTTCTCATGATTGGCCACAACGGGCTTCGACTAATGCAACCGTTACGCGGGTGTAACATATGTTGAGCGGCGCTCTGTCTGGGCGCACTCCTAGACTTTATGATCCCGCTTCTCGGGTTTCTTTATCACAAGGAAAGTAGAGGGCTCTGATCTTCAAAGAGGGGCTGTCGGCTGAATGGTAGGCACACGGTGCGTTCGTTTTTTGAGCTGAGCGCCCCGCTTGTAAGGACCTGTGCGGAGGTGGGGGGAGGTACTGCGACATCGTGGGTGAATGTTGTGTTAATTCTGATCTTCCCTCATCCCCCTCCTCCTCCCCCCCTTCCCCCTGACAGCCTGGTAGCCTGATAGCCGTGGGCATGTCTGTTGCCCTGAACTGGAACTACAAGGACCCACATGGCACTTTCTGGGCGGCCCTGCTCTGGGAACCCTGAATCCCCAACATGTCACCACTCTTGGGGGGGCGAATATTCTTACTTCCGCCAGCGGAGCCGCCCTCCATCTTCTTCTGCCAGGGGATAGACGTAAACCTCCCGATCCCGTGATGGCGAGGCCTTCTCTGGAGAGCCCCAGGTGCGACCCGAGAAGAACGTGTGCAAGGGAACGCGATGGAAGGGGACAGCACGAAGAGAGCAGCGACGGGCGGCACCCTTGTCTCCCTCGTCTGGCACCCGCAGTGAAGGCTCTAAGGGTCGTTGCCTATCCTCAATTCTCGCATGGCAGGCCGAACGTTGATACTACAGAGGCCTCCCAGATAGGGTCCGAGTACATAGGGCCGGAGGATCGCACCGCATCGCCGATGCATCGGCGACGTCGGCGTGGGGAAACACGGTCTCCACATCGAGCCGCATCGCCGATGCATCGGTCATGCGGCGGGATCCTCCGACCCCATCTACTCCGACCCTATCTAGGAGGCTTAGCTACTAGCAAGCAGTACAATCAAACTACTACGACAAGAAACATTACATGAGAGAAAACGTCTTCTCTGTGCGCTTCACTGGCTGGTGCAAAAGCCTCCCTCGCTCTTGAACCGCCCCCCCCCCTATGAAAAGCGCCAGAATCGCCCCCCCCCCCCTCCCTGGCGAGAAACCCCCAAAACCCACCTTCCCAACCCGCCCCACCGCCCCCCTCGCGAAAGTCGTTCCCCCTGCGAAAGTCGCGGGGGGGGTGGACTCCCCCCCCCTCGCCGCCGCCAACCGACAACGACGTCGTCGTCGAAGGCGGGCGAAACACGATCTTGTCGTCGTCCTCGTCGTCCTTGTTGCTTGCTGGCGATGGGCGTCGTCGCCGTCGCCATCGCCGTTTCCATCGCCGTCGTCGTCGTTGTCGTCGTCATCGTCGCCGTCGTGAGAAGATCTGTCGGTCAAGCGGGCTGGCGGGTCACGTCGTCGTCGTCGTCGTTTGCCCGCGCCGGACCTCGTCGCCGTCGCCGTCGCAGTCGCCATCTCCGTCGCCGTAGCCGTCGCCGTCGTCGTCGTCGTCGTCGCTTTCGTCGTCGTCGTCGTCGTCGTCGTGGTCGTCATCGTCGCTGTCGTCGTCGTGGGCGGATCCATTGGTCGGCCGGGTCGGCGGGACACGTCGTCGACGTCGTCGTTGGCGGGTTAGTCGTGGGCGAGGAATTGGGACGTTCTGGAGATGACGTCGTTGTCGTTGTCTTCGTCGGTCGTCTTTCGGTATCGTTGTCGTCATCGTCGTCGTCGTGGTCCTTCTCTTCGTCGTTGTTCGCATGTGGAGGAGGGGAGGTCAAAACCTTCGCCCCCGTCTTGAATGGGGGGGTCCGACCCCACTGCTGATTTTTGGAGGTGAGAGGGGTGTGTTGGGCAGGGCGGGGGGGTCGGACCTCCCCCCCGACTTCCTCGCAGCGTGCTCAGAAGGCAACCTGCCCCACACGAGGAACACATCCCCTCTTCGACCCTGGAAGCGCATGGGTGCATACGTAAGCAGGGCGAGAGGACCACGAAAAAACATCCGCATTTAATTTTTCTATACGATGGAGATTTGGGTTCGGGG
>CAUYUJ010016719.1:93543-104450 GCA_963575745.1 Prorocentrum cordatum | reverse complement strand
TTCGTGGTCTTCGAGTTCCCAGAACTCCATTCCTGGGCATGATTTTGAATGCCCGGAGCCAACTGTAGGCCACTTCGTGTCTTCGAGTTCCCAGAACTCCATTCCTGGGCATGATTTTGAATGCCCGGAGCCAACTGTAGGCCACTTCGTGTTCTTCTAGTTCCCAGAACTACATTCCTGGGCCACATTTTGAATGCTGAGGCAGGCTGATGCTGCGGCCGAGGCAGGCTGAGGCTGAGGCAGGCTGAGGCTGAGGCCGAGGCTGAAGCCAGACTGAGGCTGAGGCTGAAGCAGACTGAGGCTGAGGCTGAGGCAGGCTGAGGCTGAGGCTGAGGCAGGCTGATGCTGAGGCAGGCTGAGGCTGAGGCTGAGGCTGATGCAGGCTGAGGCTGAGGCAGGCTGAGGCTGAGGCCGAGGCTGAAAGCAGACTGAGGCTGAGGCTGAAGCAGGCTGAGGCTGAGGCTGAGGCAGGCTGAGGCTGAGGCAGGCTGAGGCTGAGGCTGAGGCAGGCTGAGGCTGAGGCTGTGACTGCGACTGCCGTTGCCGCTGCGACTGTCATCGCGAATGCGACTACGACTGCGAGAACAGCAGAATTCGACAACTGGATTTTCATCTGAATCTTAAAGGGAATGCTTTCATATATGCTTCTACACATCGCTGTTAGGTTGCTTTGCCGGGATTTTTTTTTTTTTTTTTTTTGTTTTTTTTTTTTTTTTTTTTTTTGTTTTTTGTTTTTTTTGGTGTATATATATATATATATATATGTATATATATATGTATATATATACACATGTATGTATGTATGTATGTATGTATGTATGTATATCGGAGGTGAAAGGGTGAGACGGAAGTGGAACGGAGAGCCCCCCTACCGGGAAATCGATTTCGGTTTCGTGTTCGTGCGTGCCGTGCGTGCGGGCGAGGCGAAGCTGCGTGGACGGGCAAGAGAAAGTCTCCCGTGGCTGAGGCGCGGCCGGACCAAATGATTCTCCACCGGGCGGCCGGTTGCGCGCGGTGTCCCGCCGGTGTCCCGCTGGTGTCCCGTCGGTGTCCCTGTGGCTGAGGCGCGGCTGGACCAAATGTGTCTCTTCCGGGCGGCCGGTGGCGCGCGGTGTCCCGCCGGTGTCCCGTCGGTGTCCCGTCGGTGTCCCGTCGGTGTCCCGATAGGTCCCCGATGATGGTGATGATGATGGTGATGATCATGGTGATGATGATGATGATGTTGATGATGGCGATGATGATGATGATGATGACGATGATGATGATGATGTTGATGATGATGACGTCGATTGTGAGATGGATTGTGAGATCGATAGTGAGATCGACAGTGAGACCGAATGTGAGACCGAATGTGAGATCGATTGTGAGATCGATTGTGAGATCGATAGTGAGATCGATAGCGAGATCGATAGCGAGATCGATAGTGATATCGACTGTGAGATCGATTGTGAGATCGATATGTTGATGATGGCAATGATGATGATGCTGATGATGATGATGATGATGATGATGTTGATGTTGACGTTGGTGTTGATGATGATGATGATGCTGATGATGATGATGATGACGACGTCGATTGTGAGATCGATTGTGAGATCAATAGTGAGATCGACAGTGCAACCGAATGTGAGACCGATTGTGAGATCGATTGTGAGATCGATTGTGAGATCGATAGTGAGATCGATAGCGAGATCGATAGTGATATCGATAGTGATATCGAATGTGAGATCGATTGTGAGATCGATAGCGAAATCGATTGAATGAGACGTTGGTTCCCCCTCCCCCCTCACCTCCTTATCACCCGCAGGGTGGCCGTATAGGTGTGTATATATATATGTATTATATATGTATATATATATATATATATATATATATATATATATATATATATATATAATCTTATCCACTTAAGAAATACACCCAACAATCGGCGTGCAATTTCATAACGACCCTCTGTCAAGTACTCCACGGATATGGGTTCCCGCGTCATCGACAAGGATGAGTGATTAAAAAGGCAGAGATCCGATGGGCAACGCAACCATCGTGGTTCGACGCCGTTGATGCCAAAAAGTTACACACTTCTAATATTACTATTTCTGTTTATTTCCCAACCATCCTGTGGTGTTGGGTCCTCGTTTTGAAGAGACGGTGCCCCGCGTTCCCTCCTCCTCCCGCTGCCCCCTCCCTCCTGCATCATCATCATCATCATCATCACCATCATCATCATCATCATCATCATCATCATCATCATCATCATCATCATCATCATCATCATCATCATCATCATCGTCATTATCATCATCATTCCTCTCCTCTCCTCTCCTCTCCTCTTCTCCTCTCCTCTTCACCCACCCAGTACACTGTTTCGTGGCTCCATAGGGAGCTCCACCGAAGGCCCCAGTGCCCGCGCCCGCATGCGTCACCCACACCCATTTCGGCACACCCCTCACACGTTTCGTGGCTCCATAGGGAGCTCCACCGAAGGCCCCAGTGCCCGCGCCCGCATGCGCCACCCACACCCATTTCGGCACACCCCTCACACGTTTCGTGGCTCCATAGGGAGCTCCACCGAAGGCCCCAGTGCCCGCGGCCGCATGCGTCACCCACAACCATTTCGGCACACCCCTCACACGTTTCGTGGCTCCATAGGGAGCTCCACCGAAGGCCCCAGTGCCCGCGGCCGCATGCGTCACCCACACCCATTTCGGCACACCCCTCACACGTTTCGTGGCTCCATAGGGAGCTCCACCGAAGGCCCCAGTGCCCGCGCCCGCATGCGTCACCCACACCCATTTCGGCACACCCCTCACACGTTTCGTGGCTCCATAGGGAGCTCCACCGAAGGCCCCAGTGCCCGCGCCCGCATGCGTCACCCACACCCATTTCGGCACACCCCTCACACGTTTCGTGGCTCCATAGGGAGCTCCACCGAAGGCCCCAGTGCCCGCGCCCGCATGCGTCACCCACACCCATGTCGGCACACCCCTCACACGTTTCGTGGCTCCATAGGGAGCTCCACCGAAGGCCCCAGTGCCCGCGCCCGCATGCGTCACCCACACCCATTTCGGCACACCCCTCACACGTTTCGTGGCTCCATAGGGAGCTCCACCGAAGGCCCCAGTGCCCGCGCCGCATGCGTCACCCACACCCATTTCGGCACACCCCTCACACGTTTCGTGGCTGCATAGGGAGCTCCACCGAAGGCCCCAGTGCCCGCGCCCGCATGCGTCACCCACACCCATTTCGGCACACCCCTCACACGTTTCGTGGCTCCATATGGAGCTCCACCGAAGGCCCCAGTGCCCGCGCCCACATGCGTCACCTACACCCATTTCGACACACCCCTCACATGGTTCGTGGCCCCATGGGGAGCTCCACCGAAGGCCCCAGTGCCCGCGCCCGCATGCGTCACCCACACCCATTTCGGCACACCGCTCACACGTTTCGTGGCCCCATAGGGAGCTCCACCGAAGGCCCCAGTGGCCGCGCCCGTATGCGTCAGCCACACCCAACCCCTCACACGCTTCGTGGCCCCATAGCGAGCTCCGCCGAAGGCCCCAGTGCCCGCGCCCGAATGCGTCAGCCACACCCATTTCGGCACGCCCTTCACGCGTTCCGTGGCCCCAGAGGGAGCTCCGCCGAAGGTCACAGTTGGTGTGCCCGCATGCGTCCCGCACGCCCATTTCGGCACACCCCTCACACGCTTCGTGGCCCCATAGGGAGCCCCACCGAAGGCCCAAGTGGGTGTGCCCGCATGCGTCCCGCACGCCCATTTCGGCACACCCTTCGTACGTTTCGTGGCCCCGTAGGGGGCTCCACCGAGAAGATATTCACACTTGCAGTATTCACAATTGCATATGGTTGGGTCCTTCGCCAGGATACGTGTTTTTTTTTTTTTTTTTTTTTTTTTTTTTTTTTTTTTTTTTTTTTTTTTTTTTTTTTTTTTTTTTTCTCTCTCTCTCTCTCTCTCTCGCACACTTCACTCTTCCCCTCCTCCTCACAGCACTGCTCAGCACAGCCCAGCTCAGCTCAGCTCAGCACGGCACAGCTGAGCACAACACGGCACGGCACGGCACAGCTCACCGCACAACAGCACAGCACAGCACCGCACAGCACAGCATAGCACACAGGGCATTCCTTCGACGCCACAGGGGGTGCGCTTGGGGTGGGGGCCCTATGCGCTGCAGGCCCCCAGGGCGTGGCAGGCGTGGCATTTCCTGGGCGCCACAGGGGGCGCGCAGGGGGCGGGTGCCCTATGCGCTGCAGGCTCCCAGGGCGTGGCAGCCGTTGCATTTCCTCGACGCCACAAGGGCTGCGCTGGGGGTGGGGGCCCTCTGCGATGCAGGCTCCCAGGGCGTGGCAGGCGTGGCATTCCCTCGACGCCACAAGGGGTGCGCTAGGGGTGGGGGCCCTATGAACTGCTGGCTCCCAGGGCGTGGCAGGCGTGGCATTTCCTCGCCGCCGCAGGGGGTGCGCTGGGGGTGGGGGCCCTATGCGCTGCAGGCTCCCAGGGCGTGGCAGGCGTGGCATTTCCTCGACGCCACAGGGGTGCGCTGGGGGTGGGGGCCCTATGCGCTGCAGGCTCCCAGGGCGTGGCAGGCGTGGCATTTCCTCGACGCCACAAGGGGTGCTCTGGGGATGGGGGCCCTATGCGCTGCAGGCTCCCAGGGCGTGGCAGGCGTGGCATTTCCTCGACGCCACAGGGGGTGCGCTGGGGGTGGGGGGCCCTATGCGCTGCAGGCTCCCAGGGCGTGGCAGGCGTGGCATGTCCTCGACGCCACAGGGGGTGCGCTGGGAGGTAGGGAGGAGGAGGAGGAGGTAGGAGGAGGAGGAGGAGGAGGAGGAGGAGGAGGAGGAGGAGGAGGAGGAGGAGGAGGAGGACGGGGAGGTGGGGCAGCAGCAGCGGCAGCAGTAGCAGCAGCAGCTGCAGCAGCAGACGCAGCAGCAGCAGCAGCAGAAGCAGCAGCAGCAGAAGCAGCAGCAGGAGGAGGACACCGAGGAGGAGGAGGAGGAGCAGCAGCAGAAGCACCAATGGTACACATGGGAAATAAAATAGGTATGTGGGGTTCCTCGGTAGCGTAATGTTTTGTTTCGCCAGTTACACATTGCTTGAATTAGCGGCATGTGCAACCTATATGGGAAATTTGAGACCCAAAACTATGCATACGCCACTTTATACGCAATCTTGTCAAATAGTAGAAAATACGTAGGCAGTGGATTTGCTAGTTAGCATCGGAATCAATGGTTTAGCCATGTTTTGGATTTACCAGAACATCCAGCTGACTCATATTTTTTGGTTTTGTACCGCCGAACTGTTCGAAAATTCGCGCGCACGCAAATCTATAATTCCCCACATGCTTCGTGGGGTTCTGGTTTTCTTCCCTGCCGCGCCGCACCCGCGTCTCACCCGCACACCTCCCTCTCCGTCTCGCTCTCACACACCTCACTCTCCCCCCCTCCTCACAGCACTGCTCAGCACAACTCAGCTCAGCTCAGCTCAGCACGGCACAGCTGAGCACAGCTCATTTCAGCTCAACGCAGCACAGCACGGCACGGCACGGCACGGCACGGCACAGCACAGCTCACCGCACAGCAGCACAGCACAGCACAGCACAGCATAGCACAGCATAGCACACAGGTCATTCCTTCGACGCCACAAGGGGTGCGCTTGGGGTGGGGGCCCTATGCGCTGCAGGCCCCCGGGGCGTGGCAGGCGTGGCATTTCCTCGACGCCACAGGGGGTGGGCATTTCCTCGACGCCACAGGGGGTGCGAACCCCGACCCGGGGCGTCTCCCTCCCCGCCCTCCCGTCGGACTGGCGCGGGTTCGAGGGGAGGTTCCTGAATGCCTTCGTCGTCCTCGTCTCCCACCAGCTACACCAGCGCGGGATGCCCTCCCCCTCTGGACGGGCTCCCTCGCCGCTCCCGCCGCTGGGCGGGTTGAGGGTCCGGCCTCTGGGGTCGAGCCCACTGGCGTGGCGAGACCCGCCCAGGCGGCGAACGCCGCGGCCAGCGGAACAGAAAAGCAGCACCCCCCGTAAACATCGCAGGCCTGGTGGGTCCCGAACGGGATTTTGGGATTTGGGGCGTATCCCCATCTGCAAAAAGTGAGCGCAGCCTGTGCCAGAACGGCTGCAAGGTGGGCAAGGAAAGGGGAGAGACATAGCGCACGGCAAACGGCTGGAGTTGACAGCGAAGGAAGCAAAACCCAATAACATACAGTGCTCGCGCCCCAAAGCGGGCCACCGGGAACCTGCGAAGACAGCGGGTCGAAACGCGTCCCTGGGAGGCCTTCTCTCCCAGGACATCTCAGTCGGGCACTGGCGAGACTGGGTCTGGTGGGACCTGGTTCGCCCATCGGTCAGAAAAAGTATGTAGAAACATGAAGTGGGAAGGCGGTTCGAGCAGATTGGGTTTGGACCCGCTCAGAGGGTAAGAACACGCAGCAGAAGCAGTTCTTGAAATAGGACGTTGCTAGAAGCATATTGGGTTCCCTTGCAAAGACCGATGGGTACTTATGCGTACCCGGGGGCGATCAGCCGAAAACGGCCGAAAACATATAACGTATGTCGGCGACGAGCGATGGGGGGGGGAATGCGAAGGAGAAGGCCTTTTCAGAAGGCGGCGGGACTTACTCGAAGCCTTCGCGCCTTCTGGGAAATCTTTGTGTATCTTCGGGGATGGCTTGGAGAACTTCTCAGAAGTCCGGGGAACATCCGAACCTTCTGAAAAGGCCTTTTCCTGCTCACTTCCCCCTGGGTTCGCCGCTCAGTATAGGGCCTTAATAGCACTAACCGGCTCCCAGCATTCAAGGCCTGGCTATACACGAATCAGGGCCCTTTCTCTTCATGGCGATCCTCCAAAAATCCGCTGAAGGTCGGTCTCTGGGACCTAACTGGGGTACATCAGGGCTAATTCTTCGAGCCGCGTCCGACCGTGGCGACGGGGATCTCCAGAAATGCTCATAGACCTCCGAAACGAAGTCGTCGACGTCGGCTCCCCCCCATGTGGGATGGAACGACCCTGCCCAGGCCTGTCCAGAGCCCAGGGTCGGTGTACGCGGCCTCCTGGCCTTGCCAACAATGCATATATATATATATATATATATGTATACACCTATATTCATATGGATAAGCCACACGCGTATATACATGTAAACATACATCGATGTTTGTGTGTATATGCATGTAGGCATGTATGTGTGCATGTATGTATGCATGCATGTATGTATGTGTGTGTATGTCTGTATGTATGTAGGTTTGTATGTACATGTGTATATATACAGATATAGATATATTATATTATATGTATAGATCTAGATGTTTGCACCGATCCTGGGACTTAGATTTGTGCACGGCAAATCCGACCTTTCGTTTCTTCCGCAGCGTGGCTCCCCACGGTCTGGACCTCCCTCCGAGCGCTTGCGCTCCGTCCCGCGAACAGCTGTCATCGGCCCTGTGGCCCTGGCAGCGGCCACCAAAGGCCAGAAACTGCCAAACACTTGACGTCGTGATGTTTCCGTCCTCCGACCATTCCTTCCGCATTACCGCCTTTGTTTGACCATTCCTTCCGAAATTCCGCACTCGGAGCACCACATGGGGCCTGCTCTGGGGCAGACGCACACCGTAGAAAGAGCTACCCTTTCTTAGACGTCGGCCGCGTTGTCTCTAGACGTATGCGCCCCGAGCTCGTTCATATACGCAACGACTCCTCATGTGTCCAAATACGATTGTGGCTAGGCAGTGAAAACGGCATGTGGTATAGGCCCACACTATATCTACATATCTATAAATCTATATATATATATATATATATATATATATATTATTGCATATGTGTGTAATATATATTATATATATATATATATATATATATATATATATATATATAGGTTCTCTGCACCCACCTCCATTCTGGCGGGCCACGCCACAGCAAATGCCCCGCGGCAACTTCCTTATCCCCAAGAAGGGCCCCGGGGGGGCCCACAGAAGCCCTGGGGCACCCCTATGGACGATGAAGGTCGTGCCCCTGAGCCGTCGTGTACAGTGGAGGCCAGTCCACGAACAGCCTTCCACAAGAAACCCAACCCTGAGATCCCAGGACGTCCATTCATTTGAACGTCACGATTTCCACGGCAAAACCATCGGAACCCAAGAAACCCAACGTACCCTGGAGGCAGGCAGGGTGCTTCTTGGCATGGGCCTCCACTGTAACACCACCCGCACGCCTCCATTCGGGTGTTGCCGAAAGTGCCCCTGGCCCAAGGTGCCCCCAGGATGTCCAAGGAGGCCCCCACGGCCTCCCGAACACCACTCACGAGGTCCCGAGAGCCCCAGGGACTTGTAGAACGAAGCGAAAAGCAAGGGGGCATCTTGGGCCCAGGGTTGGGTCGGGCCTGTCCCCCTACAGGGGGATTGTGGGCGAAACATAGAAAAGATGGCCAAACAATGCTCAAACAGAATACCCCTAACATGCTACAAACATCGTCCCCATGCTATTTCGGGGCTATTTTTGCATCTATTCCTCCTGCAGAGGGACAGGCCCGACTTACCTCCTCCTCCTCCTCCTCCTCCTCCTCGGGGAGGAGGAGGAGGAGGAGGAGACGGAGGAGGAGGGGGATGATGATGATGAAGAGGAGGAGGAAGACACCCAAGGCCACTCTGGCGAAAGGTCACTCTTGTGTAGCCAGCGAGACCAAGAGGTACCTCGTGCCTCGGACCGTCTTGCTTCGCGGGCCCGCACCCAAGTAAAGGGGCCCAGGGAAACACACACACACAGAGAAATACACACATTCCAAGATTTCCCATCTTTTCTTAAAATTTTCTGGGTTTTTGTATTCCCCCCCACTTCCCATACTTTACCATCTTTTCCTGGAAGTCGACGATTAAACGTGTCAGTGTGTTTCTCTACCACCTGACACTCTGATGTGTAGCTGGGGAGACCAAGAGATACCTGTACCTCTCCTCCCTGGGCCTCTCTCCCAGGGTGCGCTCTGACCAGGCTTTCGAGGCGAGCCCAGCGGTGGTGACGAGGGCCGCCCGGGAGGCCCCAAAAGGGGGAAAACGAAGCGAGGATAGCGGTATGTATCTAGACGAAGAAAAAACGCTATAAGCATAAACTTTTAGCGCTCCGCGCGGATTTCTTGGATCTGCGCTGGACCCCCCTCCCTGGCGCGCGGGGCGCGCCAGGGGCGGCCCCAGGGCGGATCCAAGAGATCCGCGCGGAGCGCCAACAGTTTCTGTTAATAGCGGTTTTCCTCTTCGGGTATCGGTACGAGGTTCGTGTCATGCCGACTTCGGCGTAGGTTTCTGTCACCGCGGGGATCGTTCAACCTTGAACGATCGGCCTTCTTCGAAACGTCAGATCGTTCACCATCAACCGATCCTGGGTCGCAGACGGCGTTCAACGTTGAACGCCAGCGTCGGGGTCGCCGCCGGTCGACACGGCGCGAATACACTAATAGTGTGTCGCCCTATTAGTGTGTCGACACGGTCGACACACTACTAGGGCGGCGATACGGGAGGGTAAGCAACGTGCACCCTTCGTGCACCTTCGGGGCCCCAACGGGCTCGTTAGGCCCCCTTTCGTGCAACCCTCGACGCCCCCCGATTTATCGCACCCCCAATACCGAACGCCCTTCTCGGGTCGGGCGAAACGGGGGGATAGCAAGGGGGGGGTTTGAGAATCAGCTCACGTAGCTGATTTTCCTGGCGCCTCCTTGCGCCAGAGGCGTCTATATATCGAGGAATGGGCCCCTCGGTGAGGCCGAAACCAGCTGCATGCAGCAAATTTCGTAACCCCCCCTTTCCCAATCCCCCCCCTTTCGTCCGGCCCGACCTTCCTCCTCCGACATCTCCTCTTCCGGCGCACGGCACACGGCGCACGCCCGCGCCCCCCCCCGGCCCGCCCGCCCGGCGGGCCGCCCGTGGCGGCGGAGGGCGCCGTCCGCGGCGGGCTGCCGCTCCGCCGGTCACGCGCCGCCCTCGCGCGCGCGGCCGCCGCGGGGCGAAGTCTTCCTTTTGGACGCCCGAAATGGGTACGGAAAGAATGCGCACAATGCCCAACAACAAATCTTGTCCCAAACCAACAGCGGCCGCTGTTGGGCAGGCGGCCTTCTGTCTCGAATGGACACAGGCCGCGGCGGCGTGGACAGCGAGTTCTGCTCAAAATGAACAGGATCCGCTGTTGGGCATTGTACCCGTTCTTTCCGTGCCCATTTCGTTCGTGCAGATTCCTCCTCCCACCCGTGAGGGGCAACGCTCGGGGGGACCCAAAAGGGCGTCCAGCTGAAAGGGGGTGGCGCAATAGATTTGGGGCAATTGTACTGTAAGTGTATTGCGCCGGAGAATTGTGTTGCCTTGTATTGTAAATGATGTATTGCACGCGAACGTCCAGCAACACATTTGCGCTCCGGAATGTACCGAATCTATTACCACCCCTTTGTGGCTGGACCCCCTTTTGGGCCGACCCTCGCGCGCGCGCGGCCGCCGCGGGGCGGTCTTCCTCCCCCCGTGAGGGGCAACGCTCGGGGGAAACGAAAGGGGGGATAGCAAAGGGTAGGGTAGAGAATCAGCTCACGTAGCTGATTTTCCCAGCGCTTTTCAGCGCTGGGAAGCGCCCACGTATCGAGGCATGGGCCCGGCGGCGGGGCCGAACCCAGCTGCCTGCATCAGATTTCGAAACCCTCCCTTTACCTATCCCCCCCTTTCGTTCAGCCCGATAGGGGGGACTGGCATGCAGTGGATGCCAGTCCAAAAGAAACCCAACCCTGAGACCCCACGGCGCCCATCGATCTCTGGTGTGGGAGCGTCACACCTTCCATAGCACAACCATCGAAGCCCAAGGAATCCGGGGCACCGCGCGGGGGGGAAGTGAGGAGGGGCGGGCCTTCTCAGAAGGCTCAGAAGG
>CAUYUJ010016719.1:86043-88543 GCA_963575745.1 Prorocentrum cordatum | reverse complement strand
GCAGGCAGCGTAACCTGCACCCCCCGCCGACCGAGCCCATAGCTCCCACAGGCAGCACCCGCGCAACGGTCACCAGGGGCCCGTGAAGACCACCCCAGCCGTGCACAAAGGGCCCACCTTGCCCGAGGCAAACAAACAGTCAGGGCAAAGGGCACACAAAAGCTGGAGGAACCCAAGGCTCGGGTTCAAGGCAGGCTGCGTAACCTGCATCTCAGCCGACACTCGTGCAGTGCATCTTCCCCCACAGTGGGGTGCCTGATACACGTGCAGGACACGCACACGCACACACCTTCGAATGCAGTCGGGCGACACCGAACCGAGACACAAAGCTCACCCCTGGTGTAACGAAACCCATGACGATAAGCAAGCATCCCAACCAAAGCCTGGAAGGAGTAAACATCGGAGAATCTGAGCAAAGCAACGGTCAGGGCAGTGAACACCCCCGTGCCAAGCCCAGGAACAGGTCACTGCACGCACGCGGCGCACCTTCCCCCACAACTGGGGTGCCTGATACACGTGCAGAAGCGCTCGCACCCGTGCGTACACAAAATCATCAACATAGGCGACGCCAGGACGACTCGGCAACACTACCCCTGGTGTAACGAACGCCAGGGCGATAGCAAGCTCCATCCCTGGTGTGGGCCTGGCACTCAGCCGTTGAGCCAGTGCCCCCGTGGCGGAGCCCTCCAGATTAGGCCCACGGCCACTGGTCGGAGCGAACTGGGCCCGCCTTCTTCCGCTCCAAAACAAGGGGGAAAAACTTCAAACGGATGAGTCTGACGGAAAACACAAAGTGACAGAAAATGTCAGGACACAAAGAGATATCGTCGGAGTCTCCGCTCCCCACTGCTGGAACCTCACAGATGGCACAGGAGGAGGAGGAGGAGGAGGAGGGAAAGGACGAGGAGGAGGAGGAGGAGGAGGAAACGGAGGAGAAGCAGGAGCAGGAGCAGGAGCAGGATGAGGAGGAGGAGGAAGAGGAGGAGGGAAAGGACGAGGAGGAGGAGCAGGAGGAGGCGGAGGAGCAGGAGGAGGATGAGGAGGAGGAGGAGGGAAAAGGGTGAGTGTTGGCCATTCCTCATACGGTTCTGGCCGCCGCCCCAGTGGTCGCCCCAGGCGCGCCACGGAAAACCGGCCCCGAGAACGGCCCCTGGATGCCCCCAAAAGGCAAGCAAAAACACCTTCTCGGACCCAGAGCCTCGGACCTTGGCCCTCCCCTTCCTCCTCGCAGGAAGCAGCGCCGGACCACCTCGAGCTTCCCAGCAGGTTCCAAAGGGGGAGCATCGACCCAGTGTCGGCGGCACATCGCGAATAGATCGGCGACGGGCTCCCGACGGCGAAGCTGCACGCTCCCGGACATGGTTGGGGCACCACTGGGGCCCCGTCGTCGGCGACGAATGGGCGACTGGGTGCCGATGCTCCCCCGCCTGAGCCCCATCCTCCCCTGTCGGTCTCCCTGACTGGAGGCCTCCCAATTGGGGTCCGAGTATCAAGGTCGGAGATCGCGCCGCATCGCCGATGTATTGGCGAGGCGTCGGTGACGTTGGCGACGCATCGGCGGTGCCGGCGTGAAGAAGATCGGACTCCGCATTTCGCCGCATCGCCGATACATCGGCGATGCGGAGCGATCTTCCGATCCCATCTACAGTAGGACCTCGACCACAAGAAACCTTCCACAAGAAACCCGACCCTGAAACCCCAGGACGTCCATTGATTCTTGGCGTGGGGACGTCGCGCTGTCCATGGCAAAACCATCGAAACCCAGGGCACGCTGGAGGCAAGCGGGGTGTTTCTTGGCATGGGCCTCCACTCTCCTCGGGCCACCCCGTCTGCTCGGGCCCCCTCTGGGAAGCCTGGACTGCCGCTACCCAGGGAGCCGCTCGTCTTTCTCCCGCGGGGGCGTCCCCGGAAGTCTCGAACCTCGAGCCTTTCCCCAGGGGGCCAGCTCGGCATCAGGAGGAGGAGGAGGAGGAGGAGGAGGAGGAGGAGGAGGAGGAGGAGGAGGAGGAGGAGGAGGACTGGCAAAAGGGCCCCCGCACTACGAACCGCACTCCGCACTCCATTCCTTCCAAGCGCTGGAGGCCTGGGCCCGCCCCTCGCTCGTCGCTCCTGGCCCTTCCTCTCGGACTCCAAAGGGGGGGGGCTCCCTCGGGCACCCCCCGCGCCCAGCCAGTGTATTCGCATGGATGCCTGCGAAGGAGCGTTCCGCAGGCTCCAGCCTGGAACATATCCCTATCCCTAAGCTGGGCACCTCCTCATCACGATGCCAATCTTAGGGATTCCCCTATTTTTTGAGGGCGAATCCATGAGATTGTCATCGCCTTTTGGCGTGTCAATCTTAGGGATAGGGACACGTTCGAGGCTGGTAACACCTGCGGAAACCTCTTCACGACTTCTCCTTCCTCTGAGCGACAAGATCCACGACACCTTCCGCATGCAGGCCCAGGCTCTGCACGCCGCAGCAGTCCGAACTACATTCCCTGGATCGCTCGATCGGCAG
>CAUYUJ010016719.1:68543-81043 GCA_963575745.1 Prorocentrum cordatum | reverse complement strand
CTCTGACGAACGTCAAAGGAGGACGGGGAACACGAGGAGGAGGCAACGGATGCAATTTCTCCTCTGGCGTCGAGGTTCGGCCTGCCGCAGGCCCCGCAGAACCCACGGAGCCCTCGAGGACCTCACTGGTCGGCCCTGCGTCTGGACCTCACGGCTCCAGGAGCCACCGCGGCTCTGCGGGCGCCAGGCAGGGCACTGCAGTCTCCTCCCTTGCCAGTCGCCGCGCAACTGGTCAAGCCCTCCTCGCAGCTCTGCCTGCACACGCTGCTCAATCCGCGTGCGGGTTCACGCTGCTGCGGGCTCCGCCCGTCGTGCTGAGCACTCTCCTTATCTGGATCTTTCTTCGCGTTCCATGCGTGGTCCTCAGGACCATCTTCGCGAAGTCTGGCCGGAAGGGGCCACGTGGGCTTTCCGTTCGAGCCCAGCGAAGTGAAGGGGCTGAACTTCCTGCTGGGCGTGGTGATGTACCTCTGGTAGCTGGTCTCTGTCTTCTGCTGGTCCTCCTCTGGTAAGGGCCCCCGTTCACCTGTGATGTCGGCTGCTTTCAAGGAGGGCTTCGTGTTCGTGTTTCTCTCTCGCGCGCCGTCCTCGACGCGTTAGCTGACGACATGAGGCTTCGACTTCATCTCCTCCACATGCTGCCACTGCTTCGCCTTCTTGCAGGCTCTGGTTGTCGGTTCCGCAGTGCAGGCGGGTGAAGGGGGACCGAAGTCTCTTTTCTCGGGTCCAACCAACTGCGGGCGATTTCGGATCTAACTCTCGACATCGCCTTGCTGATGCCGTTTGGCTCTACTTCTCTCCAGCCTGGCTGGCCACATCGCTGAAGCCGATGGCATTGGGCTCTAGCTTCGCCTCGCCCTTCTCGCACGCGCTGCTCCCGACGCTGTGGTTAGCGACATCGGGCTACAACTTCGACTCCCGTTTCTCGCAGAGTGTTGGCAGAGCTGCCTGCAGCTGTTTGCTTTTCTCGCATGACCCAATCCCAGCGCAGTAGCTAATGATCTTGGGCTCCAGCTTCGTCTGCCCCTCCTCACCAGCCCTGATACCTTCGCCGTAGCTGGTGATATCGGGCTCTGTCTCCGCCTTCCACTTCCCGCCGCGTGTCGATAAAGACGTCTGCCCCTGCTCGCCGTTCTCGCACGCGCTGCCCCCCAACGCCGTGGCTAGCGGCATCAGGCTCCAATTTTGCCTCCATCTTCTGGCAGAGTGACGCCTGCTACGCTGGCCACTGCTTGCTCTTTCCGCATGCCCGAGGGTCTGCGCAGGGGCGAATGGCATCAAACTCTGGCATCGTCTTCACCTTCTCGCATGCTCTGACCCCCGTGCTATAACCGATGGTACCGGGCACTATCTCTGCCTTCCACTCCTCCTCCTTTTGCCGTCGCCAGCCGTGTCTCAGCAGAGGTGAAGAAGAACTGGCGCGGCAGTAGCGGCAGCGGCGACCACGACCACGACCAGGGTGAAGACGTCGGTGACGACGACGACGACGAGGACGACGAGAACGACGACGAAGACGACGACGGCGACGGCGACGACGGCGACGACGACGGGCGGCGGCGACGGACCAAAGCCGGCGCGGAGCCGCCGTCCTCAGCGGGCCCCGCTCCCAAGAGGGCGCCAGCCAGGGCACGGCCTCGCGCGGCGGCTGCCCGGGGCCGGCGCGCCGAACGGAGGCGGCGACGACGTCGACGACGCCGAAGACGGCGGCGGCGGCGGCGAGAGTCAGGCAACATCGAATCGGAGAATGGGGTCGAATCGGAACGCACGTCGCATCTGGTCGCATCGGCACGGAGTCGAAATCGAATGGCATCGGCTCCAACAAGATGCACAAGAGGGCCACGGAACATCGGGCCGCATCAAATCGCAGGGAATGCGAAATCGATTCGGATCGAGATGGGTCCCAAGGGGCGGTCGAGGCGGACAACGGGTGCAGAAAATGGAAGGCCCTCTCTTCTTCTTCCTTCGCCCTCCTCCTCACTGTGTCCTCCCTTGTCCTCCTCCTCCTCCGCCGCCTCCACTTCTCCGCTACCTCTTGCACCTGGCACCGTGCACCCTGTCACGCTGAGATAGCATGATGACGTAGCGACCTCACGCGGTGGCTCACGCAGGCCGCCAGCGCGGCACGCTGCGTGGAGAACGAGGGCGCTCATGTGCGACCTTTACGCGGGGAACTTGCGCGGGGATGCCTGCGCAATCGCCCCCATTTTCTTCCGTCGCTCCAGGAATGCCTGGAAGGGCTTTGTCCCCATGTTCTTCCGTCGCTCCAGGAATGCCTGGAAGGGCTTTGTGCATGTTCGGAGGCACCCCCCCTCTTCTCACGCACTGTTGCGTGTATCCGCCCTCTCCCTTCTGCAGCTCCCTGGACGGCTCGACGCCTCCGTGGGGCTCTCCGAAATTTCCCTAGCCTTGCAAGACGGCCCAATCATGTCTTCAGGCGCACCGAAGAGCATGGAGTTCGAAACAATTGATTGTCGGTATGTTCAATAATTGTCGTGTTCCACGCTCTTCGGTCGAAGATCGTCCACATGCTGTCTTCGAGAGCGACAAGGGACAGACTGAGAGCCCCAGCAGGGTCCCCAGACGATCCCAAGAGAGCCTCAAACTGGCTCCAGAGGGCCTCCAGCAGAACCCAAAACGGCCTAAAAGGGTGCCTGACCGCTGGACTGGAACCCATTATCGACCCCCCCCCCTTGTCGGCGAAACTATACCAGCGTCCGCACCTGGAAAAGATATCCTGTTCCCAGAATCCTCAGGGCGGCATCCCACCAAGATCAGAATGGGATCCCAACAAGACCTCAATCGGATTACACACGGATTCTTGCAGGATTCCTGAGGGTTCCTGAGGATGCCTGAGAATCTCAGAATGATTCCTGAAGGATTCAGAAGGAAGTGAAGCGTTGTTGGGGAGCCTTTGAAAATGAAACGAGCCAGTGGAAGTCTCAGGATCGAGGATGGAGGTTCGAGCAAACATGGAGGTGCGATATTCTTAGATTGTCCCAGGGCTGCGAGGATTCCTGCAGATTCGTGGGTAATTCCTGGGGATACCTGGATCTTCTTGCTGGTGTCTAAAAGTTCGCAAAACTTTCTGAACATGTGTTGGGTTTCTTAAAACTCCCAGAACATTCCAAAGCATACTACATGTTTTCTGTAGGAATCCTGAAGGACGCCTGGGGCTTCGTGAAGGTTTGCTGCCGACTCCGGAGGATGATTCCTAGAAAGATTCTTGAATTATTGCATGGCCCTGAAAGATTCCTGCCGGATTCTTGAGGTATCCGTGAGGATTTGGGAATATTCGTTGCCCCCCACGGAACTTATGAGTAAGCGGTGCCCGCGAACCGGCACGACTGGAGCGTGCTTCCTGGCGTCGGCGCTGGCGGCGTGCTGACCATCACGTGCGCCTGGAGTGCGCTGATCGGCAAGATCTTTGGCTTAGGTAGGGCATGTCCCCCTACAGGCGGATTTTTTGGGCGACGAATTAAAAACAGTCAAATATATACAAAACATACAAAAATGCTAAACGAACTGTCCCCAGAGTATTTTTTTACTATTTTTGAATACTCCTCCTGTAGAAGGACAAGCCCGACTTAATATTTGGCTCAAATGCTGGCCATGCGAGCTGCACCATAAACAAACTGGCGCGCTCAAACTGAGTTTCGCGCTGGCAGCGCTGGTAACTTTTCGGGTGTTGCTAGAGTGCCCCTGGCCCCAGGTGCCCCCAGGATTTCCAAGGAGGCTCCCGCGGCCTCCAGAGCACCCTGCACGAGGCCCAGAGGGCCCCAGGGGCTTCAAAATTGAGCGAAAGGCTGGGGAGACCTCGGGCCAGGGGTGCCTTCGACAACCCCCGAACTCTATGCACGGTTCCTGCGAACTGGCACGCTTGGCGTGCGCGTTCTGGCAGCAACGCTTGCAGCGCGAAATGCGCTGAAGACAAGCCGGCACGCCCACGAAACGCATGGGCAGGGCGCTGGAAGGACACGGGTGGGGAGAGGCACGGGCGCTGTAGCGGGAGGCTCATCAAACGAAACGCACTCGCACTACATACAGTAGGAACTCGACCACAAGAAACCTTCCACAAGAAACCCAACCCTGAGACCCCAAGACGTCCGTTGATTATTGCTGTGGGAACGTCACGCTTTCCATAACAAGACCATCGAAATCCAAGAAACCCAGGGCACTGGAGGCACGCACGGTGTTTCTTGCACGGGCTTCCACTGTAGTGCGTGTCCTGGATGCGAGCCTGCACGCTAGGAATGAGCTTCCTGGCGTCTTGGCAGCACCGCTGGCAGTAGGATGATCGTCGAACGCAACCTGGCTTGGAATGAGCTCCTTGGCGAAATCCTTGCTAAAATCGCTGGCGCAGCGAAGTGCGCCGTGCGCGAGCTGGCACGTTCGAAAAAACCTACATTATCCTGAATTGCCTCCCTCGTCGTCCTACAATTGTTCCTGATTGTCCGCCTCCTCTTCCTTCTCCTCCTTCTCCTCCTCCTCCCCCTCCTCCTCCTTCTCGTTCTCCTCCTCATGTCCTCTCGTCTCATCTCGTCTCCCCTCCTATCCTCTCCTCTCCGCTCCTCTCTTCTCTCCCTCATCTTCCCTCGCCGCATCCTTTTGCCCCCGCGGGGGGGAAAAGAAAAGGGTGAGAAAGCGGAGGGGGCCGAGGAAAAACGGACAAAAAAGAGACCGCGGGGTGGAAGAAACACGGGCGGAAATTGAGCCCGGCCAACCTCAAACCAACCCCTACCCAACACCCTAACCAGTCCCCCAGCCAACCTCCCCTGGATTTCCCGGGTCTGGCGTCCAGGTCGTCTTCCGAAGATGACGAAGGCGGGGGCAAGGAGGGGGCAAAGGGGGGAGAGGCGGAGGGAGAGGGGCAAAGAGGAACCCCAGATGTGTGTTCAGCCGCTGCATGGAGGCTCGGGCCCCCGACGCTGGAGGCTGGCCAACTTGCCTCCAGCGAGGCTCAGATCAGACACGAAGCCAACAACCGGACCCCAATCCACCAATTTTGGAACTTGCGTTAAGTCGGGCCTGTCCCCCTACAGGGGGATTTTTTCGATGAAAAATTGAAAATACACAAAACATAATCCAAAAACAGTATGGGGACTATTTTTTGAATATTTTTTACCTCCTTGGGGTATTGTTGGGGTACTTTTTGTTTTTCGTCGAATATCCCCCTGTAGGGGGACACGCCCGACATAAAACTTGCGTGAGACACCGCGCGTCGAGCTCTGAACCGGCAGCTGGGGCGTCGTCGACAGAACCGCGCACCGCGCCCGCCCGAAACTGCCGCGCCCAGGCCCTCGACCCCCACGGACGCACGGAGAAGGAGGGAGGAAAGAGGACCAGAAGGCTGGCTAGAACCTGAAGGGAAGGGGAGGGGAGGGGAGGGGGCGAGGGGAGGGGGCGAGGGAAGGAAGAATAAGGGAGTAGAAGCAGGGCTGAACCTAAACGGTGTTTGCCGTTTTCGTTTTGTTGTCGTTTCCCCCTCTTTTTGTCTTCAGTCCACCTCTACCGCAAAACGAAGTTGAAGCGAAGACGGCCCACGAAATCGACAAAGCACCGTTACAGTCCAGCCCTGAATAGCAGCTCGGGGATGATGCGGAATATGCGCAAGAGGAAGACGACGAGAAAATAGGAAGCCGCTGGGGGAAGACGAAGAGGAGGAAGATGACAATGCTTAGGCCTTCGAAGATTATCAGGACAGAGATGATTCGGCGCGACCGCTTCCAATTGATAAAATTCGTATACGCTTCGCGATGGTGCAAACATCTCCATGCAACGATCAACCCGACCCCCCCCCCCCTGGCCAACCCCTAATAACACGGCAAACCCTCTCGACCAACCCCATCTGGCCAACTCCATCTTTCCATAATACGTAGCACCCCGCACTCGCGGACAAGAGTGACGGGGTGGCGGGGTCGTCGGCAGTCTGCGAGGCACCCCGCCGCAGGCGCCGATTTCTCGTGAAACCAATGTGGGTGGGTCGCGGAATATGTCGCAAATGTGTCGCAGGTGGGTCGCGGTTGGGTCGCGGGCCAGGTCGCGGGGAGACGACGACTGCAAACAACAACAACACCAACCACACCAACAACAACACCAACAGCAACAACAGCAACAACAGTCATTTTAAGACTGTTCGCTCTTATCTGCTCGCGTGTCATTCAATGTGCATATCCCAAACCCTGGATACCCGCCCTCTTCGTCTTCGATCGTACCCCCTTTTGGGGGTATATTCATTCCCTGCCACGTGTGGTTGGTGAAGCCCTTGAAAACGAAACGAAGGGCATTCTTCTATGGGGCCAGAAAGGGCGACAGCGGGGCCACTGAGGGCAGCAAAGGGGCCACGAAGGGCAGCGAGAGGGCCACGAAGGGCGACAGCGGGGCTACGAAGGGCATGCGTATGGGGCCACGACGGGCGACTGCGAGCGGGGGTCACGAAGGACATATAATGCGGGGCCACAGTGGGCAGCGACGGGGCCACTGAGGGCAGAAACAGGGCCACGAAGGGCAGCGAGCGAAGGCGACCGCGGAACCAGTACGGGCAGCGAGGGGCATCGACGGCAGCGAAGGGCAGCGACCGGCGACTGCAGTCCCTAGCGGACTGGTCGGGCGGGAAGGCCCAGACGGGCGGGTCGAGCGGGCGGGTCGTTGAAAAAAATTCTGCTTGAACCGCCAGGCAATATATAGCGGGAGCGCCATTCCTGAGTGTCGAGGAGCGGCATCTGAATAAATTGTGAAGTATCAGGCGGGAGCCGCAATTCGGTGGTAAGTTGCGATCAAGCCCCAAGCGAGAGCGCGATTCTTCAATACATTGTGAGGAAGTATCAAGCGGGAGCCGCGATCAGGTGGTAAATTGCCAGGAAGTCCAAGCGAGAGCGCGATTCTTCAATACATTGTGAGGAAAGATCAGGCGGGAGCCGTTGTTGCTGTAAACCGGGGGCCAACGACACAATTTGAGCCTCAAGACTTTCCCTAATAAAAAACACAGGGTGCGAGCCCCGGGAAGGGCACTTCAATCGAAAAAAAAACAATGTGCACCGGACGGGGGGATCAACAATAACTATTCTTCAGAAATGAGAGTTCAACAACAACATCAACAGCAATCACATCAACAACAATCATTTTAAGAATGGTCGCTCTTATCTGCTCGAGTGTCCGTCAACGTGTATTTCCCAAACCCTCCATACCCGCCCTCTTCGTCTTCGATCGTGCCCCTTTTGAGGGTGTAGCTTTCTTCCCTGCAGGCCGGGCCCCGGCAAGCGGCGGGGCGGCCGCGAACCGTCGGCCTGGCCAGCGGCAGCGCTGACCGGCGGCAACCCGACCCCAAGAGGGACGGACAGGGGACCGACCACGACGACGACGACGACGACGAGTTAAAGCGAGAGCGAGAGCGAGAGCGAAAACGACGGCGGGGCCGCGAAGGGCAGGAAGGGGTCCACGAAAACCGACAGCGGGACCACGAAGGGCATGCGTCTGGCCACGACGGGCGCGAACGAGCGGGGCCACGAACGGCAGATAATGCGGGGCCACGAAGGGCAACGACGGGGTCACTGAGGGTAACAACGGGGCCACGTAGGGCAGCGAGGGGGCCACAAAGGGCGACTGTAGGGCCACGAAGGGCATACCATTGATATGGGGCCACGACGGGCGCGAACGAGCGGGGGCCACGAAGAGCATACGTAGATTGTGCCGCAGAGCGCAAGGACGGGGCCACTGAGGGCAGCAACGGGGCCACGAAGGGCAGCGAGGGGCCACGAAGGGCGACAGCGGGGCCACGCGAACAAGCGGGAGCGACGAAGGGCATACATATATGGGGCCACGTAGGGCAGCGAGGGGGCCACGAAGGGCTGCAACGGGACCACAAAGGGCAGCGAGGGGGCCACGAAGGGCTGCAACGGGGCCACGAAGGGCAGCGAGGGGGCCACGAAGGGGTGCAACGGGACCACAAAGGGCAGCGAGGCGGCCACGAAGGGCTGCAACGGGGCCACGCCACGAAGGGCAGCGAGGGGGCCACGAAAGGCTGCAACGGGGCCACGCCACGAAGGGCAGCGAGGGGGCCACGAAGGGCTGCAACGGGGCCACGAAGGGCAGCGAGGGGGCAACGAAGGGCTGCAACGGGGCCACGAAGGGCAGCGAGGGGGCCACGAAGGGCTGCAACGGGGCCACGAAGGGCAGCGAGGGGGCCACGAAGGGGTGCAACGGGGCCACGACGGGCAGCGAGGGGGCCACGGAGGGCTGCAACGGGGCCACGAAGGGCAGCGAGATCCCGATTCCTCAGTAAGCTGTGAGGGAGTCCTAAGTGTGAGCGCGATTCCTGGGTGCACGAGTATCAGGCGCGCGGCGCTTGGGTCAACTGCGGGGAGTGTCAACGCAAGAGCGCGATTCTTTAGCACATTGCAAGCAGGTGTCCAGCGAGAGCTCGACTCCAGAGCGCCGCGAGAGCGATCCTTCAATAAAGTGTAAAGAAATCCTAAGCGAAGGCGCGATTCCCAAGTAAACCTCGAGGAGGTCTCAGGTGGGATCGGGGGTCCGGGCTAAATTGTGAGGAAGGTTCAGGCGGGAGCCGCTGTCGTTGTAATCTGGGGGCCAACACAGTCTGAGCCCTGTGACTTTCCCTGATGAAGAAAAACAGGGTCCGAGTCCTGGAGGAAGCACTTCAATTGAAAAACACAGTAGTCACCAGAAGGGGGATCAATAATAATCATTCTTCAGTAGTGAGAGCTCAGCAACAAAACAACATCATTTAACAACAGCAACATCAACAACAACCAACAACAGCAACAGCAGCACCAGCAACAATAACAGCCAGTTCAACAACACCATCAACAACAACGCCAACAACACTACCACCGACAACGACAGCAACAACACCAACAGCACCAACAGCAGCACCACCAACAACATCAATAACAACATCACCAACAACACCACCACCAACAACAGTCATTTTAATACTGTTCGCTATTTTCTGCTCGAGTGCCATTCAACGCGTATATCGCAAACCATCGATGCCTGCCCCATTCGTCTTCGATCGTACCCCCTTGGGGGTAAATCTTTCTTACTTGCAGCGTTGTGTTTCGTGCAGCCCCTAAGGCAGGGGAGAAGAGGACGGATAGAAGGAAGGGACAAGGGGGAGGGAGGAGGATGGAACACGAGAGAGAATAGCAGGAGGAAGGCTAGGAACAGAAAACATGTGGAATAACAAAACGGGCAGATCGGGCGGGTAGACCCTAACCAGCGGGTCGGGAAGGCGGGCCCAGGCGTCCAGGTCGAGCATGCGGGTTGCTGAAGCGTGCGTCCTGCATGAATCGCGAGGAAGTCTCGAACGACAGCGCGATTCCCAAATAACTCGTGAGGAAATCCATTGCGAGAACGTGATTCCTGAGTGTCAAGGGCGCGGCGTCTGAAACAATAGCGAGGAAATCCCACGCGAGAGCGCGATTTCTGCATACTTTGCGAAGAAATCCCGCGCGAGAAAGCGATTTGGGAATAACTCGAGAGGACGTATCAAGCGGGAACCGTTGTTGCCTTTAAACCGGGGGCCAACATCATAATTAGGTGACACCTCGCATTCCCTTGTAAAAATAAGGGTTGCCCAGAATTCGCCGGCGCAACGGGCCAGAGGCGTGCTAAGATCTCCGGTAACATCTATATGATAATTTCTACTTCGCGCGTACGGGGCGGCCCCTGGGGGTGCCCGGAGCAAAAGTACCCCGCGCGCGGCCCAGGCGCGGCCAGGGAGACTCCCCCAGGGCTCTCAGGATCGCCCCAAGAGGGCCCCAAGAGGCACCCAACACGGTCCAAGAGAGGCCCGAGACGCCCGAAGATCGCTCTACGACGCCGAAGCTGGCATCCAGACGGCCCAAGAGGCCTCCAAAATGGCCCTAGAGGCCTCCAAGATGCCCCAAGAGGCCTCCAGGAGCACTCCCAAGAGAACCCACAGAAGCAAAATTCATTGCTTTCCCTTAAGTTTTGGACAGATTTGGGCGTTTCCACCTTTTCGGCTTCCCGACGCCCCTAGACGGCTCAGGAGGCCCCCAAGATCACCCCAAGAGGGCCCAAGAGGCCCCCAAGAGGGCCCCAAGACGGCCAAAGACGGCCCAAGACGGCCCAATAAGCCCCCAAGACGGCCCAAGAGGGCACCAAGAATGCCTCAAGAGGGGCCCCAGAAAGGGAACAATAAACAACATCTCGAACTCTCGGCCCTCAGAGATCCCCAGGAAGCCCCAACAGGACCCCAAGAGGCCCCCAAGAGGCCCCCAAGACGCCCTCAGGAAGTCCCCAGGAGGCTCCCTAGAGGCCCCCAAGCGCTGTCAGGAGGCACCCCAAATGCCCCCCGAGCACTCAATCAGCCAGCGATCATCATCATCCTCCTCCTCCTCCTCCTCCTTCTCCTCCTCGTCCTCCCTCCTCCCTCCTCCCTCCTCCCTCCTTTCTCCTCCCTCCTTTCTCCTTCCTCCTCCCTCCTCCTCCTCCCACCTCCTTCCTCCTCCTCCTCCTCCTCCTCCTCCTTACTCCTCCTCCCTCCCCATCCCTCCTCCTCTTTCTCCTCCTCCACCTTCTCGTCCTCATCCCCTCCAATTTCTCTTCGACACAATACAAACTCTGCGTTTCAAAGGAAGTAGGGGTCCCAGAAAGGGAACACGAAAACAAACACTCGAGACACCAGCCCTAAGAGGCCCCCAGGAGGCCCCAAGAGGCCCCCAAGAGGCCCCCTAGAGGCCCCCAAGAAGCCCCCTAGAGGCCCCCAACAGGCCCTCAGGAAGCTCCCGAGAGGCCCCCTAGAGGCCCCCTAGCGATCACAGGAAGCCCCCCAAATGCCCCCCCAGCACCCAAGCAAGTGCCAGCGATCCTCCTCCTCCTCCTCCTCCTCCTCCTCCTCCTCCACCCTCTTCCCTCCTCCATGCTCCCCGGGCCTCCATGCTCCCCGGGCCTCCCTCCCTCGCCGCCGATCTACACATCCGTCATCCCATCCCCCCCCCCTCCCGCTGCAGCTCCTCGCTCTACCATGCAGTTTTACTCGTCCTGCGTCTTCTCCGCCTCCACCTCCTCCAACTATCTGTCTCTCCCGTTCACCCAACTATCTGTCTCTCCCGTTCACGCTCTCCATCCAATAGCCTACCCCCACACACACGCCCGGGAACACACTGCGAGAAGGGGGCGAAGGTAAGAAGTGACGATCCTCGGGAGGTAGACAGCACACACAAGGGCAAGAAAAAACAATGGTCGCATTCAAAGCCCGCCACCCTCGGACACGAGGGTTCCATCATCGCATCAGTTGTCCCCTCCCCCCATCGACAAGCCCCAGAGTGAGCATCCACGTCCAGCGCACCCCCACGAAGGCATTTCGAGCTTTCCGCCCTAAGGAACACCTCCGAGACCACCACCAACCCCCAAGAAGCCTCCGAACGGCCCCAAGAAGCCCCCAGGATGCCCAACAACAAACCCACAGGGCCCCCAAAACAGCCCCGAAGAGACCTCAAGAAGCTTCAACACTACCTCCAAGAGACTCCCGAAACGCCTGCCAAGAAAACCCCACCAACGCCGCATTGACAACGATCCCTCGGGCAACCAACGGAGACGAGGCTACATGGGCTGGCGGAATGAGCGAATCGATTAAATAAACACTGTAACTCAACAGTATAACGGTTACCAGGGAGGGGGGACCAAACACAAGTATCCTTTAGAGTTGCGAGTTCAACAACAACAGCAACAGCAGCAGCAGCAACAACACTATCATCAGCAACATCATCAGCAGCAGCAACAACAACAATAACAACACCAACACCAACACCAACGCCACCAACACCAACGCCAACAACAACACCACCATCACTAACAACAACACCAACAACAACATCACTAACAACAACACCACCACCAACAACACCAACACCAACAATAACCACAACAACAACCCGCACCGCAAACCTTCATTTCAACCACGCGCCCAGGGTCAATGAACGCCCGTTCGGCCCGCTCAACTCTGATGTAATACTTGAGAGGCTAACGAACACTGCTCGGCGGTTCCCCTCTGGGGATTCATGTATAATGTTGTTGCTACTGGTATTCTGTAGCTCCCATCGTACTTGAAGACCACATCCCAAACATCATTTCGAGCACCCGGAAACATGTCGAACGAATGTCGAAAGAGTGTCGAAACAGTGTCGGACGAGTGTCTCCCAGGGCCCGACACGTGAAAACCTTCGAGTGTGTGGGTACTTTTTTGGTGTTCGAAATTCTTTCTGGTGATCAAGTAGGTTGGAACATCATGGTGCTGATAACGGGGGTGGGATCGATAAGGAGTTTTGCCAGTCAGGTCACCCAAGAAAACCCAATATATGGCACGACGGCACCGAGGCACCCCCAAAACGGCCAACAGGGCCCAACTAATGTCCAAGACAACCCAACAAGTCCCCATGACACCTCCTCGAGAACTTGCGACGTAGTGTCACATGTGACGGCCTTCTGGGCGGTGCTCGAATGGGTCGCCATACGTAGTG
>CAUYUJ010016719.1:0-68443 GCA_963575745.1 Prorocentrum cordatum | reverse complement strand
CTACTACTACTACTACTACTACTACTACTACTACTACTACTACTACTACTACTACTACTACTACTACTACTACTACTACTACTACTACTACTCATACTACTACTACTACTACTACTACTACTACTACTACTACTACTACTACTACTACTACTACTACTACTACTACTACTACTACTACTACTACTACTACTACTACTACTACTACTACTACTACTACTACCGCTACCACTTCCACTACTACTACTACTACTACTACTACTACTACTACAGCGATTACTACTTCTACTACTACTGGTGCTACTATTGCTGCTGCTACTACTACTACTACTGCTACTGCTACTGCAACTGCTACTGCTACTACTACTGCTACTGCTACTACTACTACTTCTACTACTACCACTTCTACTACTACTACTATTATTATTACCAATGCTACTACTACTACTACTACTACTACTACTACTACTACTACTACTACTACGACTACCACGACACCGACTACTAATACTACTAGTACTAGATGTGCTACTACTACTACTACTACTACTACTACTACTACTATCACGGCTACTACTACTACTACTACTACTACTAGTACTAGTACTGCTACTACTACTACTACTACTGTACCACGACGACGACGACGGCTACGACTACTACTACGACTACGACTACGACTGCGACTGCTGCTGCCACTGCTGCTGCAACTATAGCTACGGCTACTACTACTACTACTACTACTACTACTACTACTACTACTACTACTATTAAGACTACGGCTACGATTACTACTACGACGACTGCCACTGCTAATACTAGTACTACTACTACGACTACTACTACGACTACTGCAACTACTACTGCTATTACGACTACTACGACTACTGCGACTACGACCGCGACTACTACTGTCACTACTACTACTACTACTACTACTACTACTACTACTACGACTACTACCCATAATACTGCTACTTCTACTGCTGCTACAACTACAACAGCTACTACTAGTAGTAGTAGTAGTAGTAGGTAGTAGTAGTAGTAGTAGCAGTAATAGTAGTAGTAGTAGTAGTAGTAGTAGTAGTAGTAGTAGTAGTAGTAGTAGTAGTAGTAGTAGTAAGTAAGTAGCACCAGTAGTAGTTACATATTAATAGTAGTAATTAGTAGTAGTAGTAGTAGTAGTAGCAGCACCAGTAGTAGTAGTACTAGTACTAGTACTAGCAGTAGTAGTAGTAGTAGTAGTAGTAGTACTACTACTACTACTACTATTACTATTACTACAACTAATACGATCATTACTGCTATTCCCACTGCTACAGCTATTATTGCTACTACTACTACTACTACTACTACTACTACTACTACTTCTACTACTACGACTACTACTACTACTACTACTACTACTACTACTACTACTACTACTACTGCTACTGCGACTACTACTACTACTACTACTACTACTACTACTACTACTACTTCTACTACTTCTACTACTTCTACTACTACTGCAGTCGGCCCGTATCATAAGGATGCGTGGTGAGGATGCGCTGTCCCTGGAGGGCCATTTCGAAGCTTCTCGAGCGGGGCGCGGCCAGCAAGTGGCGAAGGATGAACCGAGGAGGCAAGGATGAAAGGGTACCCTTGGGACAATTGGCCATCCTTCCTATGCGGGTCGACTTTATCTGAATGAACCCCCCCTCGCTACAACGACCCCACTGGCGCCACAACATGCGATCTTACAAAACTTCGACGCCGGGCAGCTCTAGTCTACTTCGAGCTGGGCAATCCAAGAAGGGTTCAGCCTCGCGGAAGGCCTCCTCATCCTCCTCCTCCCTCCTCCTCCATTTTTTTTTGTTTTTAAAAGAAACGCCCCCCTGTCGCCCAGGCGTGTCGGTTGGGCGGGGCGGGCGTTTCGCCTGAGACTTCCTCGTGCTTTCTGAGCCTGAAGCTTGGCATGTGCAGCAATTTCACGGATGGAGGGCGGGTTCACGGATGGAGGGCGGATCCTTTTCAAAACGTTGCTCTTGCTCTAACTCCGTGCACATTCTTGAAGATTTGCAACACATTCATAAATAGATGGCGGGTGCTTTTCAAAATGAGGCTCTCGCCCTAGCGTAGCGCACAGTCGTCGTAAATTTTCGCAACCCTTTCACAAATGGAGCGCGGTTTGTTTTCAAACTATGGCTCTCGCCTTAGCGCTGCACACATATTCGTCTCAAACATTTGCGCAGCAATTTCGAAGCTGGTGGGCGGATGGCTTTCAACATGTGGATCTCGCCTTAGCGCGGGCACACTCTTAAATTTTCGCAGCATGTCCAAGGATGCAGGGCTGGTGCTTTCAAACTGTGGCTGTCGCCTCAGCTTCGCCCACATTCGCTGTCAACAGTTGCAGCACTTTGGCGGATGGCAGGCGGGTGGTTTTCAAACTATTGCTATCGCTTCCGCGCCGCGCGCATTCGTCTTAAACATTTCCAGCAATTTTACAGAAACTGGCGGGCGGTTGGTTTTCAACATGTGGCTGTCGCCCTTGCGCCGCGCACATTCGTCTCAGCCGTTCCCAGCAGTTTCACAAAGAAATGGCTCTCGCCTTCGCGCCGCGCACATTCGTCTTGAAAGGTCGCAGCAATTTCAAGGATTCATATGGTTGACGTTCCAGGAATGGTTTTCTTGCACGATTTAGGGTTTTGTCAGGAGGCGACATTCACGTTGGTTTGCGGTGTTATGCTGTTCTGGCGCGGTGTAAGATCGCCATAAGGCAACGATCCCTTTGATTCGCGGTGAAATTCCCGGAACTGTATTTTGGCACGATTGGGGGTTCTCAGACAATTGTCTTCCGATGGGCACTTGCCGCTATCAAAATAAATCCTCTAGAGCCTGATGAAGAGGGAGGTTGGAGGGAGGGGATATGGCAACATCGTTGATATGTCTTGGGTTTGCACTGGTCTTTCCCCTTCTCCCCACCCTCCGCCCCGTCTCCCTCCTACTCCCCCTACTTCTCCTCCTCCTGCTCCTCCTCCTTCTCCCCCCCTTCTCCTCCTCCTCCTCCTCCTCCTTCAAACCTATGGGGCTTGTAAAGAGGAGCATGTGGAGACGGATGAAGAAGAGTATGCTGATGATGGTTATGACGGTTATGATGACGATTATGATGACGATTATGATGATGATGCTGCTGATGATGCTGATGCTGCTGCTGCTGATAATGATGATGATGGTTGTGATGAGAGTAATGGCGACCAGAGTGGTGATTGTGATGGTGATGTAATGATGATGATGCTGCTGCTGATGATGGCGACAACGACGACGATGATGACGATGATCAATATTCTGAGGAATAGGATGCATAACGGCGGGAGCTGGAGGATGATGGATGAGGCAGTCTCGTGGAAGGAGGCAGAATGGAGGAACAACGAGGACGAGGAAGGGCATGATCAAGCGGGGGCAAGATCATCCGGTGGACGGCGAGAGGCGCGACGGTTCGAGTTACTGATAGGGAGCGCGTGCGTCATGCGTCCCTGCCGCGGCAATCGCGTCGGTCACCGAAGGGGCCCAATCGCCGGTGACTCGTTGCCCCGACGTGGTCCCCCCCTCTACAGCGTTGGCTGACGCATTCTGCAGGGGCTGCGCAAGAACAGGTGGGAGATTAGGGGGGTGGAGGCATGAACACGTTAGCAGACGTAATGCTCACAAGGTATGGGTGGCGTCGGCGTTGGGCACCGTCATCATTTGACATGCTCTTGGTATGTGTATCCCCTCTTCTGGGTGGGGGCTTTCGTCCTGCAGTGCCACAGTCTCTGTCATTTGGAGAATCCCACTGCGAGTTTCACGGTCGCATTGGGAGGCAATTTGGACTCAGAACATCCTGATCAAGCACTGCTCCTGCACCAGTTGCGGAAGGGAGAGGCCTGCTTTCACAAATTCCGTAGGCACCTGGTTGGTAAAACACCTGTTAGTTTGAAACTGCGAGCGTGGGCTTCGCGACCCAAGGCTTCTGCGACTTTTCTTCTCACGGCTATCCATTAGTAGCGAACTTTGTTTTTGGAAGTGATCGAATGGGAGATATTGGCTCCGACGCCGTCTGAACGAAGGCCCCATGGCGTACAACAAACGCACGCAACGCAAATGGGATCGATGGTTTGATGTATGCCGGTTCAAACCTGTGCATGTGGTCATTCTGGAGCAATGGTATCCCGTGCTGGCACACGATAGGAGCTACGGGGACTTAGCTGACTGAATGCAGCCTGGTGGAAACTTGCTCGGGCACACATCTGCGCCAAGAGAAAGCGCGAATCTGCTGATCTCGTGTACGCCCTACGAGGTGACAATCGCAGCGTGGACGACTGTTTGGTTCAGATCTGGGGATTGCATTGGAGATAGCAACTGAAGAAAGTGAAACATACCCGTGGGCAATGAAACGTAGATTATCCGTGGTGCGGGCATGCGCTGTCTTGAAATTGCCATCTCCACCGCCCTTCTATACCGTCCAGAATGCGCAGGACCAACACACCCTCACCTGTGGGTCTCAATTGCTTGGATCTGGAGGTCCACCTTCCCAGCTGCCGCCGTGTCTCACGCAAGGCGTGTTATTCCACACGCATTACTGGACAAGTAGAGTTGGAATTTTGTTGTAAATGACCAAGCAGTGGTCGGCTGAGCTAACGCCACGGTGACAATTACAATCCACAACTATGGAGACCCCGTGAATTACATCAGACGTTCCTTTCATTCTCTCTTCGGACGGTGGTTCGATTACAAAGCTGATTGCTTAGATCCCGTTGACTGGCGTGCTCGGGAATGGAATGCTGAAGTGCCTTCGTCAAACACGCAATCCAAACCAAAAATAACGGAGACACGCTCGCGCCGGAGCTGATCTGGGACGGAGTTACAAGCAATTCTTTTCCGATGAAGGTTTTGTTCCAGGAGAGGGCGGGGCATACTGCATTCAGTTGGCAAGCCATGCGGGTGATGAGAAGCAGCCACAACAAACTTTGATTGGCCACATCTTTTGTTTTGACCCTGATGCGGAATCAGCCTTCGAGATGGAATTGTGTGGGTTGGAGACAGCAGTGAAGGTATCACGAGCATATTGCGATCTAGTGGACAGAGTTCATGTCTTGGCAATCTGAGTAAAAAAAAAAAGGTACCCCTCCTAATGTCTTGCAAATCTCGGTAGTCCCGACGTCCTTCCTTCCCCGTCTGCCTGCGCTGTTCTCATCCTTCTTCTCCCCATCCTCCATCCTCCATCCTCCTCCACCCTCCTCCATCCTCCCCCTCCTCCCCCTCCTCCTCCTCCTCCTCCTCCTCCTCCTCCTCCTCCACATCGACCACTCTTCCTGCTCCTTCCTTCATCTTCCACCTCCTTGTCCTCGTCCTCGTCCTCCTCCTCCTCCTCCTCCTCCTCCCCCTTCTCTTCCTCAAGCGCATTCCCAAACATCGAAACGAGAACACATCCAGATCAGATGGACCACTCATCCAGAATGAGGGTCGAATCTCAACCTTAGGAGGCTCTTGTGCCTCCTGGATCCCCCAGACCTCTCCTGGGCCGCGCTCTGACCCGCGTCTCGAGGCGGACCCATCCGTGGCGGCGAGGACCCTCCAGGAGGTCTACGGAGGGCGAACACCGCCGAGACCCTGGAGATCGAAGCTCCTGGAGGTCGAGCCGCCATCTTGGGAGGACTTTGAGCCTCTGGGACCTCCTCGACGCCACGCCCTTGCCCCCCCCGAGGAAGGGCGCCGCCGACGACGACGACGACGACGACCCCGAAGACGATGACGGCCTCCAGAGGCCACTGGGGAGCGCCAGAGGCCCCTGCAGGTGCAGGGGCCTCCGGGTAGCGAAGGCACCTTGATCCTCCTCTCTCTCCTCTTCCTCTCTCTCTCTCTCTCCTCCTCCTCTCTCTGCTCCTCATCCCTCCCTCTCTCCTCCTCCTCCTCCTCCTCCTCCTCCTCCTCCTCCTCCTCCCTCCTCCTCCTCCTCCTCTCCTCCTCTCCTCCTCCTCCTCTCCCCTCCTCCTCCTCCTCCTCCTCTCCTCTCTCTCCTCTCCTCCCTCCTACTCTCTCTCTCTCTCTCCTCCTTTCTGTCCTACTTCTTCTCCTCCTCCTCCTCCTCCCCTCCTCCTCCTCCTCCTCCTCTCCCCTTACACTTCTCTCCTCCCCCTCCCACCTTCTCGTTCCCCCTTTCCTTCCCTCTCCCCTCCCACTCCTCGCTCTCCCCTTCCTTCGCCTCCCCCTCCCCCTCCCCCAACTGCTCCTCCATCCTTTTGCATCGCACATAACTCCGCCAAATGCATCTTCAACCGTGTCCGTTGGCGGGTCTTGGCAGTTCACTTGGTTCTTCCTCACATATTGCTAGCCCGCAGCTTCAACATGGCAGCACCAACGTGGATGGTGGCTGGCTGCTTTCCAAGCGAAGGCGATCGCCTCAGCGCCGCGCACACCCGTTAAAAAAACTGACAGCAGCTACAGGGATGGAGACCGATTCCTTTTCAAAATGAGGATCTCGACCTCATTGCGCATACAACCACAATTAAACTTGTGCGCTAATTGCACGGATGGAGGGTGCACCTTTCCACAACGGGGCTCTCGCGGTAACACCACGCACATTCATCTAAAGAACTTGCATATTGTAACGATGGAGGCCAGGTCCATTTCAAAATTGGGCTCTCGCCTGAACGCCACGCATCTTCTTCTTTAGAACTTGCGAGGATTGAACCGTAACGTAACGCCGCGCGCTTTCGCCGTTAGACTATGCAACGTTCACAAGGTTGGGCAGGCATGTATGTTCAAACATGGTTTCTCGCCGTAGCGCCACGCGCATTCGGTGCAAACTACAACATGGCATACACTTCCAAGGATGGAGGCCGCTACCTGTACAGAACGGAGCTGTAACCTGGACGGAAGTAACAGGTGCACGGGTGGAGGGCTGCTCCCTTTCACAGAGGGGCTCTCGCACGAGACTTCCCCACATGTCACGACCAAGGATGTGACCCGTGCAGCAGTTTCACGGATAGGGCACGGCTCCTTGTCAACGCGGGGCGCTGGCTGGACACCTGAATCCAGATCCTGCTTTGCCGCATTCCGTATCACTTTCTAGACGGATGCACATCATTTCCATTAAGTCGGGCGTGTCCCCCTTCAGGCGGAGTTTGGACGAACTATACAAAAATCAAACAGCACTCACAAACTGCTCCAAAATACTAAAACAGTCGTCCACATACTTTTTTGCATATGTTTGAAGAGGTCTTCTGTAGAGGGACAAGCCCGACTTAAATCTTGTCCCTACTTTGCCGCATCCCGTACAGTCAACCCTTACAGTGAGGATGCTCGCCTTGGAAGGCCGTTTCGAGGCTCTTCGAGCGGGGCGCGGCCAGCGAAAGCGGCGAAGGATGTACCAAGAAAGCAAGGATGCAAGGGTACCTCTTGGAGGGTTGCCCATCCTTGCTATGCGGGTTGACTGTACGATGACGGGCGATCGCGCACACGGATCAGGGGAGCGTGGATTAGCGACGGGTCCCGTTTCCCGTGGGAGATCGCGGATTTCCGCCGCCGAGCGAAGCGGCACCGGCCGCATTTTGGGGAGGGCACCTCTCCCGATCCGTGGATTTGGCGACCGCGCGCCAAATCCAAGGATCGCTACATTCAACCCGCTTAGCAATGATGGGCAACCCTCCCAAGGGTACCCCTGCATCCTTGCCTCCTCGGCCAATCCTTCGCCGCTTTCGCTGGCCGCGCCCCGCTCGAAGAGCCTCGAAACTGCCTTCCAAGGCCCTTGCCTTCTTATCGAGCGTCCTTCGGGGATGGACAGATCCCCCTTTAGTACAACGTGGTTCAGTGAAAACGACCTGAGGCCCAAATCTGGCGGGCGCAAGCCTGGAAAATGACGGCCACGGCGCCCTCTCGAGAACCGAAAACGGACAATCCACTAATCGACGTGTCACTGTTGGGGGTCCTGTCCACCCCCGAGTCCTCCCTGTGCGGGCTGACTGTAATCCGTGCTTGCGCGCCCCCGGCAACCTCGACGGGTGCACACCGCCTCCATGCCACCACGGGGGGCCCTCGCCCGAGCGCCAGGACCACAGGGCGCTGCTGCTCACCTCTTTTCGGGACGCGCTGCCGTGGATTACGGATCTCCGTGAACCTGGCGCGTGGGCGCCAAATCTCAAAGGGGCCCAAGGACACACAAATCAATACACACAAAGAAAGAGATTCCCAGGATTGTCCTATATATTCTGGGTTTTTGTCTTCCCCCCCACTTCCAGTACTTTTCCCATATTTTCTGGGGAATCGACGATAGATTGTGTCTGTGTGTTTTTTCCCTCCTGAAAATCCACGCACGGCCGGGCCCAGAACAGAAACACGTCATTCCAGAACACGGGGCCCTTCGCCGTTCCCGCCCCCAGGATGCACAAGCACCCCAACAGACACGAAGAACATCAGGGCACCCTCCCCGAGCCGACCTCGACCTCATACCTCGGCCAAGTCGTGCCGTGGGAAGTCCCCCCCACGGAACACGAAGCCGATGCCGCCCGATTTGGCGACCGCGGGCGTCGATGTTGGCCCAGACGCGGGGCCCGTCGCCACGGTGCCCGGACAACAAGTGTTCACGCCGACGGCGCGAGGACCATCAGGCAAGATGGCAACGACAATTGCAATATCCATGTGGCTCGCCCCCCTCACCCCCAAACCCAGAGTTGAAGCATCACTATTCTGTCCCCCGCGCGTTGCCTCGCACCCAACCCCGCCGACTCTGGGTTGGGGGTGGCGGGGGCGATGGATAATTGTTCGGCGCAATTCGATGTCGTATCATATTGGCGCGATGGGTGTGCACTTCTTGTCCACCCACCGTAATGAGTGCGCCTGGATCTGCGTCTGCGCTGTTCCTCGATCCCCACGGACCTCCGAGGGCTTGCGGGACGGCGCTGGAAGCAAGCTATTTTCGGCGCAGTTCGATGTCGTATCATATTGGCGCGAAGGGTGTGGACACTTTCTGTCCACCCGCCGTGGTCAGTGCGCCCAGATCTGCGTCTGCGCTGCTCCTCGGTCCCCACAGGCCGGCCCGAGGGCCTGCGGGATCCGGCGCCGGAGGCAGGCTGGGGACCTCCGCCTGCCCCCCTGCAGAGGAGGGAGGCAGGGCGCCACGCGATCCTTGAAGTATATTAGGAGGCAACTGCTGGGAGGTCTTCGTCGGAAGGATTAAGGAAGGGGCCCTGGGACACACAAGTAGATACACACAAATAAAATAATTCCAAATATTTTCCTATACCTTCTCTGTTTTTGTCTTCCCCACCACTGCCCATATTTTCCCATATCCCACCAGCCCTTTGGGCGTGAGTGGTTTAGAGAGCTCTCTCTGTCCTCAACCCCCCTTCTTCCCCTTCGGGGAGGGGTTTACCCCTCCCCCTCCCCCCTCCCCCTGGGCCTGGAGAGGGGGGGCCGCGGGTCGTCAGGGGGGTCAATTTCGACTCCTGGGAGGGCTAAAAAACGACACCCCTCACGAGGATTCTGGCCCCGACGGGGGGGCGGAGAAAAAACCCTCCCCTCTTCTGTGAAGCCAAAATCATTGATTTTACTACGGTTTTGGCCCCATTTTGGCCTTCTGAGGGGGCAGCGCTCCTTAAAGCTCATCGCAAAATCATTGATTTTACGAAGGTTTTGGGCTCATTTTGCCCTTCTCAGGGGGCAGCGCTCATTTGCGCTTCTGAGGAGGTCGCAAGAGGCCCCAAGATGGCCCCAAGAGGCCCCCAGGAGGCTCCCAAGAGGCCTCCAAGAGACCCCAAGAGGCTCCCAAGAGGCCCCAAGAGGCCCCCAAGAGGCCCCCAAGAGGCCCCCAAGAGGCCCCAAGAGGCCCCAAGAGGCCCCCAAGAGGCCCCCAAGAGGCCCCCAAGAGGCCCCCAAGAGGCCCCAAGAGGCGCCAAGAGGCCCCCCAGAGGCCCCACGAGGAGCCCGAACGACTCACACCACAAGGAAGGGCCCGAACGACTCACACCAGGACGAGGCGCCGGAACGACTCACACCACGACGAGCCCGAACGACTCACACCACGACGCGGGCCCCGAACGACTCACACCACGAGGAGCCCGAACGAGTCACACCAGGAAGAGGGGCCCAAACGACTCACACCAGGATGAGGGGCCCGAACAACTCACACCACGAGAAGCCCGAACGACTCACACCAGGACGAAGAGCCCGAACGACTCACACCACGAAGAGCCCGAACGACTCACACCAGGAAGAAGGGCCCGAACGACTCACACCAGGACGAGAAACCCCAAACGACTCAAATCACGAGGAGCGCTTTCTCTCCCTCCTCCTCCGCCTCGTCCTTCTCCCGCTCCCCCCACAAGGAGGATGTACAAGGAGGCGGGAGGAAGGAGGAACAGGGGAGATATGCGGGGCCAAGCGGACACACGCCTGAAAAACACGACTGTCGGCATGCTTCCCAAGAATTGCTGCTGTGAGATGGGCTGGTGGGGATACGCGAAGCGTAAACGAATTTTCCGGGGAATGGAAGATTAATTGTGTCTGTGTGTTTCTTTCCCTCCTGAGTGAAGGAGGATTAAACCCCATTGGGGAGCTGGTACGCCGGAGTGGGCCTCGGATTGAGCCGAATAAAGCTGGATCAAGCGGGATTGAGCCGGATGTCGGACCAGGGCAAAATCAGAATTTGACCTCCCAGGAGTTGCATCCGAAGAAGAAGGAGGGCGCCAAAGTTAAGTCGGGCGTGTCCCGCTACAGGCGCATCTTGGACGAAAACTAACAAATAGCCCCAAACCATATTCCAACATGGTCAAGCATAGCCAAGCCATCGTCCCTGGACTGTGTCCTGATTATTCTTGGATATTCCTCCTGTAGACGGACAGGCCCGACCTAAGCCTAGAGTATATATTAGGATCAAAGGGTCCAACAACACCCACTCTCAACGACAGGTGGCTATGCTTGTGCAGGTTTCCCCCCGGAGGAGGAGGAGGAGGAGGAGGAGGAGGAGGAGGAGGAGGAGGAGGAGGAGGAGGAGGAGGAGGAGGAGGAGGCCCCCTTCGGGGGACGACGGCGGAGCCGACGGCGGCGCGGCTGACGGACGAAGTGCCGGGGCAAGCCGCCTCCCCGACGCACGTGACCCTGGAGCCCACCAGCAGGGCGCACTCGCGCCGGGGGGGGTGGGGGGGATGGGCTTCTGCGCGGGAGGGGTCGCGGGGGGGGGGGGGGGGGAGTGACGGAGGGCGGGGGGCAGGGAGGGAGGGGGGGGGGGAGGGGGTGGTGATAGGAGTTGTTTGACAGCAGCCCCGAGGTGAGACTGCGGAGTGAGGGGCTGTCAGCCGAGCCTCGGCACTCTCCGGATGCCGAGGCCCTGCAGAGCACTGGCCGGTCTACCTCTCGCGTGGAGGTTCGCCCGAGCCCTCTAAATCGGCATCTTGAATGCGCGCCTCCCGCTGCAGTCGGCGAAGTTGGTCTCGCACAAAGGCTAGCTATGCCGTTGGCTCCGCCAGGGGCCTGGCAAAAGGTGGGGAGTGCACCACATCCTTGGCCGAGAAAAGCTGGCGAGCAGGAGCACTGCGCTGCCATCGCGAAGCATCTGGTTGTCATGATCGCCTTCTGCAACAACGTCAACACACAGCAATGCCGGGTGTACCTTACCGGTGGACACACTCTGCCGTCTCCCCCCTGCGAGCTGCGCCTCCATCACATCGGCAGCGGGGGCCCTGTAACCGGAGTGAAGCACAAGGCGGGTTCGACGGATAGTCGCTTTCCCTTTACTCGAGGTAGGAAGGCAAAACAACTGACTATATACCTAAGGTCGGTACGTGCTGTCCGGCCACATGTCGAACAGACATACAGCTGATAACGCGGCCGAAACTGTAACGTGTGGGATTAGTGCACAATAGCTCCTCCCACCCAAGTCCGCACATGAAAGGGGGGGATGGCGCGAGGGGGTATGGGGAGGGCGGAGTGACGAGGGCTGATGAGGGGGTAACGAAAGAATGACGGGCCAAACAACACCGATCCTTGAACCTCGATCGTTCCTCCTCCTCCTCCTCCTCCTCCTCCTCCTCCTCCTCTTCCTCCTAAGGGGACGACAGGCATTGGGAGGGGTGGGAGAGACTTGGAAGAGTGAGGGCATGCGCCTAGTGTGGACGCGAGCCGTGGCGATGAGGCGCTAACAGAAATAATGCCCTGGTTGCCGACGTGCCCTGTCAACTTCGCTCGGGGCTCTGGGAGCGAATGCATCCCTATCATGATCTAAGTGCTCACGGCCTGTACGGGTGGGGGTGGTGCAGGGCTTGAAAGGGAAGGGGGAGGGATACGGTGTGAGGGGAGGGGTGAGGGGTGCGTTGGAGGGGGGGGCAGAGAAGGGAAGGGGGAGGGATAAGGAGTGAGGGGGAGGGGCGCGAGGTGTGAACGGGGGGGGGGGTCGGAGGGTGAATGGGGGATCGAAGGGAAGGATAACAGGGTCGAATGAGCGGGGAAAGGGGATGGAAGGAGGGGGGAGGCAGGGGAATGATGGCACGAGGGAGGGGGGAGACTAGGCGGAGAGGAGAGAATCTAGAGGAGGGTCGAAGCACGAGGAGGGAGGGGATGGAGAGGGAGGGCCAACTCCTCCTGTTTCGGCCGCCGCTCTGGATGTCGTTGGTTGGTGGTAGCCTCGTGAACCCAACGGCGCCCGAACATGGAAAAAGACGCCACGTCCCTGCAGGGCAGCTGCGTTACGACGATGCTCGTTGGTGCTAGCCTTCTTTTCTCCTCCTCCTCCTCCTCCTCCTCCTCCTCCTCCTCCCCATTCCTTGTTTCCCTAGGGGCCTCGAGGTGTCAACACTATGCTCCATCCTATCGGACACCGGCTTCGCCAAGCGAGACTTAGGCCTTGACTCGGAATCGCGGATTCGGTGCGCTCTCGAGGACTATGCAGATAGTCTCTCGGGAAAACTCAGGCCTGTCACCAGGGACCCGGAGGCAACATGTGCGTGTATAGGCAACGTCTGGAGGACTGGTGGACACCAACAACACCATGATCCTGCCCCACATGGGGACCGTCAGGCCCCACCCCACCACTTACACTCGCCACTTTGGGAACCAAGCGTGCCTGGATCCCCTCGCACTCCCACATCACCTTTGCCGCCTTGGGCACCGCAGGGGGTAGGGACTCCCCGACCAACGAAGACAACTGCCTGCGGTGGGGTATAACCGTACCTGCACACTCGTCACCCTCTTGGCATTGAAGGCGTCAACTGCCACCTGCCCAAATGATCCTCCTCATCTCCCTTTCGTCGTCCACCTCCCCCATTCCTCCTCTTCCTCCCCCCCACCCCTCATCCCTCTAGTCCGTCTCTCGCCCTCCTCCTCCCCCTCCTCTCCCTCCTGCCCCTCCTCCTGACCGACGAACGCCCTCACACGGCGTACCCCCGCGCCGTACGCGCAAAGGGCGGCTTCAGGTAGGAGAAGGAAGAGGAGGAGGATGGGGAGGACGAGGAGGAGGAGGAATCCTCCTCCTCTACTTCTCCCCTGGCGGCCGCGACGCCCACGGGTCTCCGACTCCGAGGCCGCTCTCGCGGCCAGAGGGCGGCGAGGGCGGCGCAGGGGCTCGCGTGCCCGATCGGGAGGAGCCGCTGGGAGAAGCCTTGGACACCGACACCACGCTCTGCTTACGTGGGTCGGGCATGTCCTCCTACGCTTGGGTGGCCCAGCTGAAAATCGGAAGAAATAAAGGCACCCATACCTCTACCCTTCGCCCGTTTTCCGCTTTTGGGCCTCCTGGACGGCCCTCGTCGCCACCGCTGGATTCGCCTCGAAATCCTGGTCAGAACGCACCCCGGGATAGGTCCGGGGAGTAGCGGTATCGGTACCTGTTGGCTTCCCCAGAAAAGGGGTGGTGCAGTAGATTTGGGGCAACTGTATTGCAAATGTATTGCGCTGGAGAAACTGTATTGTGCTGTGTTGCAAGTAGTGTGTTGCACGCAAGAGTCCAGCAACACATTTGCGCCCCGGAATGTATTGAACGCCCCACATGTATTGCAACCCCACAAATCTATTGCACCACCCCCTCGTCGCTGGACCCCCTTTCGGGTCAATACAGGCGGATCTTGGAAGAATAACAACAACTATTCAAACCATACTCACGCGCAAATCCCAAAATAGTCGAACCATCATCCCGAACTGTTTTTTTACCCCTCTCCGCCTGTAGAGGGACATGCGCGACTTGAGGCTACGCCGCTTAACGCGAAGGGCGCGGTGCTGCCCGGTGCTGCGCAGCCGTGCTTCCCCGGCGAGCCGCGAACTGTGTGCGGCTCTCTACAGAACAAACACCTCAGGGGCGTCCAAGAGGAGGGTCCCCGCAAGTCAAGGACCGGGGCCTGCTCACGGACGAGAGGGGGGGGGCCAAAGGACGTACTGAGATAGGAAAGGGGCTACGAGATCAGGGGAGCCATCATGGCACCCGCCATGACATCCCCCCCTGTCACTACCTCGTTCTGGGCCGCCACCGACTCCTACGGAGTGGCTCGCGCTGCACTGGCGATGCATGGGCGACGTCGGCGCGATGCATCGCCGACGCCGGCGTGGAGAACTTCGGGCTCCACATCGACCCGCATCGCCGATGCATCGGCGATGCGGCGTCATCCTCCGACACTATCTGCCCGGACCCCATCTAGGATGCAAAGATCCCAAACCCCCGACGTCGTGCTTTCTTCACAACGTCGACCACCAGAAATCTGAACCCCTGCTATGGGACCGGTTTCTCATCCTGCGTCGTTTTGTTGACGGGCTTGGTTCAGATCGGGCGTGTCCCCCTGCAGGCGGATATCGGAAAATTGAGAATAATCAGAAACTACCCCAAATTTGTCCAAGATAATTAAAAACATCGCCCCCGTACTACGCTATTTTTGAATATTTCTCCTGTAGAGGGACACGCCCGACTGAAGGATTGGTAGAGGCCCCCAGAGGCCGAAACTAGCGAACAACCTCCCGTCGTGATTGTTTCGCGAGGGAGGCCCAGAGCTATGCTCAGGTCGGGCATGTGCTCCTACAGGCGGATCTTGGACGACAAATAAGAAATACACGAAGAAATACCCAACACAATGGTCAACAAATGCCCAACAATCCTCCCCATACTATTTTTTGACTACCTTTGAATGTATTCCTGCTGTAAATGAGCAGGGACCGACCGTCCCGGCATTCCTATAGTCGTACCACGAAGTGTTCTTATTTGGACGCCCGAAATGGGTACTGAAAAAATGGGTACAATGCCCAACAACAAATGTTGTTCCAAACCAACAGCGGCCGCTGTTGGGCAGGCGGCCCTCTGTCTCGAATGGACACACGCCGCGGCGGCGTGGACAGCGAATCCTGTTCAACATGAACAGGAACTGCTGTTGGGCATTGTACCCATTCTTTCTGTACCCATTTCGGGTGTCCAGATCTTAGAGCCCCAAAACGTTCTAAGAACAAAACAATGTTCTTAGAACATGAACCCGATGTGTTGAACCAAGACAGTCCCAGCCAGAAATGTTCGAATAACCTTTCGTGGAAACCACAACAGGTTCTCAGAACATTGTTTGGTAGGGCTATGGGCGAGCCAGGACGCTTCGCCACTGCTTGAGTAGAATTATGTCGGGCGTGTCCCCCTACAGGGGGATCTTCGACGAAAAATTAAAGAAATACCAGAAAATACCCCCAAAAGGTCAAACAAATACACCAAAAATGGTCCCCAGACTATTTTTGGATCATGTTTTGACTATTTGTGGGGTATTTTTTACCTAACAGCGAAGACTGATAGGTCTCTAATAGTCTTACAAGAGAGCAGCAGATGACTCCACAGGGGGGTCTGGGCGGGTGCCGGACAGGGTGCCGCAGAAGTCGTTTTAAGCCAACAGTCACACACTTCGTGCTCTTCGACCTCCCAGAACTCCATTCCCGGGCCACATTCTGAATGCCCGGAGCCAACTGTAGGCCACTTCGTGCTCTTCGACTTCCCAGAACTCCATTCCCGGGCCACATTTTTTTGAGGCCATGTGGTTCTGTAACTCCACGAGGTAGGAGTAGGCCACTTCGTGCTCTTCGAGTTCCCAGAACTCCATTCCTGGGCCACATTTTGAATGCCCGGAGCCAACTGTAGGCCACTTCGTGTTCTTCGAGTTCCCAGAACTCCATTCCCTGGGCCACATTTTGAATGCTGAGGCAGGCTGATGCTGCGGTCGAGGCAGGCTGAGGCTGAGGCAGGCTGAGGCTGAGGCCGAGGCTGAAGGCAGACTGAGGCTGAGGCTGAAGCAGGCTGAGGCTGAGGCTGAGGCAGGCTGAGGCTGAGGCTGAGGCAGGCTGATGCTGAGGCAGGCTGAGGCTGAGGCTGAGGCTGATGCAGGCTGAGGCTGAGGCAGGCTGAGGCTGAGGCCGAGGCTGAAGGCAGACTGAGGCTGAGGCTGAAGCAGGCTGAGGCTGAGGCAGGCTGAGGCTGAGGCTGAGGCTGAGGCTGAGGCTGAGGCAGGCTGAGGCTGAGGCTGTGACTGCGACTGCCGTTGCCGCTGCGACTGTCATCGCGAATGCGACTACGACTGCGAGAACAGCAGAATTCTACAACTGGACTTTCATCTGAATCTTAAGGGGAATGCTTTCAGATATGCTTCTACACATCGCTGTTCGGTTGCTTTGCCGGGATAATTTATTTTTCATCGAAGATCCCCCTGTAGGGGGACAGGCCCGACTTAAGAGTAGAGGGACAGACCCGACTCGGAACTGTGCGGCCCTGGCAGCTCCTCCGGGCCGGCCGCGCAGGACGGGGCTCGCCGCGGGCCCGCCTCGCAGAACTCCAGCGCGGCGCCCGCCGCGAGCCCGCCGGTGGCGCCGCCCGCCCCGAGCGCCGCGCCCGCGCCGACGTGGGCCATGGTGAAGCCCCTGCGGGCCGTCCCGCGGAGGGGGAGGAGGAGGAGGAGGAGAAAAAGGAGGAGGAGGAGGAGGAGGAGGAGGGAGGAGGGAGGAGGGAGGAGGGAGGAGGGAGGAGGGAGGAGGAGGATGAGGATGAGGAGGAGGAGGAGGAGGAGGCGGAGGAGGGAGGATGAGGAGGCGCAGGGCCCAAGGGCCCCCGTCTGCGGCGCCCAAAGGCCCCCTGAACGGGGGCATGGCCAAACGTGGAGATCGGCGTGCCCCGTGCCCCCGCTTGCCGTGCCCCCGTCTCTGGCGCCCTGACCGCGGGGAGGGGCGCAGCCGCCGGAGACGACGGCAGAAGAGAAGACGCCACAAGCATGAACTTTTGGCGCTTCGCGCGGACTTCTCTCGGCTCTGCGCCGGGCTCCCTACGGCGCGCGGAGCGCGCCAGGGGCGGCGCCGGAGGCGCCGTTTGGGGGGGCCCGCCGCGGATCCAAGAGATTCGCGCGGAGCGCCAAACGTTTATGTTTCTGGCGTTTTCCTCCTCGAAGCGAGGACGACGGAGAGGTCTGTCATGGGATGCAGAAGGACACACTTCAGCGAGTGAGAGGTCTGTCATGGGATGCAGGAGGGCACGCTAGTAGTACAGTCACAAAGGGGGGGATAGCAAAAGGGGGGTTTGAGAATCAGCTCACGTAGCTGATTTTCCCGGCGCCTCAGGCGGCCATGTCTCGAGGAATGGGCCCCTCGGCGAGGCCGAAACCAGCTGCATGCAGCAAATTTCGTACCCCCCCCCCCTTTCCCAATCCCCCCCTTTCGTCCGGCCCGAGATGCATGGTAAGGATGCAAGGGCCTTGGACCATGTCGACACTTTGCGAGCGGGGCCCGGCCAGCGTTAGTGGCCAAGGATGGGCCGAAGGGGTAAGGATGCAAGGGTACCCTTGAGAAGGGTGCCCATCCTAATTACGCGGGTTGACTGGAGTACTTGGTGCCCTCCTCGGAGGCGTACGTCCGAATCGGTCACATTGTGCAACGATGTTGTAGCACATCGTTTCCCACCCGACTGGTACGGCCAGAAAGCGGCCGCCACGGAGCATTCCTATCATATGTCTCAGCGCGCGCGTCGCCCCTAGTGTGCAGACGCGCACGTGGTTAGTATGTTTGGGTGATGCCGATGTTGCGCAGCCTCATCCCTTTCAGGGGGCTGTAATAGCCGAAACTGTCCCCGAACATCTGCCCGAATGTGACCGAAACCAACGCCCGACATTGTCCGACCGTGCCCGAGGGTGACCGAAGCGTTTGGTTTGACGCCACTTCTATTTCCAGTTCGGGTCATGATGTCGGTCACACACTACGTTTTCGGTCACAATTTCGGGCGCGTCTTCGGTGATGGAGGCCCGAAAAAAAAGGCACAGTGCCCAACAGCACATGCTGCCCCAAACCAGCAGCGGCCGCCGATGGGCAGGCGGCCTCCTGTCTCGGACACAGGCCGCGGCGACTCCGGCAGCGAGTCCGGTTCAAAATGAACAGGAACTGCTGTTGGGCATCGTGCCCATTCTTTCCGCTCTTCGGGTGCGGCCAAGAGGGGGGTGTCCAAGAGGGGGGGGTGCAAATCATGGCCAGCGGCATGTGCGCGGCCCAGCGGGGGGGCCAGGGACGTAATGGAATAAGAAGAGGCGCCATGAAATCAGGGGAAATATCATGGCCCACGCCATGATGTCCACCCCCCCCTAGTCTTCACCCCCCTCTCTTCCGCCCCCGAGCTCTGCGCTTCTTCCACGCGGGGCGCTCCCGCCCGGGACCCCAGAGGCCGATACCTGGCTCGAGAGGTGCCGCGGGACGCTGGGGCCTGGGGCCCTGGGGTCTCGTGGGTTCTCGTGGTGCTGCGCTCTGCTGTGAAGGGGCCCCAGGACACACACATAAATACACACGAATAAAAATGATACCGGAGAAAAAACCCAATCAGGGCTATAGGGCTAGGGGGCTATAGGGCTATTGAGCTATAGGGCTATAGAGCTCTATAGAGCTATAGAGTTGTAGGACTAGAGGGCTATTGGGCACCCCTGGGCACCCCCAGGCACCCCCTGGCACGCTCGGGCACCCGGGCACCCGCGGGCAGCCGCGGGCAGCCGCGGGCACGCCCGGGCACCTGGGCGTGCCGCGAAAATCGGCGGCAAACCTAACCTAACTTTATGAATATTGAGCTATAGGGCTATAGAGCTATAGGTCTATAGAACAGTAGGGCTATTGGGCTATTGGGCTATCGGGCTATAGGGCACCCCCGGGCACCCCCAGGCACCCCCGGGCACGCCCGGGCACCCGGGCACCAGGGCACCGGGGCACCAGGGCACCCCCAGGCACGTCCGGGCACCCGCGGGCACCCGGGCACTCGGGCACCCCCGGGCACGCCCGGGCACCCAGGCGTGCCGCGAAAATCGGCGACGAGCCTAACCTAACCACATGAATCCGCTAGGACCCCTACAGAGGCAAGCTCTGATTGGGGAATATTCGCTATATTTTTTCGCATATTTTCTGGGTTTCTGTCTTCCCCCCCACTTCCAATATTTTCCCATATTTTCTGAGGAATCGACGATTCATTGTATCTGTGTGTTTTTTCCTCTCCAGGGGAGGGCGAGGACGCGGACGGCGAGCAGCAGGACGAAGCCGCGGGACGGAGCAGCGGCAACAGGGAGTCGAGGTCGATCGGCGTCTGCTGGCACCGTGCCGCTCCAGCGTTTTCGAACCCCGTGCCGATCCGAGGATTTTCAACACCGGGCCGGTCCAACGTTTTCGGAAGCCTTCGGCGGCCCTCGGAGCGGCGCGGAGGTCGTCGGAAGCCCCTGGGGCGCCCAGGGGTCGTCGTTGCCACCGTCGCCGCCGCCGTCGTCGCCGCCGTTGGCGGTGGCGTCGTCGGGAGCGTCGTCGTCGTCGTCGTCTTCGTCGTCGTCGTCGTCGCCGTCGGCGTCGCCGTTGTCGGCTTCGGCGGCGGCGGCGGCGTCGTCGACGTCATCGCCGTCGTCGTCGGGCTGCGGGCGAGGGAAAACTTCCGCCATGTTCGGCCCCGTGGTCCCTGGGGCGCCCCGGAAGGGTCGGAGGCGGCGGCGGCCTCCAGGAGAGGCTCCTCGTGGCCACAATTTCTCGCGGCCACGGCGACGCCGACATCGACGCCGACGACGGCGCCATCGTCGGGGCGTCGACGAGGAAAGGTGAGGAGAGGGGGGAAGAGGAGGGACGGACTGATGGCTGAAAGGAGGAGACAATGATCCTGCTGCTGCTGCTGCTCCTTCCAGTTCTCCTCCCCCTCCCTTCACGTCCTGCTGCTTCTCCTTTTACTCCCCCCTCCTCCTCCTCCTTCTCCTCTAATCCCAGCCGCTCTCTGGGAGTAGGTGGTTTAACGAGTTTGTCTTCAATCTCTCTCTCTCTTTGTGCCCAAACCCCTCCTTACCCTGCTCGGGGGAAGGGCTTATCACTGTTCCTTATTCGTATACACCCCCCCCAGGCGACGCCCCCCCCTAACACTCCCTATCAAACAACAATACAACACACTCTCTGCCTCCAGATTCGGAGCCTGCGCAACCAATCCGCAGCGAGTCCTTCCACACCATCCCTGTCAACAACAAACATGCAAAGTACACTTTGGGGCAAAGTCTTGAGTCATGCTCGAAAGGCCCGCGGGCATTTTTCCCTACCTAGGCTCTGCCTAGAGGGTTCTGACTCTGTTAGCTTAAAGGGGCCGGCCAGTGTAAATCGCCCCGGGCGGTTCCCCCAGGATCCGCCCCGCGGTTCCCCCAGTTACGCCCCCTGGGTTCACGCAGCTCAGCTTAGCTTAGCTTAGCTTAGCTTAGCTTAGCTGATCTCAGCTTAGCTCAGCCCAGCTCAGCTTAGCTTAGCTCAGCTTAGCCTCGCCTAGCTTAGCTTAGCTTACCTTAGCTCAGCTTAGCCCAGCATAGCGCAGCGCAGCATTAGCACAGCACAGCACAGCATAGCATAGCCAAGCATAGCATAGCTCATCATAGCATAGCGCAGCACAGCTCCGCGTATCATAGCATAGCGCAGCATAGCATAGCATAGCCTAGCATAGCATTGCTTAGCATGGCACAGCGCAGCATAGCATAGCAAAGCAAATCACAGCACGGCATAGCGCAGCATAACATAGCATAGCTTAGCATAGCATAGCGCAACATATTATGTCATATCATAGCCTAGCATAGCATAGCGCAGCATAGCATAGCATAGCATAGCGCAGCATGGCGTAGCATATCATACCATAGCGCAGCATATCATAGCATAGCCTAGCATAACACAGCGCAGCCGAGCGTATTCTAGCATATCATAGCATATCGCAGCATAGCAACGCATAGCATAGATTTTGCTTTCCTAAATGCTCCAACTTCCAGGTAGGGTCGCACTGGGATAGTTTATTATTTTTGTTGATAGGGACGGCGAGGATGTCAGCAGATTGCCAGCTGTGCGCAGGGCCACCATCCCTGCCACAAAAACAATACGACATGCACCTCGCTGCTAAATTTGGATCATGCGCGGCCACCCCGCGATCTCTGTCCAGTGGTTTTTGACAGGGACGGCAGGGGTGGTGGCGCATGGCCTGCTGTGCGAAGGCCCAGCAGAGGCCATGATGGGCATTGGTTTTCGAAAAGGATGGTGGGGGCCGACATGATTCCCGATGTGTGCTGTCACGTGCGCAGGAACACCTGGCGCACCCTGCACGTGCCCCGAACGTGGTACACCTGCCGCGGCTGGAATATGCGGCACACCTGGCGCACGTAGCGCATCTGGCGCACCAAGCGTGCCTGGCACGCTCGGGCCCCAGGGTGCCGTGAGCGCGTGGCGCGCCTGGCACGCGTGGCGCACCTCGCCCCAGCGTCGCGCACATGGGGTCGATATTTGTTCCCAGTAGCTGTCCATCCAAAGACGACCGCTGAGCATGCTGAGGCTCGGGTGGGAGTGAGCTAGACGGATTGCTATCTAGGAGGGCGTCTTGACCCCTCCCTCCTTCCCCCTCCCCTGGGCCTGGGAAGGGGGGAGGGGCGCGGGTAGTTAGAGCGCCCAACATGGCCCAAGATGGCTCCAAGAGGGCCTCAGAGAGCCCAAGATGGCCTCCAAGATGGCTCAATCTACCTCAAGATAATTCAAGATAGCCTCCGACACGCATCCAAGAGGCCTCAAGAAGATCCCAAGACGGTTTGATGTGCCCTCCGAGTCCTCCAAGAACCCCCCTAAGAGACCAACATCCTTCAAACACCTAGGGAAAGTCAGGGTGTTTCGCCTTCTCGCTTTTCGCTTCCGATGGGCTCTTGAGGCCTCCGGGTGGCCCCAAGACGGCCCAAGAGAGCTCCGAGAGTGGCCCAAGAGGGCCCAAAGAGCGCCCCAAGAGCGGCCCAAGAGGTCCCCAATACCTCCATTTTCAGCCTCCGAAGGGGGGGACCTGGACTTATCTTATCCCCCCTTTTTGAACCATGGTGCCCAAGACGGCCGCCTCAAGGCCCCCCAGACCCCCCAAAGAGAGCTTCAAGAGGGCCCCGAGCCCCCCCAAACGAGCCCCAAGAAGACCACAAGAGTGCCCAAAGTGGTTCCGCGAGACCCCAACAAAGACCCAAGACGGCTCCAAGAGACCTCCGGGAAAACACTTCCAAGGCGGTTGTTACGTTGCATGATTCTACGCTTCCCTGCTCAAGGCAACTCGGCCGGCGATCTGTTCTTGGATGGGCTGGTGGGGATACGAGAAGCGTCAAGAATTAGGAGGACGAGGAGGCGAGGAGGAGGAGGAGGAGGAGGAAAATGAAGAGGCACATAATGATAGGAAAGACGGATGCGTCGAGGGATCGAAGGAGGCAGGCAGGATTGACAAGGCATGGAGAAATGAGGGAGCAGGGGAGACGGCTTCATGGCTGGATGGCTTCCGATAAAGAGGGAGAGAGGATGGCGGGAAGGAGTGAAGATTAATTGGCGGATGGAGGCATCCAGGCATGGCAGGGGGTGAAGGGAGGAAAGATAGAGAGAAGAGGTCGCAAGTTGAGGAAAAGTAAACGAAGGAAGGGGGATGGGGTGGACAGAAGAGGAATGCAAGAGTGGTGGGATTGACTTTCGACGGATGGTTGGAGGCGGTTGGGTACTCATAGACACGGTGGTGCTCAAGCGTTGCTTGGCTCAAACAATCCTGATTGCGTACTGCTGCTTGTCAAGAATGGCGGTGACTGACAATGTGGTCCCACAGGCGGCTGGGTGCTCACAGTCCCGGTGGTGCTCAGGTGCTGATTGGCTCAAACACTCCTGATTGCGTAGTGCTGTCTGTCAGGAGTGGTGTCACTGGCAATGTGGTCCCACAGGGGCTGTGGGCTTTTATGAGACAGCCAGCAGGGCCGCAAGAGCGGGCACATCTGGCAGGAAACCAGTCCATGAGGCGGCCAACAAGGGGGCGCAGGTCGCCTGTCGCAGGCGCGATCTCCAGCGCGGGTCGCAGACTCTTGTCGCGAGCTCTGGTCGCGAAAGCCTGTCGCGAGTGCGGGTTGCTGGTGCGAGTCGAGTCGCGGGCGCATGTCGTCGGCACGGGTCGCTGTCGCTTTTGGGACACCACGCCGCAGACTGCACCTTGCTTTGCCTCCTGACTTTCATTGGGCCGAAGAGCTGTCACGCGGGTGGGTTGGGTGGCCGACAACCCCTCGCTTCCGTCGGGAGCAAAAGCTGGGAACCACAACCACACGCACACTGTGTCACGTTGATTTTTCGTTGTTATTCGCGTAGCGGTTACAGGAGAGCCCCCCAGAGGCCCCCGAGGCTCCCCTAAGAGGCCCCAAGGGCCCTCCAAGAGGCCTCCAAGAAGCCCCCCAGATGCAACACAGAGCCCTCCAAGATGCATCTGAGAAGCATCCCAGGGGCCCCTCAAACATCTTCACACTATGCATCCAACAAGCTCCTGACCCATCATACAACTTCCACCATCGCTAGAAACCCTCGCTTCTTCTCGGGATCGGCGGAATGGTGTAAACCACTTGAATATTTGCTGGATGTTCCGCTTCCCCTCAGTTTCATTTTTTCACGAAGGCCAACGTTTTATTGGTGTCTGTGCCTTTATCCTTCTGCTCTTTCCTGCCACCCCCTCCCGACGTAGTCCGCCCAGACGCCGTCCAAGCCAGACGACGTCCAGGGAGGAGGGGGCAGCAGTGGGCGGGAGGGTGCGCGGGTAGGGTAGGGGGAAGGAAGAGAAGGGGAGGTGGATGAGGGGATCTTGGGAGATGGAGAGGAGGTTGGGCGGATGAGGAGTGGGGGGGCGAGAGAAAGAGGGATGGGTGGATGGGAAGCCAAGAGAGAGAGAGAGAGAGAGGGAGAGAGAGAGAAGGGGGGGGGGAATGACGAAAAACAAGAGAGGAACGGCCAAGGGGGAGGAATTGGGAGGGATGGTGGTTGATAGGCGAGGAAGGACTGATGGAAGATGGAGATGGGCGTGCAGGGAACAGGGAACATGGGGGGACGGGGGATAGGGAGTGAAATATTGGGATGGTGACCAAGCTGGCTGGTAGAGTACCAGCATAGGTAGTAATCGCAAAGGGGGTATGCCAGCATCAGTGGCCTCTGAAAGGTGCGCAGCCGACCAATGACAGGAAACATGCCACCACTGGAAGAGGGGGCAAAAGGGAAGGGAGGGAGGGGATCGATAGAAGAAAAGGAACACATATGGAAGGGGAGCGGAGGGAAGGGCGGAGGCGAGAGGGCCAGGAGATAGACGGAGGAGGGGCGACGGCGACGGACTGCCGCGCGCAAACTTGGCTGCGCTCGGTAGCGGTGCATGGTCAAGACATGCACCGACGCCGAGCGCGGCCAAACCGACTCTGTGCCCAACATCGCTGCACACGCTCCTCCCCTTGCTGGGTCGGGGATCTGCTGACCCGGGCCAAGCCAACGACTCGGGCCAGTCAAGCCTTGCACAAGACCCTGCACCCAAGCCCGGGTCAGTGCGAATGATCCTGCAAGATTCAGCAGGATCCTGAGTATCGTGTAACCGATCCCCATCCCCAACGGCGTGGCCTGGGCCCCGCTGGCCGATTTACCCCCCTAGATCGGGATATAGGTCGATCCGTTCGGCTTTCGAAGGGTGTATCCCCAACTGGGATGGTAATTTGGTTGGGGTCTCGAAGGAGGTGGGGTTGGGGATGTGGATCGGTTAAACGAACTGAAATACAGAACACCGAAGGAACGATACATAACGCCTGCAAGCCTGAGGAACGACCGAGCCCCTCTTGAAGAGTAAAGGCTCCTTCTTAAAGCCGCTCGCTGTAAAGGGGATGGGGATCGGATAAACGATACCGAGATCCTGCACCCAAGCCCGGGTCAGTTCGACCCTGGGAGCGCCTCCGGGGCCTTCTGGGGGCCTCTCGGGGGCGTCTTGGAACCTTGCTGGCCGTGGGGGGGCCAGGAGGGGGGGAAGCGCTCCGAACTGGACCCTCTTGGGCGTCCCTTGGGGCCGTCTGGGGAGGTTCTTGGGGCCGTCTGGGGGGCCCCGGGAGCTCGATCGGAGGCCTCTGGGGCCGTCTTGGGGACTCTCTTGGCCCTGCACTGCGACCCCAGCCCTGCACCATCCTGCAAGACTTGGCGCTCTGGCTGACCCCCGTTCGCACCGACCCCCGTCTCTTGAGCCCCGACTGTTTGGGCGCCCGAAATGGGTACGGAAAAAATTGATACAATGCTAAACAACAAATGTTGTCCCACACCAACAGCGGCCGCTGTTGGGCAGGCGGTTTTCTGTCTCGAATGGACACAGGCCGCGGCGGCGCGGACAGCGAATCCTGTTCAAAATGAACAGGAACTGCTGTAAGGCATTGTACCCATTCTTTCCGTGCCCATTTCGGGCGTCCAGAGACGGGGCCCGGACTGCACCTGCACCGGCCCCGGGCCGCAGACAGGCGTGGCTAAGATCGGTTCCAGCGCCGTCCTCCAGTCATACCCACATCCAGTGCGTCTTGGGGTTTCGGGCTCTCCTCCTCCTGCTCCTCCACCTTCTCCTCCTCCTCCTCCCTCTTCCCTCCTCCCTCCTCCCTCCTCCCTCCTCCCTCCTCCCTCCTCCCTCCTCCTCCTCCTCCTCCTTCTCCTCCACCTCCTCCTCCTCCCCCCCCTCCTCCTCCTCCTCCTCCATTTACACGAGTGAACCAGGCCTGGGGCCTGGGGCCTCGGGCGGAGGCCTTCTTCTTCGCGGGGGGAGGGGCTCCAGGGCGCTCCTTCCTCTTTGGCGGTTGTCGTCCCAGTCCTGATCAGTCGCTGTCCTCCCCCGGGGGAGGAGGGGGGCGAGGAGGAAGAGAGGGGATGCGGGCAAGGGAATCCGCAGAGCCTGTCCGCGTGTGCGATGGGCTTTTCCGTTCGAAGCTGCTCCCCCTTCTCCCGTGACCAGCTGGGGCCCGCCTCCTCAATGAATGGAAAGGCCCGGCGGGAGGGAGGAGGGGGAAGAGGGACCGGAAACGTGGAGGAAGCAAATGCTAGGGATGGCGAGGGGGGGAGCTCACGGGCGAAGAGGAGCACCATCATTGACTCGTCCGCCAGCGGGGGCGCCTATCCCAGGGCGGCGGGGAAGCCTTGTACCCCTGCGATGGCATGCGCGGGGAGCCTTGTCCCAGTCGCGCTGCGCCGTGGGACAGGCCCCCCCCCCCGATCGCGGAGCAGTCTATCTCACACCTTCTTTCGCCCGCGGGGAGGCAGGGGGGGGGGGGGGGGCAATACTGGGGAGGGGGGAGCGGGGGGGAGGAGGGTCGGAGGGGGGACCGTGCGGGGAGAGATGCTGGGGGAGGGCGGGGGAGCGAAGGGAGGGCAGGAGGTGACAGGGGGGCCTCTCCAGGGGGCGCCTCTTGAGCCACGTGTCGTGGGGAGTCCCCCGCCGCGGCGACGAGAGGCCTCCTGGAGGCTCCAAGCGGGCGCAAGAGCCTCGCGAACGCTTCGAGCCCCATGGGGCGCACAAGGGCATCCTGGTACCTGGCCATCGCTCGGACGTCCATTTCCTTTTTTTGGGGGGTTTCGTGCGTGGTTTTTTCGCCAAATGATCAAGGATGCTCCTCGATGGTCCTCGCCGAGGAAAAAATGCACACGTCCGAGTGATGCCAGGCACAAGGACATCCTGGTACTACCGTAGGAGCTCGGCCACGAGAACCCTTCCGCAAGAAACCCAACCCTGAGACCCCAAGACGTCCATTTGGTTTTTGGTGCGGGAACGTCGCGCTCTCCATAGCGAAGCAATCGAAGCCCAAGAAACCCAAGGCACCCTGGAGGAAAAAACAGGGTGTTTCTTGGCATGGGTTTCCGCTGTGCTGGTGCTATGAGTCCTCCTCAGCGGCGTGCGTCCGCCCTGAACACAGAGCACACAGATCTTACAGCCACTATAAAGTCTCCCGAGCGGTACGGCCAGAAAGCGCCCACCACGACGCATGTCCTAGAAGACTTCTCGGTGCGCGCCGCGCGTCACCCCTGGTGGGGCGACGGAGGCAGCATGCTGGGGCGATGCCGACCCTAGACCCCGTCTCCCTGCGGCACTCTTCGGAGTCCGCTCGATCTGTGATGGCCCTGGGGCCCGAAAACGCAAGGTGTTTTCGAAGGACGGGGCCCTGAGGCCAGGAAGGGATCCGAGGGTGGACTTACCATTGCCTGGGGCGCCTCGTCCCGAGGAGCCCATCCCTCAAAAGACCCCACCTCTGAACTGCCAGCACGCGCGGTGACAAAAATGGCAGCGCCCGGACCCCAAGGGAAGCTCGAGCGCGGACCGCCTGCCCCGGCATGCCAGAAGGCCCACCACGACATGCTCGTGGAGCAAAAGAACGTTGCAATATCAGAAACCGTTTGCTTAAAGCATGAGGCCATGTACTCGAGCAAGGCTGCCTCAACAACACATGTTTAACCAACCTTCTGTGCAGACTACACGAGGTTCTCAGTTGTTGGGCCTGAGGGCAAGTCAGGACGCTGCGCCACTACTTGAAACTGGGCCCTCCGCTCCTTCTTTTTGTAGGCATGGCAGCCGCTACTGATGCCGCTGGGATGGCGTCCCTCGCTGGCCGGCGCCGGCGCCGGGCCGCCACCTCCTCGGCGCTTCCGCGGCGCCGCCGCCAGCCGCCCGGTCGCCTCGCTCCCCGCGGGGCTGGCCGGCCACCCGAAGGGATGGGGTCGTCGTCGTCGTCGTCGTCGTCGTCGTCGTCGTCGTCTGTTCATCCGTCCGTCCTCCCTCCTCCTCCCTCCCACCTCCTTCCTCCTCCTCGCTTCTCCTCCTCGCTCCTCCCTCCCTCCCTTCCTTCCACCCCAATCCAGCTAGGAGGCCCCGGGGATCTGGCTGGGCCCCCCCCGTCACTCAATGGGGATCCCCAAGCGTTGGGATTATGGTCTCGGGCCCCTCGCTGGCCTCCGCTTGGACCCGGCCTCTTTCAAGACTGGCCCCGTGGCGCTCTCGGCACGGCTGCGTGTTTCGATTCCTCGTTGTTATTTATGCAGGACAGACGCCAAACTGCAAACATGTTGCTGAATCAATTACCTGGGCCGCGGTCATCCGCGAGTGTCCCCGCTTGCGGAAGTGGAGGAGGAGGAGGAGGAGGAGGAGGAGGAGGAGGAGGAGGAGGAGGGGGACGAGGAGGTGGATGGGGGAGGAGGCAGAAGATGAGGCAGAGGAGGAGGAGGAGGAGGAGGAGGAGGGAGATGAGGAGAAGGAGGGGGAGGGGGAGGAGGCAGAGGAGGAGGAGGAGGAGGAGGAGGAGGAGGAGGAGGAGGAAGAATAATAATAATAATAATGATAAGAAGAAGAAGAATAATAATAGTAATAAAGATACTAATAATAAGAAGAAGAAGAAGCATAATCAGAAGAATAATAAGAATAGGAATAATAATAATAATAAGAAGAAGAATAATAATAATCAGAAAACAACATAAGAATAATAAGAACAATAATAATAATAATACTAATAAGAAGAAAATAATAATAATAATGATAATAATATTAATAATAAAAATAAGAAGAAGAATAATAATAAGAATAAGAAGAATAATAATAAGAAGACGAAGACAAATAATAAGAAGAGCGGGAGGAGAAGGAGGAGGAGGAGGAGGAGGCGGATGAGGAGAAGAAGGAGGGGGAGGAGGAGGAGGAGGGGGAGGGGGAGGAATCAGAGGAGGAGGAGGACGAGAAGGAGGAGGAGGTGGAGGAGGAGGAGGAGGAGGAGGAGGAGGAGGGGAGGAGGAGGGGAGGAGGAGGAGGAGGAGGAGGAGGAGGAGGAGAGGGAGAGGGAGCGATGCAGCGAAGCACAATCAGGGGCGGCCAAACAGGGGCGACCAGCAAGGGGCAAGCATCAGGGAGAGGTGGCGACGCGGGTCGGCGGTCACGTCGCTCGGGGTCGTGGCCGCGTCGTGGTCGTCGTGGAGGCGACGTCTCCATGCCGCCAGGGCCGTCGCAATCGTCGTGGTCAATATTCGGCGGCGAGCGAGGGGGGGAAATGAGAAGGAGAAGGCCTTCTCAGGAGGCGGCGGGACTTAGCCCTCGCGCATTCTCACACATTTTGTTCTGTCGTCGGGGAAGGCTCAGGAAACTTCTCAAAAGGCCGGGGGATTTCCGAACCTTCTGAGAAAGCCTTCTCCTTCTCACTAACCCCCTCGCTCGCCGCCGAAATACAGTTCTGCTCGCCGCTGCTGCTGTGGTCGCTGCCGTGGTAGTGGCGGTCGTGCTGGAGGGTGCCGTGGTAATCAATGGTGGTGGTAGTTGAGGTGGTGGGAACTGTGGGCCTCACTGGCCACTCGCGCAAAACACAATCTCTGCGCTGCCGCGTTGGACCTGGCGGGATATGTGCCGCCACCGCTTCATCGACGTTGTGCCCACCACATCGATGAACTCTGCGGCTTAGTGCCGGAAGAGCGACCAAATGTTTCGACAACCAAAAAAATGCAGGGTCACACCCGCCAGAGGGGGGGTGCCGGGTCCGCTTGTCCTGGGCCATGGCTGTTGCGGCCACGCCGTCGTTGTTGGACCAGGCTTGCCTGCGAGTGGCATACTCTGTGTATTCGCATGTGTCGGCGGTGGACAAACCTCCCTTTAGTACACCTCCCCTTAGTGAAAACGGCGTGGGACCGAAACCGACGGACCTGGACCAGCAAAAATGACGGCCGCGACGTCCTCTGTCGAACCGAAAACGGCCAATTCCTTCATCGACGTGTCAGGGTAGGAGGTATGTCTACCCCCGAAGGTAGTGCTCCGTCAACATAGAGGGGCCAGCCGATGACCAGATCCGTGGTGGCGACGTCCAACTTGGCAGCCTCCAGCAGGCCTGTGCGCTGGCTGACGCGGTCCCACGCTGGGGCAAGCTGCTCCGTGGCCGCAGCGAGGCCTGTGAGGATGGTGTGCAGCTGTGCGGGCCAAACCCGCTCGCGGCCGTGGCGGGCGGTGCGGGACTGTCCAACTCCGCGACGCCTGGGGTGCCACCCGTAGCTGTCCAAAGGCGCGCTTCAGAAGGTACCGTCATCGTGGCGGTGCTGGCATGCGGCGCACGGCGGGCAGACGCAACAACAGAAGCGAAGCTTCGTGGCGGTGATGACTTGATTGTCGGGCATGGCTGGGTCGCCCTCCCCGTTCCCTCCCTCCCTCTGGCTCCATTCTGCTTTCCCTTCTTCCCTCTCATCCCCCTCCTGCTCCTCCTCCCTCCTCCTCCGCCATCTGCTCCTCTTCCTCCTCGTCCCCCCTTCTCCTCCTCCTCCTCCTCCTGCTCCTCCTCCTCCTCCTCCCCCTTCTCACCCTTCCTCCTTCGCTTTCTCCGTTCGCTCCGCCCATCTCCTCCCCCTTCTCTTCCTCCTTACCCTCTTCCTCCTCCTCCTCTTTCTCGCACGCGCGGGGAGAAAGGGAGGAGGCGGAGGAGACGGGAGGTGAGCGGAGAAGGATGATGAAGACGAGGCGGTAGAGCGAGGGGAGAAATGAGGAGGAGCGAGGAGAGGAGCGAGGGGAGCAGGGGAACAAGCAAGGGGAGGAGGGGAACGAGCGAGGGGAGGAGGAAGAGGAGGAGCGGTGAGCGATGAGCTCTGAACTCCCGCTCTTCTTCCTCCTCCGTCCTCCCTCCTCCCCCACCTCCTCCCTATCTCGTCCTCCTCCTCCTCCTCCACTTCCTCCTCCTCCTCCTCCTCCTCCTCCTCCTCCTCCTCCTCCTCCTCCCCCTCCTCCTCCTCCTCCTCCTCCTCCTCCTCCTCCCTCCTCCCTCCTGGCCCGAGCGGACCTCGCTGCTCGCCGCCGGGCGACTCCCACCAGCCCGCGCCGCCGCCCCACCTGCGGGGGGGGGGAGCGGCGCACGGCGCGGGCGGGAGGTCAGCGAGTGACTACCTACCAGACCACCCCAACCAGACCCGCAGACCAGAATTTCGGGGTGGGCAGGGGGGTTCTTCATATGCGTTGTTCCCAACCATCCTGTGGTGTTGGGTCCTCGTTACAAAGAAACGGTCCCCGCGTTCCTTTTTCCTCCCCCCCCCTCCTCCCTCCTCCCAACACCACGCTCACTTTGGCACACCCCTCACACGTTTCCATACCTAAGGAGCTCTACCGACGGCCCAAATGCTACCGCCCGCATGCGTCACCCCCACTCAGTACAGCGTTTCGTCGTGGCACCGCCGCATGCGTCACCCCCCACCCAGTACAGCGATTCGTGGCCCCGCAGGGAGCTCCTCCGAGGGCCCGAATGGCACCGCCCGCACGCGTCACCCCCACCCAGTACAGCGTTTCGTGGCCCCATAGGGAGCTCCACCGAAGGGCGGCACCGCCCGCATGCGTCACCCCCACTCATTACAGCGCTTCGTGGCCCCATAGGGCGCGCCACCGAAGGCCGCAGCGGCACCGCCCGCATGCGTCACCCCCCACCCAGTACAGCGTTTCGTGGCCCCATAGGGAGCTCCACCGAAGGCCCCAGTGGCACTGCCCACATGCGCCACCTCCTACTCAGTACAGCGTTTCGTGGCCCAATAGGAAGCTCCACCGAAGTCCCCAATGGTACCGCCCGCGTGCGCCACCTCCACCCAGTGCAGCGCTTCGGGGCCCCATGAGGAGCTCCACAGAAGGCCGCAGTGGCACCGCCCGCATGCGTCACCCCCCACCTAGCACAGCGCTTCCTTGCCCCATAGGGAGCTCCACCGAAGGCCCCAGCGGCACCGCCCGCATGCGTCACCCCCACCCAGTACGGCTTTTCGTGGTCCCATAGGGAGCTCCACCGAAGGCCCCAGTGGCACTGCCCACATGCGCCACCTCCTACTCAGTACAGCGTTTCGTGGCCCACTAGGACGCTCCACCGAAGTCCCCAATGGTACCGCCCGCGTGCGCCACCTCCACCCAGTGCAGGGCTTCGTGGCCCCATGAGGAGCTCCACAGAAGGCCGCAGTGGCACCGCCCGCATGCGTCACCCCCCACCTAGCACAGCGCTTCCTTGCCCCATAGGGAGCTCCACCGAAGGCCCCAGCGGCACCGCCCGCATGCGTCACCCCCACCCAGTACGGCTTTTCGTGGTCCCATAGGGAGCTCCACCGAAGGCCCAATTGCTACCGCCCGCATGCGTCACCCCCACCCAATACAGCGTTTCGTCGTGGCACCGCCCGCATGCGTCAACCCCCACCCATTACAGCGTTTCGTGGCCCCATAGGGCGCTCCACCGAAGGCCCGAATGGCACCGCCCGCATGCGTCACCCCCACCCAGTACAGCGTTTCGTGGCCCCATTGGGAGCTCCACCGAAGGCCCTGATGGCACCGCCCGCATGCGTCACCCCCACCCAGTACAGCGTTTCGTGGCCCCGCAGGGAGCTCCACCGAAGTCCCCAATGGTACCGCCCGCATGCGTCACCCCAACCCAGTACAGCGTTTCGTGGCCTCATAGGGAGCTCCACCGAGGGCCCCAGCGGCACCGCCCGCATGCGTCACCCCATCCAGTACAGGGCTTCGTGGCCCCATAGGGAGCTCCTTCGAAGGCTACAATGGACGCATTCGCATGCGTACCCCATGCCCGATGAGATGAGCAGGTCGGACAGACGACTGTCCCGTTCGAGAACGAGCAACAGCGGGTGCAGCCTCTGAAAGGATGCACAGTCGATGCCGCCCCCATGCCGCCTCCGCAAAGATGCGCGGCTGCGCATCTCCAGAGCTTCCTTCGAAACTCCTCTCCTCATGCTCGGAACCGCTGCCGCAGACGCTCCACGGGCCACTTCAAGGCGGGGTGCACGGGCGCCTTCACCGCCAACAGCTTGGCGAGGCACCGGCCCTGCGAGAGCGCCGCGCCTATCCGCCGACGGTTGGTCTGCGCGCGCGCGCCGAAGATCCCGTGGATCTGGAGGCCGCGCGCGCCTCTCGTCCGTGCGCCCGGGCGCCCCCACTGAGAGGCTGCTGCGTGCTTCCGCCCACCCATTGCAAAACGTCTCGCTTCGCTGTGCGCGCGAATGCACTCAGCGAGATGCATGCGCCTGGCTGTGCAAGCGTGTTCCCCGCCACCACCTAGATCCGCGCCTCAGTCGCCCGCCGAACGTTCAGCTCGAGCTTGAAAGCAAGCCAACTTCAACGATCGTGCTACCTTTCTAGCAACCCGCAGCTTCATGGACGCCAGGTTGCGGCATGTCTCCAACAAGCTGCTGATGAGCTGCTGGCGGATGCTGGCGCGTGATCCAACTGCACGTCGCGCCGAATCGGCCACCCATATCTGGTGGCCCTTCCTCGGATGGGCCGAACAAATCCTGTCTACAGCGATGTGGACCACGATTCGGCAAAATCGTGCGCCTGCACGAAGGGCCTTGGAACGCTGACTTCGGCGGCGCGATAGGTCGCGCCAACGAGTTTGACTGGCCCAGCGTCCGCGGGGACGCTGCGCCGGAACAGCTCGAGGCGCTGGGTGGCCGCTGGAATGCCCCAAGCCAGCCCCTTCGGCAGCAGCAGCCCTATTCGGGTCGGGCGAAAGGGGGGCAATAGCAGCTGGTTTTCCTGGCGCCTCCCGGCGCCAGAGGCGGCTACGTATCGAGGAATGGGCCCCTCGGTGAGGCCGAAACCAGCCGCATGCAGCAGATTTCGTAACCGATTCCCTATCCCCCCCTTTCCCTATCCCCCCCCCTTTGTTCGGCCCGACCCTTCGGCAGCAGCAGCCCCATGCCCGGGGAGGCGCCCTCGCCTGTGGCCGACCTCCTCTTCCGGCGCGCGCGCTGCCGCTCCGAGCAGGTCCGAGCTGCCTCGCGCCGCAGCGCCCCCGGCGCGGGGCCGCCTCGCGAGGGACCCAGTGCCCCCGGCGCGGGGCCGCCTCGCGAGGGACCGACTTCGGCAGAACATTGAGAAAGCATGCCGACGAGGCGGTCGCCCTCGGGCGTTCGGGGACCGGCCTCCCCAATGCCACTGTCGCCTCACGTGGCCGCGCCACCTCCGCCGCCATGGCCGCGCGCGGGCGGGCCAGACCATCCGGCGCGGCCAGCGGCGGGCGTTCGAAGCCCGCCGGGGGGGGGCATCCGAGCAGACCCCTGGCCCGCCCCGGCCATCGTGCGCCGCGCGGCTTCATGTGCCCCTCGACAACCCACCCGCGTGGCCTCAGCCTCTGGTGGCGATGACACCCCGACCTTCCGCCTTTCCTGTCCTGTGACCCGCGAGCTCGGGCGGCTGGCAAAAAAGGATGCTGCCGTCGACCTCCGACTCCCGGCGAGCGGCGGGCTCTCTCGGCCAGTGCCGTGGCGCAGCTTGCCCAGCGCCTCGCCCGTCTCCATCCAAGATGACATCCGCGACCGCTCGCCTCTGAGCGCGAGCCGCCACGGGGCTAGAGAGAGGTCTGAGGACATCTGCAGCTGCCTATGCTTCAGCGCCACCCCTTCGCGCAGCTGCCGACGCGCGTGCAACCATTTCCTCCAAGACGGCGCCTTGGGACGTAAGCCTGCGCCAGCTTTCTCTGGGCGATCGTCGACGTGCTAGCCGAGGGACTCCAGCAACCCGCGTCGTTGACGAAATCCGTGGTCGCAACTGCAATGCTTCTCAAGGCCAGTCAGCAACGCGCGAGGTCGAGCCCACCAGCCTGCGTGCACCATGGTGTACCTCCCCCTCTTTCGCGGCTGGAGCCACTGATAACTCACTTCAGCCCTACGCCTGATGTGCCGCAAAATGACCTCTCGAAGAGAGCCTGGAAAACCGAGAAACAAATCCAGAAGTGCCAATGGTGGTCCAAAGATATCCCCAGAGGGACCCCAAGATTGCCCACGAGAGCTCCAACAAGATCCTCGAAATTGCCACCCAAGTGCGTGGGCATACGGCGCACGCTCTTGGAGATACAGGGCCCAGAAGGCGCCCGAATTCGGATATTTGCACGCTTGCTCATTACTCGCTGACATCGCCCACACAGGGAAATCCACTCGGTCATAGAAACTCCTGTGCTCTCCACGCTAACCTCCTTCTCTCTTTCATCATTGCACGTATCCCCTATTGAACCTCCTCCCCCGGGAGTCGGCGGAATGGCGTGCACCTCAGGGACATGCAGAAGAACAGGCAACGGCATGAACTTGAGCCTTACAGAGGTTCGAGCGGGTTTGTTGGGCCAATGCTGGGCCCCTCTCCCACATCCCGAGGCGCGGGGTGTCCAGAGCTGAGCCAAGAGCTCCGCGCGGCCCTCCAACAGACCGACGCTCAAGAAGCGCACGCAGGGGGGAGCCACTCAACAACCAGCTTTCTGCCGCTGCAGGCGACTTTGAAGGAAAAGGACGACCAACGCACCCCAACGACGAGGACAACACAGGCCCACATGGAGACCAAATTAGAACCCAACTGGTCGATCATCGCCCAAAGCGCTGATGCGTGACGCCCACGACCCTGGCATCTCTTGATGTCCATCCTACGTTACTGCCTAGGTCCTGGGTTTGTCTTGTTCATCTCCACGAACCCTTTGCATGAGAGATGCGGGTTCCGAGAGACGGGTCCTGGACCCTGGGCCTTCCTCCAACACCAAGTCTTTGCCCCCCACAGTTTGCCGACGGTCCTGGGGCCTGGGGAGGAATGCCCCGGGACTCCGAAAACTGAGAAAAAAAAAACAGAACCCGTCTTCCTCAGGACCCGCTTGATTCATGGCAAGCTTCCGCTGAACATCCCAGATGTCGACAAACTGCACCAATATCATAATTCGGAGGTCCGCGCGGATTCCTTGGGTCGGGGCTTGACCCCCCCTGGCGCGCGGAGCGCTGCGCGGACCTCCAAAGTCTAAAGATTGAGCAGGGACCGACCGTCCCAGCATTTCTATAGGCCTGCCACGAAATGTTCTTAGAACCCGAAAATGTTCTAAGAACAAACGCAATGTGCTTAGGACATAAGCCCGATGTACTAAACAAGACAGTCCTAGACAGGAATGGTCTAATAACATTTCGGCCAGACCACACAAACGGTTCTTATAACATTCTTTGGTGGGCCAGTCGGCGAGCCAAGACGCTTCGCCACTGCTGGTAAGTACGCTCACGACGCTTCCGTTTCTTCGACCTGCGCAACGGCGAGCTTGTACAACGATCCCCAGAATTATGTTGCTCCCATCGTACTTGAGGACCACATCCCAGAAATAATTTCTAGCACCCAGAAATGTGTCGAACAAATATCAAATCGGTGTCGACACAGCGTCGGACGAGTGTCTCCCCGGGCCCGACACGTGGAAGCCCTCCAATTTGGGGGGTGCTTTCATGGTTAAGCCTCCCCTTAGTGAAAACGGCCTGGGACCGACACCGACGGACCTGGACCCGCAAAAATGACGGCCGCGACGCCCTCTCGCGAACCGAAAACGGCCAATTCCTTAATCGACGTGTCAGGGCAGGAGGTCTATCCACCTCCGAGTGATCACGGCGACAGTAGGTTAGAACATCATAGCCCCAGAACACGTGCCGGCGCCAGCGAGTGCTGGTCCACCGAGATCGGCTACACGCAGGAGTGACCCTGGGCAAGAGCGGCCTTTGGTGCGCACCCTTTTGGGGGGCCGCGGGGGGGGGCAAACACAAGCGCGCAAGACGCTACTATTGCATCGCGTTCGGCGATCGGGGGACCCCTTTGGGCTCGCACCGAAGGTCACTCCGGCGAAAGGTCACTCTTGCGTCGAGTCCGCCGAGAGGCCAGGCCCTCCGCCACGACGCAGGCGCTGCTGCGGGGCAGGCGCAGGCTGCGTGCTTGCCGGCGGAGCGCAACGGGGCAAGCGCACGTGGGCGACGACACGGACCGGGCCTTACGCTTAGGTCGGGCGTGTGCCCCTACAGGCAGATTTTGGGCGCAAGATAAAACAATGGCACAACGGTGTTCAAACCATGATCCAAACTACTCAGAAGACAGTCCCCGGATGATTTGTTTCGTATTCTTGAAGATTCCCCCTGTAGAGGGACATGCCCGACTTAACCTTGCGCGAGAAGACACGGCGACCTTGCGCCGCAACTTATGCGGGCCGCCGGCGTGGCACACCGCGTGGAGAAAAGGGCGCCTGCGAGCGCCCTCGCGCGGGAGGCTTGCGCGCGCATGTCCGCGCAAACGGCCCCGTCGCTCACCTCGGGCGAACACGCGCCCTGTGCACCGCAGACTTGCGTTGAACACCTCCCCCATCCCGACCACCAGCCGCCCGAGCGCCAGCTCTCCCAGCCGCCTGCCTCGCCCCACTGGCCTGGAGGAACAAACACCAGCATAAGCATAACCTTTTGGCGGTCCGCGCGGACTTATTGGGTCTGCGCTGGGACCCCCCTGACGGCGCCTCCAGCGCCGCCGCTGGCGCGCTCCCCGCGCCAGGGAGGGGGTCCAGCGCAGACCCAAGAAATCCGCGCGGACCGCCAAAAGGTTCTGCTCATGCCGTTCTTGTCCTTCGATGGCCTGCGCCGCTCCACCCGTTGCCCCGCGCCCCGCCGGCGCCCCATGAGGCCCCAGGCGCGGCCGCCCCGCGCCGGTCCCAAGCGAGCCTGCTCGGGCAGAAGATCAGCAGTGTCAGGGACACGCCGCCGTGGGCAACCGATCACAAGAGGCCCCCAAGAGGCCCCCCAAAGACGCCACGAGGCCCGAGAGGCCTCCCCAGAGACCCCAACGAGCGTCCCAGGAAGGCCTCTTGTCCACGCCCCAGGTCTGACTGAAGGCACTGCAGCCCTGCTTGCAGCATATGGGCCAGCGGGGTGAGCGCAGTGATGGAATGACGCGCCGCCGTGGGGAACTCCGCTTTAACTCATTGTGAACGTGTTTTCGTATTCGGCGTTTCGCCATTGGGCGGAAAAAGGGGGGGTAGGGGGGGTCTGGCTCCGGACATCTGCTGAATGCGACTGCTTGCAGCAGTCCGTCCAATTGGGGGGAGACCCCGCCTGCTTGAAACAGGCGCCAGTAACACCCGAGATTCTTGCTCCAGCGGAGGGGGGACGGGGGGGGGGTGCGACGAACCACTTCGGCCCGCCCCCGCCGCTGTTTCCGTGGGCCCTCCAAGCCTCATGGCGGTCGTCCTGGCGGCCCGTCGGGGCCCTCCCCAGCTCCAGAAAAAACCGTGGAGCGGCGGTGTCAGTCCCCTGTCGGGGGCGCCCAGCTGAAGGCGCAACGCGCGGGCGGGCGCCAGACAACACCGTGCCACTAGTACTCTTCTCTTCTAAAAACGGGCATAACACACAACACACACACACACATACACACACACACACGCCCACCAACCCACCAACCCACCGCCCCACGCACGCACAAACGTACACACGCACCCACACAGACACACAAACACACAAACACACAAACACACAAACACACAGACACACAGACACAAACGCACACACGCACACACGCACACACGCACACACGCACACACGCACACCCGCACACCCGCACACCCGCACACCCACACACCCGCACACCCGCACGCCCGCACACCCGCACACCCGAACACCCGCAAACCCGCACACCCGCACCCATCCCTACTTCCTATGATTAAACACCCCCACATCCCCACCTAGCTGGCCGATAGCAGCTCCGCCGTCCAAACTGTCAAAACAGACAACACGAAATCACTGTTTCTCGCCAGCGTGTCGCCGAGTTGCGAAACGTGCAACGAAAAAGGGACGGAATGAACATTGCTTGGGTAACCGGAACCGCGTGGTCGCGTCCTACCTACAAAAAACAAGACACAGTCAACGATTTTCTCGTCCGCGTGGACTTTCTTGTCGTCGACGCTGCGAAACGTGTAGCTGGAATGGACGCAGCGCGCATCGCGCGCGGACGCCTGGCCAACCCTACGCGGGACCCCGCGTCCCACCTGTCAACAAACACTGCAACGTCGACGTTGTTTTTGCCAACATGTAGTTTCTCCCCGTCGGCGCTGCGAATCGCTGAGAATCGCGCAGCGGGAATGGGACGCGCCGCGCATCGCGCGGGGACGCCTGTTCGTCAACATGGACTTTCTTGTCGTCGGCGCTGGGCGGGCGGCCAATCATAATGCCTCAAGCAAGTGCGGTTCGCCGCCGGCGCGCCCGTTGGCGTGTCCACGTAAGAGAGACCTTTGGCAGCAGTGACGATTGCCGGTGCCACCCGTGTGGCTGGAATGAAACGTGGCGCACTTCGCGCGCTGGACATGTTGTCGCCGACGATGCAACATGAAATGCCGGAGCGGGGCGCGGCATACGTCACGCGCGGTCTTTTTTCTCGTCGACGTTGCTCAATGCGCGGCAAGAGAAAGACGCAGCTCATGTCGCGCGCTGAACGTCTAGCCGCCCGCGGTATAAGATTAGCGACAAGCGTCGGACGCGACGCACTTGCTTCTTATCTTGTGCGAGGGCGGGTGGGAGTGGACGGAGCCCTGTGGCTCGTTCGCGCTGGCTTACTTGACCCCCGCCACCCCCCCACCCCCCCCCACACCTCCACCCTCACCCTCATCCTTACTCCTTATGATTAAACACCCCCACATCCCCACCTAGCCGGCCGATATCAACCCCGCCGTCGTAACTGTCAAGAAACAACACAAACTCAACTTGTTTCTCGCCAGCGTGTCGTCGAGTTGCGGCAGAATTGGGACGGAATGGACATCGCTTGGGTAACCCTTAGCGGGCGGTCGCGTCCTACCCTTCAAAAAAACAAGACGCAGTCAACATTTTTCTCGTCCGCGTGGACTTTCTTGTCGTCGACGCTGCGAAAAATGTAGTTGGAATGGACGCAGCGCGCATCGCGCGCGGACGCCTGGCCAGCCCTACGCGGGACCCCGCGTCCCACCTGTCAACAAACAGCGCAACTTCGACGTTGTTCTTGCCAACATGTACTTTCTTCTCATCGGCGCTGCGAATCGCGCAGCGGGAATGGGACGCAGCGCGCATCGCGCGGGGGCGCCTGCTCGCCAACATGGACTTTCTCCTCGTCGGCGCTGCGGCCCGTCGGGTTGAGGAGCTGGGCAGGCGGCGAATCATAATGCCTCAAATAATTGCTGTTCGCCGCCGGTGCGCCCGTTGTCGTGTCCACGTAAGAGAGACTTTTGGCAACAGTGACACTTGGTGCGCACAGATCAAGCCAAAATCGGCCCCCGGACCCCTCCGGCCGCGGCAATCAATGGCCCCCCCGAGGGCCAAAAAGCAGCGCACAAAAGGTCACCCCGGCGAGAAGTCCCCCTTACGCGTCGGCGACGTTGTAGCGTCGCGGCCGTTGTCGGCTGCCGCGGCGCCGGCGGCCAATTGTCCGAGCGCCTCCATGGCGGGGCTGCTGGGCAGCGGGGCCGGGTTTCTCGGGGGACGGGGCGCACTGGGAGCTGAGCCGACCTGGCGATGACAGTCACATGGCATTGCGAAAAGGACGTCGGCCTTCGTCGTCCTCCGTCTCATCGTCGCCACCAGAGTCATCGTCCGCGTCGCACTCGTCATGGTCGCTGTTGTGGCCGTAGGTACCACGTGCAGCGGGCGGAGCTCAGGCGAAGCTGGCCGGACCACTTGCGGGCCCCCCCCCCTCCATGCGCGGCAGGAGCGAAGCGATTGGCTGTACAACACGCGTGGCTGGAATGAGACGCGGCGCACTTCGCTCGCTGGACATGTTGTCGCTGACGATGCAACACGAAAAGGCTGGAGCGGGGCGCGGCGTACATCGCGCGCGGTCTTGTTTCTCGTCGACGTTGCTCAATGCGTGGCAGGAGTAGGACGCAGCTCATGTCACGCGCTGAACGTCTAGCCGCCCACAATATTAGATGAGCGACAGGCGTCGGACGCGACGCATTTGCTTCTTATGTTGTGGGAGGGCGGGTGGGAGTGGACGGAGCCCACTGGCTCGTTCGAACTGGCTAACCTGACACCCCCCCCAACCCCACCACCAGACACAGACACAGACACACATACAGACATAGACACACACACACACGAATACACACAAACGCACCCACGCACCCACGCACCCACGCACGCACGCACGCACGCACACACAACTATTTATACACATATCTTTATGTATGCTAACAAATTCTGTGTATGCGCTCCGCGCGGAATTCGTGAATCCGCTGTATATGTGTGTACATATACACATATACATGCATACATATATATATATATATATATATGTATATATATATATATATATATATATATGTGGTTACGCCGGTTTCTTCTTGTTCGAATCTCCCCTCCTGGCCTGTCGCCCAGCCCCAGCGCACTGGGCGGCGGCTCACCTGCTTGGCGCGGGGGGAAGGGCCCACATCTCCGACGATACGTGGCTGACCCGCACCAGCGCTCTTCCCCGATCTGCTGCCTCTGGGGCCATGCTTTTTCGGGCGTTGGCAGAACTGGGTTTAGTGGAACCTGGTTTAGTGATTTCTACCGGGGGCGCCCCCCCGTCCCATCTCCACTAACCGGAACTGCCGTCGCCCGAAATCACCAATTACGGCAAACCTGGTTTAGTAAATCTGGCCAATTGAGGGGCTCCAAGGGCCTACCACTAACCGGGTCCCCTTACCCGGGGTCCTGGCTATACCCGACTTTTGGAGGTTGGAATGGGGTTGGCATAAAGGGGTGTGGTGCCAATCGCGGACATGCAATGTTTTCTACGATAGAAAACACCGTCAGCTTCAGCAGTGGCACCACACCGCTTCACACCACACCCCTTTTCGGGGATGGACAGAACCCCCTTTAGTAAAACGTGGTTTAGTGAACACGCCGATCCATGAAAATCTGCGCGGACCTCAGAGAAATCTGCGATTTCGGAAACCCTGAACCCTAAAACGTTTTCGTCTCTTGGGAGCACATCTTGTAATTCCGCCGCCTTCCGCCGAGTTTCTGCTGGCGGAGGCGGCCTCGTTTCACTTCTGCCGCCCTTCCGCCGAGGAAGCGGTGACCACTCCTTCGGTCCTCGAAGGGACGGCCCTTCTTGGAACGCCCTAAATGATGCCCGGGGAAGCGGTCAATTGAACAGGGACCGACCGTCCCGGCGTTCCTGTAGGCCTACCACGACATGTTTCTAGAACCCAAAGATTCCCCAATCAGAGCTTGCCTCTGTAGGGATCCAAGCGGATTCATATGGTTAAGCGAGATTCGTCGCCGATTTCGGTGGCCGGCCTGGGTGCCCGGGTACCCGGGTGCCTGGGTGCCCGGGTGCCCAGCAGGTGCCAAGGTGCCCGGGTACCCAGTAGCCCTATGGCCTTACGGCCTTATAGCCCTATAGTTCTGTAGCTCTAAAGCTCTTTAGCCCTGATAGCCCTATAGCCCAATAGCCCTAGCGTCCTATAGCCCTGTAGCCTTATAACCATATAGCCCTATAGCCCTGGTGCTCGATAGCCCTATAGCCTTATGGCCCTATAGCCCCATAGCCTTCTAGCACTATATCCCTATAGGCCCTAATCATATTGTCCTTATAGCCCTATAGCCCCATAGCCTTCTAGCACTATATCCCTATAGCCCCATAGCCCTATAACCCTAATCATATGGTGTTTGTTTTTTTCGCTGGCGTCATGTTCTAATACCAAGCAAGAGTGTTCTTAGAACATCGATCCGATGTGTTAAAACAGAAAAGTCTCAACCACAACTGTTCTAATGACATCTCGCGCAAACCTCAAATATTCTTAGAACTTTCTTTGGTGGGCCTACATGGGAGCCAGAACACTTCGCCATTGCTTGAGTCAAGACCTCAAGGGTCGCGCGCGGAAACCAATCATGCCACCGTCAAATGTCCAGAGGGGAGAGGGGCCCCAAAATGTTTCCAAGAGGCTCGGGCCTTGGCCCCTGAGGGCCGTCGGAAAAAAACGGCCCCTCCTCCTCGTCCTCCTCCTCCTCGTCCTCCTCCTCCTCCTCCTCCTCCTCCCCTCCTCCCCTCCTCCCCTCCTACCCCTCCCCCTCCGCCTCCCCCTCGGCCTCCTCCTTTTCTCTCTCCTCCTCCTCCTCCCCTCCTCCTCTTCCTCCTCCTCCCGCTCCTGCTTCTCCTCCGTCTCCTCCTCCTCCTCCTCCTCCTCCACCTCCTGCTCCTCCTCCTTCTCCTCCCCTCCTCCCCTCCTCCCCCTCCCCCTCCCCCTCCGCCTCCCCTTCGCCTCCTCCTCCTCATCCTCTCTCCTCCTCCTCCTCCTCCTCTCCTCCTCCTCCTCCTCCTCCTCCTCCTCCTCCTCCTCCTCCTCCTCCTCCTCCTCCTTCCCCCTCGGGAACTCGAGGTGGAGAGCTTTTCTGGCGTTGCTTCACAAAGCGGCGATCGTGGAAAAGGGAGCGGGGGGACGAAACGTGCACCCTTCGTGCCCCTTTTGTGGCCCCCCAGGGTGCAAGAGGGCGATACCCTCCTACGCCCCCCCAGTTTCTCGCCCCCCCAGTGCGCAGCGCCCGAGAGCCCGCTTCAGAGAAAGCCCGGGGCGGAGCTGGGCCGGCTGGCCTGGTGTCTTTGGAGGCCTGCCGCGAACGTGCTCTCATAACAGCAACATGTTATCATAATATCACCACCACCACCACCACCACCACCACCACCACCACCACCACCACCACCACCACCACCACCACCACCACCAACAACAACAACAACAACAACACCAACACCACCACCACCGAAAACAACATGATCGTCTTAGAGCGTAGTGCTTTAAGCCAGGCCGCCCTCAACACGACGTGCTCCAAAAACATGCTCGTGCAAACCCGAACCGATCAGCCATTATCTGACTCGCCCATGGGCAGGTCAGGACGCTTCGCCACTGCTTGTCTGGGGTCCAAGGCCCGTTTCCCTCAAGACCCCTTCCCTTCACTTTGGACGCCCGGGATGGATACGCGCAAACATTGGTACGATGCCCATAACAATCGGCGGTGGACAAACCTCCCTTCAGTAAACCTCTCTTTAGTGAAAACGGCCTGGGACCGAAAACGACGGACCTGGACCCGCAAAAGTGACGGCCGCGACGCCCTCCCGCGAACAGGAGACGGCCAATTCCTGAATCGACGTGTCAGGGTGGGAGGTCTATCCACCCCCGAAACAAATGTGGTCCAACAACGACAGCGGCCGCTGTTGGCCAGGCGACCGTCTGTTTGGGTGACCCAAAAAGGGGTCCAGCTGAAAAGGGGTAGTGCAATAGATTTGGGGCATTTGTATTGCACACGTATTGCGCAAGAGAATTGTATTGCATTGTATTGCAAATAATGTATTGCGCGCGAAAATCCTGCAATACATTTGCGCTCCGGGATATTGCACGCCCCAAACGGATTGCAACCCCACAAATCTATCGCACCAAATCTATTGCACCACCCTCTTGTCGCTGGACCCCCTTTTGGGTCAACCCGATCCTCCTCCTCCTCCTCCTCCTCCTCCTCCTCTTCCTCCTCCTCCTCCTTCTCCTCCTCCTCCTCCTCCTCCTCCTCCTCCTCCTCCCCCTCCTCCTCTTCCTCCTCCTCCTTCCCCTCCTCCTCCTCCTCCTCCCCCTCCTCCTCATCCGCCTCCTTCCCCTTGTCGCTGGACCCCCCTTTGGGTCACCCGAGTCTGTCTCAACAAGGCACCGCCCGCGGCGCCGCCGACAGCGAGTCCGGCCCAGAAGAGGGCAGGAACTGCCGTCGGCCTCCGTCCCCGCTCCTCCCGCAACCCTCCCGATCGTGCCGCCTCACGGCGACCTTAGAATTATGCTGCTCCCAATCGTACTTACGTCGGGGGCGACCAAGAGGGGGATGTCCAAGAGGGGGGGGTGCAAATCATGACCGGCGTCATGTGCGCGGCCCAGCGGGGGGGCCAGGGACGTAATGAAACAAGAAGAGGCGCCATGAAATCTGGGGAAATATCATGGCCCACGCCATGATATCCACCCCCCCTAGTCATCACCCCCTTCCTTGCCGCCCCCGAACTCAAGGACCGCATCCCAGAAATAACTTCGAGCCCCCGGAAACGTATCAAAAGAGCGTCGAAAGAATGTCGAAACAGTGTCGGGCGAGTGTCTCCCAGGGCCCGACACGTGAAAACCCTGGAGTGTCGGTACTTTTTTTGGCGCTCGAACTTCTTCCTGGTGATCAGGGCTAAATTAGGTTGGAGCATCATAACCTTAGAAGAAGCAGCTACAGAAATACAAAATTTTGGCGCTCCGCGCGGATTTCATGCATCTGCATTGGACCCCACTCCCTGGCGCGCGGAGCGCGCCAGGGGCGGCGCTGAAGGCGCCGCCGGGGGGGTCCCAGCACAGATCCCAGAAATCTGCGCGGAGCGAAACAACGTTAATGCTTACAGTGGAGGCCAGTCCACAAGAAACCCCAGGACGTTTATTGAATTTTGGTATGGGAACATTGCGCTTTCAATAGCAAAACCATCGAAACCCAAGAAACCCAGGGCACACTGGAGGCGAGCGGGGTGTTTCTTGGCATGGGCCTCCACTGTATGCAATTGTTGCTTCTGCGATTCCGGACGACCTGCGTCGCCCCCGCGGGGACGGTCGGAGCCTCTGCTGCTGGGCACGGCGCGGCCACCCCTATCGTAGTCCGCGTCCCAGGAGGAGTCGGCCTTCCCGCCGCCCTTCCTGGAGGGGCCGCTGCTGGGCGCAGCGCGGCCCCCTCTGTCGTTGTCTGTGCCCCTGGAGGGGTCGGCCTTCCCGCCGCCCTTCCTGAGCAAGGCGCCGCTCCTGGGAGAAGGAGGAGGAGGAGGAGGAGGAGGAGGAGGAGGAGGAGGAGGAGGAGGAGGAGGATGAAAGGGAGGAGGCGGAGGAGGCGGAGGAGGAGGAGGAGGCGGAGGAGGAGGCGGAGGCGGAGGCGGAGGCGGAGGCGGAGGAGGAGGAGGCGGAGGAGGAGGAGGAGGAGGAGGAGGAGGAGGAGGAGGAGGAGGAGGAGGAGGAGGAGAGAGCCACATTTTCAACCCCATCCGCCCTCCATCTGTGAAGCTGCTGTCATTTTTGGCAGCCTCAGAGTCATAGCTGGTGTGGGAGACGCGGGCGAAACGCCCGGCCCGCCCTAACAGAACTGGCCTCGGGGTGCGACTGGGAGACACTATCTACAAGAAGAAAGGACTGGAGGCGGAGGAGGAGGAGGACACGTGCCGCTGCTGCACAGGCCTCTCCTGGGGCGCGCCCTGACCAGGCCTTCGGGGCGCAGCCGGCCGAGGCGGCGAGAGCTCGCGGCACGGGCGAGCGGTGGCGCCGGTGCCGACTCCTCCTCGGAGTCCCCAGGGGTTCCGTCGGGCGTGTCCTGCCGCCGTGGACGGGCCCTCGCCATCGCTCGGACGTCCATTCCCTGTGCTTTTTGCGGCTTCGTGCGTGTTTTTTGTCGCCAAATGATCCAGGATGCTCCTCGATGGTCCTCGCCGAAGGAAAGGTGCACACGTCCGAGCGATGCCAAGGCGGCCTGGCCTGGGCTGGTTCCTCGCGGAAGGCCTCCTCGGCATGCGTGGGGCCGAGGCCCGCCGCGGCCAAGAGGACCCTCCCCATGCCTCCGAAGGGCCTCCCCCTCGTGGCGGCGCGGAGGGGGTCTCGAGGACGAGGTGTGCCTCAAGCAATGTTTGAGGCCTAGAATCGGGCACCAACACCAACACAGGGGGCTGCCTCCACATGGGGAAGATGATCCTAGATTTCGGTGCTGGTGGCAATATTTCGGCCGCCTTGAAAGCCAGAATATTACCACCATCACCGAGATCGGGATCTTCTTCCCTCGGTAGATGCACACCGCCGATATTGGTGTTGGTGTCAATCTCTAGGCCTGCGACAGCGTAGATTTAGGTCGGGCATATGGGCTCCTCCAGGCGGGTTTTGGAAGAACGATTCAAGAAATGGCCAGACACATGCAAGACCTGCCTAAAACAGTCGGCACGTCGTCCCCAGACGGGCCTCTTGCGGGCGACCCGGAGGCCGAGCGGCGCGTCGACAGCGTACTGGTGAGAAAGAAAGTACGCTTGCTTGTCCGCAAGCCTTTCAAAGGGTCCGGGTGAAGCCGGCCGGCTCTTCGGAGGCTCCTAGGAGGCTCTGTGGAGGCTCCCGGAGCTCGCTGAGGGCACCTTGGGAGCTTGATGTGCGCTCTTGGGGCCATCTTGGGGGCCATGTTGGGGCGTCTAGGGTCTAGGGTTAGGTCGGGCATGTTCTCCTACAGGCGGACTCTGAAAGAAAAACAAACAAGTTCGAACAAAAACATTCAAAAACGCTCGAAGACAGTCGCCACGTCGTCCCCAGAACAGTCTTGGACTGTTGCCAAACATTCCTCCTGTAGAGGGACGTGCCCGACTGAATCTCGGCGGTGGATAAACCTTCCTTTAGTAAACCTCCCATTAGTGAAAACGGCCTGGGACCGAAACCGACGGACCTGGACCCGCAAAAATGACGGCCGCGACGCCCTCTCGCGAGCCGAAAACGGCCAATTCCTTAATCGACGTGTCAGGGTAGGAGGTCTATCCACCTCCGAGAATCCTGGGGCACTGCCCCAGCAAAGCGCCGCTCCTGTCGTAGTCTGGGTCGCCGCGCGCGTCGCCGCCAGAGCCGCCCCTCGCTGGGTAGAGCGAGGCCGGCTCGGCCGGCCTCCGGGGACGGGCTCGCGCCGCCTCCGCCGGCCTCCGGGGCTCGTCCAGGCAGGCCCTGATCTGCTGCAGGCAGGCCTCCACCGCCTCCGGCGACCCCGAGATGTGGAACTCTGCCTCGCCGTCGGGCGAAGACGAGTCTTCCACCCTCGCGGGGGACCGCAACACGGCATCGACGTAGACCTTTCTCGTCGGCGGGCGCCAGCTACACACGCCTGGGACCGATCCTGTCCAGGCTGATCCTGGGCCGAGGATGGACCTGGCCAGGGTCAGTGTAGGTGTACACTTGAGGCCCTCCGATGTTGAAGGCTCGCGTGGATCCCCTGGGTGCACGGTTTCCCCCGGGGCCGTAGGCGACCCGAGGCGGGGGAGGAGGAGGAGGAGGAGGAGGAGGAGGAGGAGGAGGAGGAGGAGGAGGAGGAGGAGGAGGGAGGAGGGAGGAGGGAGGAGGAGGAGGGAGGAGGGAGGAGGGAGGAGGGAGGAGGGAGGAGGGAGGAGGGAGGAGGGAGGAAGGAGGAGGAGGAGGAGGAGGAGGAGAAGGAGGAGGACGGGTCGCCTCAGCCCTTCGTAGAAACCCTCCACCCCCGGGCTGGCGCCAGAGGGCGAGGCCACACGTTGGTGCGACCACCGCGCGCTCCGCAGTGGGGGGAACCAGGCGCGGTGAGTGGGGCCACACGCTGGCCTGGGGCTTCCGCGCGGGCCTCCCGGAGCTGACGCTCACGCCGTGAGAGCGTGGTGTCGAAACATTCAGGCATAGACAAGCGCGTTCCGCTACTCGCAAAGTCACTACTCGCAGACTGGCCTGGATCCGCCATGGGAGATGTGCGACACATCACATCGATCCAGACCTGTTTTTCTGACGTGTGCGAGTAGGCACTTTTTGCGAGTAGTGGGACGCTCTCGGTGCAGGCAGGGGGCCCGCAAGTGGCCTCGGCACTGGAAGAAGAGGACGCGCCACCAGCACACAAACTTGTGGCGCTCCGAGCGGATTCCTTGGATCTGGCCCAGACCCCCGCTCCCTGGCGCGCGGGGCGCGCCAGGGGCGGCGCCCATGGGCGGATCCAAGAAATCCGCGCGGAGCGCCAAAAGTTTGTGTTTATGGCGTTTTTTCTCATTCGAGGAACGGAAGGGAGTGGAAGCCGGCGCAGGGCTCCGTGAGGGAGCTGCCGGGCGGGCTGGAGCCCCGCTCACGTGTCAGTGCAAATCGTCCTCGAGATGGCGTCGGAGGCCTCCGAGAAGGCTCCAGAGAAGGCAGAAGGGCCTCCCAAGAAGTCGCCTCCTGGCCCCCCTCGCGCCCCCCCGCCCCCCCTCGCGCCACCCCTTGGCGGACGAGGAACGGCATAATATTAGCTTCCCCGCCGTCGGGGACGCCTGTCCCAGGGCAGCTGGAAGGCTTCTACTCCGACTTGCCACCGCAGGGGCAGGCACTTTCCAGCCGCTCTGGGACGCGCGTCCCGACAGAGCAATCTTCTAGATTCTGTAACTACGAATCTTCATCCCTAACCCTGTTCGTATCGGGGAGACGTAAGACTCGGGTACGGGGGACTCGGGTTGGCCTTTCCAAGGCCATCATAAAACGACGAAACCCACTCTTAAATTGACGCGAGCTCCCGCTGCACACATCCCACGAAAAAGGACCGTCAAAATCCAGGACGCGCTCGTAAAAGAACGTCGGCGAACCCGTGTTCTGGCTCACTCGAGTCTTACGTTTCCCCGATCTTCGAATTAGGTCGGGCATGTCCCACCACAGGCAGATGTTGGAGGAAACAACAAAAAGATCCAAAAATGCTCAAACATAGTCAACAATACTAAAACCAATCGTCCCAAGACAATTTTTGACTATTTTTGAATATTCCCCCTGCAGATGGACACGCCCGATTTAACCCTAGAACATAAAGATGCAGCATGAACATACTTTCCTGGAGGTCTGCGCGGATTCTTGGAACGGCGCTGGATCCCCCTCCCTGGCGCGCGGAGCCCCCAAGGGGCCCCCACGCCGATCCAAGAAATCCGCCTGCACCTCCGAGAAATAATGTTCACGTTTAGGTCGGGCATGTCCTCCAACAGGCGGACTTCGGACCAAAAACCCAACATGCCCACACATGGTCCACAAAATCCTTTCCATACTATCTGTTTTGACTATTTTTGGGTATTGCTCCTGCAGAGGACAGGCCCGACTTACGTTTACGTATGCAAAGCGACTGCTCCTCCTTACAATTCTGCGGACAACGGTGGCTCGAGATGTCGGTCCCAGGACCCCTCCATTAGGGCGACGAGATCTATGCATATCCACTGCTCCTGGCCAGGCCCATCCTGGGCCCAGGAGCGGTGTATATGCCTCCCTGGCCAAGCCAGGAGGGCGTATACACCGCTCCTGGGCCCAGGATTGGCCTGGCCGGGAGCAGTGGATATGCATAGATCTCGTCGCCCTATCCATGGGGTCCAGACGCACCAATTCTCCGAGCTGCGCCCAGCCGTGGCGACCAGGGCCCCCCTCGCAGGCCAGGCGCCGCTGCCCGAGCTCGCCCTCCCCTGACTCTTCCGGCGGCCGGCAAGGGGTACGACAAGCATTGGCACACTGCCCAACAGCACGTGCTGTCCGAAACCGACGCCGACCCAAGACATCCGCCTGGACCTCCGAGAAAGCATGTTCACGTTCAGGTCGGGCATGTCCTCCTACGGGCGGACTCCTCCTGCAGACAAAAACATTGGCACGCTGCCCAACAACACATGCTGTCCGAAACCGATGGCAGCCGCTGTGGAGCAGGCGGCCCCCTGTCTCAAACGGACAACGTCTGTGACGATGCCGACATCAAATCCGTAACGATGCCGACATCAAATCCCAATCGACATCAAATCCCAACCAACTAATGTTCACGTTTAGGTCGGGCATGCCCTCCTACCGGCGGATTCCTCCTGCAGAGGGACAGGCCCGACTCAACGCAGAATCCTGCAGGGGCCTGCAGGAGCCCGCGCCCCTGCCCGGGCCACCGCACACACGATGGGGCAACGCTAAAGCATAGGGGGGGGGGAACTGGCACAGGATTGGGTCGGGCCTGTCCCCCTACAGGGGGACTTTGGGCAAAAAATTAGAAATGGCAAAAAAACACCCCAGAATGGTCCAACAAAAATAACAAAGAAATAGTCCCCAGACTATTTGTTTGGACTATTTTTGAATATTCCTTCCTTCTGTAGAGGGACAGGCCCGACTTAAGCATAGGGGGGGATGCATCGACCTGGAATCGGCGACGCATCGCCGATAGATCGGCGATAGGCCTCCGATCGTGAATCCGCACCTTCCTGTGCAGGCTGGGGCTATCGGGCCCCTATCGGCGACCTGTGGGCGATTGGGGGTCGATGCGTCCCCCCCCATCCCCCCCTATCGTTGCCCCTGACAAACCCTGGCTGCGCAGGACCCTGCGGCCCAGTGCCCTGGCCCACCCCCGTCTGCATGGACGCCCGTCTCTCGAGAACCCGACGAGTGGCCACGCGCGGGCTCCGTCCTGGGGCGTTCGACGCTCCGGCGATCGCTCGCTCGTTCTCCTTGGGGCTCGACCTAAACAATGCTTTTGCTCGTCTTCGCTTTGCCTTCTCGGTGTTGCTCGCTCTGTCTTCGTTCCGCCTTGGCTGCCAATCGAGTCAAGTCAAGTAAGCCTGCCAGCAAAGTGAAACATTACACAGACAGGTAGCTGGTCAGACTAAGCTGACGCTCAGGAGGAGGAGGAGGAGGAGGAGGAGGAGGAAGAGGAAGAGGAGGAGGCGGAGGAGGAGGAGGAGGAGGAGGAGGAGGAGGGGGAGGAGGAGGAGGAAGAGGAGGGGGAGGAGGAGGAGGAGGACTTATCGCCCCCGTCTCGAGGCACCCGAGGGACCTCAGCCTGGTGAGGCCGGGGATCTCCCGCATCTGCCGCGCGCGGTCGCCGCCCTTGCCCAGCACGCGCCCCACCTGCCGCTGCGGCACGGGCAGCACCTCGTGGCGGGCCTCGGGCAGGTCTGCGCTGGCTCGGCTCGCAAGGCATCGGATCGCACCGAGAGCGAGTCGAACCGCCAGCGCATCGTCCCGAATTGGATCGGCATCGAATCGCCGCGCCCCGCTTCTGGCCGGCCCTGGCCGATGCCGGTGAACAGAGCCGCATCGCATCGGCTTGGAATCGCGGCCCCAGCCGGCGAATCGAATCTGAAGGGGCCCTGGGACACAGAAACAGACAGACACGACCAAGAGAGGACTCCCCATGCTTTCCCATGTTTTCTGGGCTCCCCCCCCCCACTTCCCGTCTTTTCCTGAATTTCCAGGGGTGTGGACGATGAATTCTGTCTCTGTGTGTTTTTTTCCCCTCCTGAGAATCAGATTGAAGCGGATCGCAGGCGGCCCCGCCTCGGCGCAGGCGCGGTGCGTGAGGCTCGGGAACTCGCGCCGCTCCAGCAGCTTCCAGAGCTCCGCGGGCGGCGGGCCGCGGAAGACCTCCGGAGGAGGAGCATGTGAGGGGGCCCCTGGGGGGCGCGCCAGCAAGAACAGCCAGCCCCAGGATCCCCAATGCTTTCCCATATCGCCTGAAGTTTCGTCTTCCCCCCCACTTCCCAGATTCCATATTTTCCGGTATTTAACCGGGGAGTCGGCGAAGAATGGTGTCTGTGTGTCTTTGTCCCTCCTGAACACGTTCTGTTTTGTTTTTGCTTCAGAGGAAAAAAACCTCCAGAGGGAGACCTCCCAGAGGAAGCACAGCTCGGAACTTTCGGACCTTCGCGCGGATTCCTTGGATCTGCGCTGGTACCTCTCACTAAGCGCGCGGAGCGCGCCGGGGGCGGCGCTGGATGCGCCGCCGGGGGGTGCCCAGCGCGGATCCAAGAAGTCCGCGCGGAGCGCCAGCAGTTTATGTGTATGCCGCTGCTTCTTCTTCCAGCTCCAGCAGCTTCCAGAGCTCCGAGGGCTGGGGAAGACCTCCGGAGGAAGAACATTTTTCCTGTAAAGAACCCCAAACAAACAAAACAAGGAAAGAAGGAAAGACCTCCAGAGGAAGACCTTCCAGAGGAAGAACAGCTCGGGTTCAGGAACACAGGAACAGGAGCATGAACTTTCGGAGCTCCGCGCGGATTCCTTGGGTCGGCGCTGGGCCCCCCTCCCTAGGCTGCGGAGCGCGCCCGGGGCGGGCCGCGCCGGAGTCGCCGCCAAGGGGGGGCCCAACGCCGATCCGAGAACTCCGCGCGGACCTCCGAGAGACCATGTTTACGCAATGTTTCATTCTTCGGACCTCCTCCACCCGCGCGTCGGAGCAGCCGGTGAGGAGGTGGAAGGCTCGCCTGGACGTGAGGCAGACGACAGTAACGTCGGGCAGCGAGCGTTACTTGGATCACCGAGGGATCGCTGAGGGGACAGTGGAGCTAGAAGTGGATTCTAAGGTGGGTTATGCCTGGCCTAGTCTATCTCACAAGTGGGTCACACATGCCCTAAGTGTTTCAGGGTGGTAGGAAACACTCGCGAAGTGGGCTCCGCCCGCTGAACCTGGATCTACCCTCCCCTACGCCACCTAGGGCACTTGAAGCCCGCTTTTGCAGGCTAGGTTTGGCCAGGTATAGCCCACCTCGGCCTCCCAACTCTGTCCCCGCCCGCGGTGATGGACCCACGGTGATCGACGTGTGCATCTGCACCGACGCTGGCCAGGCTCGCGGCCCAGGATCGGTGTGCCGTGTGCCTCCCTGGCCCACAGCCGGGGGGGAAGCCTCCACCGAGCCTGCGCCCAGCACGGGCCTGGCCGGGACCGGCGTGCCCTCCCACCACAGAAGCCTTTGGTGGTCCACGCGGATCTCTTGGGTCGCGCTGGACCCTCCTCCCCACATGCAGTAGGAGCTCGACCACAAGAGAACCTTCCACAAGAAGACCAACCCTGAGACCCCAGGACGTCCATTGATTTTTGGTGTCGGAACGTCACGCTTTCCATAGCAAAACCATCCACACCCAAGAAACCCAGGGCACCATGGAGGCAAGCAGGGTGCTTCTTGGCATGGGCTTCCACTGTATCCTCCTCTGCGGCGCGGAGCGCGCCGGAGGCGGCGCCATGGGCGCGGGGAGGGGGTCCGACGCCAACTCAAGAGACCCGCGGGGACCTGCGACACATTTACGCTTGTATGGTCTGCTTGGTCTTTGATCGCCTCTGCTCGTACACCAGCCTTTCCTGGGACGACGGCAGCTGTACGCCGACACCGATTTAGGCCAGGCCAAACTTGAGCTCAGGATCGGCACGTCTGCCTTCCTAGCTTGCCCAGGACGCTGTGTACGCCGATGTTGGGCCCAGGATGGACCTGGCCTGAACTCGGGCGTGTCCCCCTGCAGGCGGATTTTGGACGACAAATGAACAAATACAAAACAAATACACCCAAAGTGCTCAAACATAGTCAAAGCATCGTCCCCAGACTATCGTTTGCCTATCTTTGAAGATTCCTCCTGCAGAGGGACACGTCCGACTAAAGCCTGGCCAGGGTCGGCGTCGGTGTGTACAGTCAACCCGTATCGTAAGGATGCACGACAGGGCTTAACCTAAACGTTGTTTGTCGTTTCCGATTTGACATAGTTTTCCATCGTTTTGTTTTCAATCCGCCTTTACCGCAAACGAAATCGAAACGAAAACGGCCCACGAAATCGCCCAAACACCTTTCAGGTCCAGCCCTGATGCACGACAAGGATGCAAGGGCCCTGGACGCCCCTTTCGAAGCTTTTCGAGCGGGGCGCGGACAACGAACGTGGCCGAGGATGGACCGAGGCGGCAAGGATGCCAGGGCACCCTTGGGAAGGCTGCCCATCCTTACTGTGCGGGTTGACTGCAGGCTGTCGTCGTCCGAGCTCCATCCCCTGGAAGCTGCAGCCGAGGCAGCGGCCGGCCTCCATGGGGTCGTCGATGCACAGAACCTGCCTGCCGGCGATGAGGCGCTGGATGTCCGCCTCGGGCCCTCTTTCCCCCCCCCCCCGCGCGCTGCTCAGCAGCCAAGCGAAGGCTGCCAAACCCGTTGCCACTAAAACGGAGCCCCGGGAACTTGCTTTGCTCTTCCGGGAAGCAGCCTATTTAGTGCGCTGAGCTTTATTTCAGGATTCTTTTTCTGGGAACGCCGTTTTGGCAACCACGGATTTGCCAGCCCTCGCCCAGCTTCCGAGCTGCCCCAGAGCCATCCTGGAGGTTTTTGGAGTCCCGAAACGGTGCGGTGACAGACCGTGCGGTGACCTCGGAACCCCAAGAGGAATCACCGCACGGTCCGTCACCGCACGGTCTTGGGACCCTGGAGGCCCCTGTCGCCCGAGATATCCTCGGAGAGGGACTCGGGTCCCAAAACCGTGCGGTGACCCCGCATCCCCACCGACTCACCGCACGGTGTGGTCACCACACCGTTTGGGAGCCATCCTGGTTCGAAGCGTCGGCACAGCGCCCGCGCTCCCCGGCGGACCCCGCTCCCCCCCCCCCCCCCCCCCCCCCCAAAGCACGCGGGGCAGAGGCCCCCCCCCCCGCCCCGCGAGCACGAGGCGATCCCCAGGTTGAGGGGCTCCACCCCGGGAAACTCTGGCTGTGTAATCCCTGGGTTGGCTCTGGCTGTGTAATCCCTGGGTTGGCTCTGTCACGTCAGCTGAAGAAGACCGCAGTGCACTGTACAGCACGAGGTGATCCCCGCTTGAGGGGCTCCACACCTTGGAAATTCGGGCTGTGTAATCCCCCGGATCGCTCTTTCACGTCAGCTGAAGAAGACCGCGGCGCACTGTACGCAGCACGGGACGGGCACCACATACTGCACCCACGCCCCCAGGCCGAGATTGTTGTTCCCACGGGATCCCTTTTCGGGTGTGCGACAATATCGTGGATTCTATTTCTATGTTGCGCGGGTGCAGTTTCCCGTGTGTGAGAAAAAACCATGGGTCCATTGTTTCCGGGAGCGAATCCACAATCTCAATTAACATCGTGGGCCCAAAAGACATCGGGTCCGCGGGGCACCGCACGTGAAACGTCATGCTATCCACGGAACTGTGGATTTGCATACCAAAGCTGTGGTTCGACAGGGGAGGGGGGCGGGGTCCCAGGACGGAACGGGGAAGGAGGGGGAAATAGCTTTTCTCTCCCCAGTCCGGCCCCAGAGGTTCCCGGGCCCAAGGCAGGGCCCGGGCCGTGGAGCCCGTGGAGGAGCGACGTGAGCCCCCCCACGGGCTGGAAAAGGGAAACAAGAACAAGCGCCCAGGAGGCGGGGACCGGCAAGGTCAGTCTGAAGGTCCCAACTTCGCGCTTCGCGCTGCGCGAAGCGCGGATAACCTCGCGCTCTCGCGCCGCCTCCCAGGGGAGAACAGGAGGATGAGGAGGAATCGGAGCCGAAACGCGGAGCGCGAAGAACCTCGCGCCCTCGAGGGCCCTTGCGTATCCTGGCTGCTGGGGCCCATGCGGCGCCTCGGCACGAGTGGCCTCCGCTTATGTGGTTCCCATCCTACTTAAGGACCGCATCCCAGAAATAATCTCGCACACCTGGAAAAGTGTAAAAAAACAGTGTCGAGACAGTTTCGGGCTAGTGTCTCTCAGGGCCCGACACGTGAAAACCCTTGAGTTTCAATGTTTTTTCGGGCGCTCGAACTTCTTCCTGGCGATCAGGGCCACAGTAGGTTGGAGCATCATAAGAGGAGAAGGAGGAGGAGGAGGAGGAGGAGGAGGAGGAGGAGGAGGAGGAGGAGGAGGAGGAGGGGAGGAGAGGAGGAGGAGGAGGAGGAGGAGGAGGAGAGGAGGAGGAGGAGGAGGAGGAGGAGAAGAGGATGATGAGAGGAGGAGAAACAGGGGAGGAGGGGGGGGAGAGGAGGAGGCGGAGGAGGGGGGGGACGACGAGGAGGAGGAGAAAGGGTAGGAGGGAGGAGGAAAGGAGGCGGAGGGGAGGAGGATGAGGGGGGGGGAGGAGGAGGCGGAGGAGGAGGAGGAGGAAGAGGGAGGAGTAAAGGGAAGAGGAGGCAGAGGGGGGAGGAGGAGGGATAGGAGGAGGAGGAGGAGAGGGAGGAAGAGGAGGAGGAGGAGGAGGAGGATGGGAGGAGGAGGAGAAAGAGGACGAAAGGAGGAAGACGAGGATAGTGGGGGGAAGGGAGGAGGAGGAGGGGTAGGAGGGGCAGGAGGAGGAGAACGGAGGGAGGAGAAGAGGAGAAGGAGGAGGAGGAGGAGGAGGAGGAGAAGATGCTGGAGCTGGAAGTGGAGGAGGAGGAGGAGGAGGAGGAGTGGGAGCTGGGTTACGAGGAGAAGGATGAGGAGGCGGAGGAGGCGGAGGAGGAAGAGGCGCTGGAGCTTGCGAAGGAGGAGGTGGAGGAGGAGATCCGCGAGCCTCAGGAGGAGCCGGTGCCGACCCTCCCGCCGCGGGGGGCCCCCTCGCTGGGTGGGCCCCCCGACCACCGCGGGGGCCCGTCCCTCGGACAAGGCCCCCGGCCACGGGCCTCCTCAGAGGACCCCGAGGAGCAGCAACTCCTCGCCGTGCACCCAATTCTTGCCGCCCTCGAGGTCCTTGACCTGGGGCGGCTCCAGCGCGAGCAGCAGCCAGCGCACGAAGAAGGCGTCCAGCAGCGCCTCCAGGCACACGATCCCGCCCAGCAGGCGGCGCGGGCGGCGCGCGGCGCGCGTCGCAGCACGGCGCCTCGAGACGAAGCGCTTGGCCTGGATCTGCCGCGCCATCGGGCCGTCTCCAAGGCCACGCGCCGCCACGAGCGCCGCCGCGGGCAGGGAGGGGGCGGTCAGCACCGCGTCCGCCACTTCGAGCATCAGGTGGCTCGCGCCGGAGGCGCCCAGCGGCCGGCCGCCGCGAGGGGCCAGCGCGGGCGGGAGGGGCGGCTCAACCCCGAGGGGGAGCCGCCGCCATGGCTGCCCTTCCTCAGCCTCCACCGCCCGCCACCCCCGGCGCGAGAGGGCGACGGGCGGCGGGCAGGTCCGTGCGGGCCAGGCGCCGGTGGCGTCGGGCAGGGGGCGGCGGGCCAGCGGCCCCGACCCTGAGCCGAGCCGGCTGGAGGAGGAGGAGGAGGAGGAGGAATAGGAAGAGGAGTAGCGAGCGCATGAGGGGACGCGCCGAGTCGGGAAACGGGACAGAGAGCAACGATTGGGAAAAGGTGAGAACGCACAATCACTCACATACTGATTGGGGAACGCGAGAGGGCAGGCCCAATCATATCCCCTCGCACGAGCCCGACGACGGGCCCGTGCCGAAAAATGCAGGCCAGGAGACTGGCCTGGGCTCGGGGCCGATCGAATCACCAGGCCCCGCACAGAGAAATTAAGAACAAAACGAATTGAACCGAATTCAGGTGGCTAGGCCAAGCCACTCCACAGCGGGGTCGGAGACCAACATGCGCCGAGGGAGGGGGGCGGGATGCCTGCGCCCCTCACTGGGGTAACGCCCTTCGGCGAAATTATTCCGCCCCCATTTCCTCTGAGGGTTCCCCTCAAAGGCTTTGGGGCCCTCGCATTCATTATAAAGCTGGGATCTGCGAGCACGCTCTGAAAAGGATCCGCAGCGCATGCATCCAACCACGTCGCCCGCGCGGCAGAGCACATGGCCTCGAGAGGCCTGGGGAGGGACCGTCCCCTCCGCGGGGAGCACCGTGCTGGGAGGGGCGGCGTTGGCCCTCGTGGTGGCCGCCGCCGGGCGGGGGCGCTTCTCCGAGCCAGTCGGGGCATCCAGGGCGACCGTGGCTTCCCTAACGCGAGTCTGGGCTGGCGACTCAAACTGTACTCTTGGCTTGGCCCTGCGGGGGGGTCGAATGAAAGCCTCCGCCTCCTCGCCCTCAGGCCTCCTAGTTTTACCCACAATCCTAACCCTCGGGCTCGGGTGGGGAGGAGGAGGAAGGCCAGGGGGCGAGGCAGGGGGGGGGGGGGGGGGAGGGTCCCCGCGCAGCACCTTCCTCCCAGGGCCATCCGCGTCAGGTCCGCCTTCCAGGCCGACAAGGCACCCGAGGGGCCTCTTGAGGGACGGTCGGGTGCCGTGGGGCGGGCTCCGCGGGGTCACCTCAGGGCAGGGCCGGGGCACAGGGGCCTGAGGTTCCGAGGGACGGTGCACTATGCAAACCTCTAGGGCAAGGCGCTTACGTCCAGATGCATTCCGCGCGAAGCGCTGACGGCATTTACATGTCCAACCTCCAGCCAGCGCTGGCCTGATGTCGTGCAGGCGCTGGCTCATTGTCAGTACTGGTTGCTGTCGTCCTGGCCGACGTCGCTGCTGTTGTCGTCGACGTGGCTTGCGTACAGGCGGTGGCTGGCGGTCCTGATTTCCCACCAATGTCATAGAGGACCCAATCCAGCACGCCACCTGCCTGACGATGTTGAGCATGTTCGAGTGGAGCTGGCCGGCTTCCGACGGCAACGCGTGCATAGCCAGTCCTCTCTTCGCTGCGAGGTCTGCGTAGTCGTTGCCCTTCTTGTCTGGGCTCATTTCTTCTTGAGTCTGGTGCGACCGAACATATGATATCCCCAGCTGCGGGGACAATCCCCCATTATCCTGGATGGCCTGCCATAGCACTCTCCACAGATCGCAATTCGGCCTGCGCGGCTGCGTGCACCGTTTGGGCCCGCTCATGATGCCCTCTACGGTGCCCAGGCAGTCCGTGCGTATGTGCATCGGCAGCATCCCATGTCGTAGGACTTGAATGACAGCATATAATTCAGCACGCGGTGCTGATTGTTGGTGCCCTGGTAGTGGTCCGTACGCAATCCCTCGTAGTATCTGGCCTGTCATCATCGCAATCCCCCAGCCTGCTCTGTTGGCCTCAGGCCAGGCTATGGGGGAAAGCCCTGAACCGTCCGTGTAGACTTCACCCGTCAGCATGGTCAGGTCGCCTCCATGTGCAAACCTCCATGAGTCCACCATGGCTGGTGGCGGAATAGCGGGTAGGGCGCCCCTCGGCATCAGACCCCTGGTGAACAAGAGGTCGTTGTGAGGTGAGGCTCGAGCGGCCTGGATAATGTCAGCATCGCCTGCAGCTTCTCTTTCTTGCTGGAGCAAAGGGCAGGACCATAGACGGTGATGTATTGTTCCTGGGCAGTCTCTACAATATTGGCACCAGTTGTCAGCAGCGTATCCATGTTTATGTAATCGAGCTTGGGACCATTGACCCCCGATGATCGAGGTGCGTAGTGCTGCTCGAGCCTGCTCTGACAAGTGCCACTTCTTGGCCAGCTCCTTCGGTGCCAGCAACATCTTGAGCGGGCCCACCCAGTAGCCACACGGTCTCCTGATTGGCGGGTCGTCCTCTGGCGCATGATCCTTCTGGCGACTCCAATCTTCAAACTTCACGTTGATAGAGTCCCGTCTTGCCAGAACTCTGAGCCATTCAGGGCTGTCAGTAGTGAGGTCCAGGTCTATCCCTGAGCACGTAGTCCATGTCGTCGCAGTCGTCACACGCTAGTTGATAGCATGAAGTGCCACCAAGACGGGCCCTGCTGGACCCGCTACGTTAGCATGCTTCGGGGTAGAACCTAGTACCTGGCGCTGCTGCATGAAAGCCTTCTCCAGCACGTAGTTTGGCACCTTGGTGCCCTGGACGAGCATGGCCCACGAATAAAGGGGGCCTACAGTCGCCATCATCTCTGGGTGCTCACAGAATCGCGGCTCGAGCTGAGCAGCCAGCCAGACTGAGGTGCCAGGAGGAGTGCGCCGCCAGCCCACGCGAACCACACTGACCATCGACTTGATAAGAGTCTTGGTGGTGCCCACGATCTGGATGCCATACTGCATGGCGGGGGCAATGCATGGCTGCGCCACGGCTCGCCCGATCTTGGCCAGTCCATTGAGCCTCCTGAAGCGCAGGGGCCTCTTCTTCATCTTGCGCACGCTCTTGCGAATCGTTTCGGAGCCCAGTCTGTGTCCACCTTTCGCTTCCATGCCGAGCACCTCCAAGGTTCTGTAAGGCCGAAAACCGTGACGATGGACCTGCTGAGTGACCTGCTGCGCCATATCAAACCCTGAGGCCAGCACAGTCGCCTTGTCCTGAGCAATTGGGAGGTCAAGAGCCTTGAGAACTGCAGCCAGCCGCTGCAATATACGCACCGTCTGGTAGACGATGTCCTGCGACGTGGCAACCACCTGAATCGTGATGTCGTCTGCGTAGATGTCCAACGAGTGGTGCACATCGTCGGTATTGGCGAATGATTTCTCGAATATGTCGAAAGGCAACATCATGACCAGCTGCAGCAGGAACATAGCAACCGAACAACCTGGGAGTACTCCCCTACTCACCTGGCGCGAGTAGGAAAAAGGAGGTGGTCCACTTGATTCTCCTCGGGGCGTAGTACATCGCCAAGCATAGCTGCAGGATCTGTGCTGGGAATCCGTAGTGTGCGGCCGCCTGCAGGGCACGACGCCAGATACTCTGTCGAAACACTTGCTGATGTCCACGAGTGTGGTGGTGGTGGCCCTCTGCCTGTCATGGGCGTAGGCCTCTGCGTAGATCATAGCGCGCACCCACATCTAATGTACGTTTGTGGGTCCCCCAGCGCAAAATAGGGCCGACTATTCTGTGAGATCCAATTCCGAACTTGCGCAAGCCTGAGCTTCGTGTAGATGCGATACGTCGCAGACAGGAGAGCTATTGGCCGAAACCCTCCTTGCGGCTTGGCCAGGAGCATTCTGTGCACGTTGAGCATAACCGTCGGCCATCTAATACATGCTTCCGCAGCCCAGTAAATATAAATCAGCATGGCAAGGGCTGCGTCCGACACCAATGAGAGGGCTCGAGGTGGAAGTGCATCGGCTCCCAGACCAGTGCGCCACCTGAATGTAGCTGCTGCCCTTCTCGTTTGTGCGATCGTCGGTACTGGTAGGGCCGCAGGAGGAAGGTGGCGAATCGCTGCCACGAGGTCAAGATCTGCATGATCAGCGAGTGGTCGGGGGAGGTCAGCTTCATCTCGTCTCTCGCCCTCCCAGATCTTCCTCCAACTGTCCATCTGGCTGTCTGCGATCGCCTGCGGGTGCGACGTCGTGACCTTCCCCTGCTGGATCTGCGCATGAGCCCAAGGCTGCGCTCTCGTGATCGAGTAAACTTGCGCGGGGCCCGTGACCATCGCATCTCGTGCCCAAGCCTTGAACTTGCGAGCTCGATGCCATCCTTCTTGCCTGTCGAGCTGGCCAACATGCGCCATGATGATGTTGGCGAAGGCCTGGAGGCACAAGAGGCACTGCAGGGGAGTCTGCTTGCAGGCAAGGTGGATGATGTCCCAGGCGTTGTCGAAATATTGCTTGCCCTCGGCCGTGTGGACGTCCTGCCTATGTCCTGGGCGAAGCAGTCTGGCGAGATGTGCCCAGCGTGCTCTGCGCCGAGGTGATGGCCCAGGACGGGCCGATATGTTGCACTCGTTCTTCGCCAGATCTTTCTGTCCTCCGAACTGCTCCTGAGAGCCTCTGGACGCCAAGAGTTCACCACCCACAGGATGGCCTTTTGGAGGCATCGAGTCAAGGGCAGTGCCAGAAGGTTGGGGCGGCCTGGGATCCTGGGAGACCTTCTGGCGCACTCTCCTGGCAAAGGGGGGGGGGGGGGGGGGCGTCCTCGGAGGATGGCGATACCTGCATCCTATGAGAGAGAGACTCCCCCTCGTTGGTGCTCTGCTGGTTGTCGTAGTAGGGGAGGAGGTCAGGCGTCGGCCTGTCACCCAGGATCCTCCTCATGTCGTTCCTGATCGCCTCAAGCTCCTCCCAATGCTGACTGATGGCACGTCTCCCAAGAGGTATGTCATGTATGGCCAGCCAGTCCAGGTAGGAAATGATGGCAGCCCGGTTCTCAGCGGAGCGACCCCAGGCGTCGTTGCAGATGTCGTCTGCGAGCTCACGCAGTGAGTTGAAAATGCCATCCGCGATGACTGCTGCTACCCATGCAGCGTGTTGAGGTAGTCTCAAGCACTCCATCACGTAGGGGACGCACCATCCTCGCCATGAGCGTCCTCCCGATTCCGCGTCGGACAGATCAGGCATCCATCGGGTAGCGCCAGCTGCGACCGCCTCCCTGAACTCCTCCTCGGGGCCATCCTGGTCCACGTCGTCAGGGGGAGGAGGTCGTCCCGTATCTCCAGGGGCGGCGAGGCGCCTCCAACTTCCCAGATCCACCCGTGGAACCGAGCTCGGCGCTGCCTTCGTCAGGGTCGCAGGTGATGGCTGAGGGTCTGGGCGTAGAACGTCATCTGGGCTCGTGTGCCTCGTAGCGTTTGGGCTGGAGTGTGCACTCTCCAGCTGCTGCAGCGACGTGACGCCGAAGTCGAAGAGAAAATCAGCAACGGTCTAGCACCGCTTGACCCACTGCCCGAAGATACCGAGCTTCACTGCCTCCAGCAGGATGAGGGCCAGTCTTGGGACCTCCAATCGGGCGCCAGGCATACTTGGCCCCATCTGCACGTCCACGGTAAGAATCAGGATCGTCGACTTGGTAGATGCCGATGAGCTCGCTCTCAACGTGAGAGATGAACTGACCGCGCAGGGCATCCATTCGGCCGATCGCTTCCTCCTTGGAAGCTGGTGGGCCTCTCTGCGCGTCCCTGTCCACAATGTCCAGGTAGTCTGGTGTGGGGATCGGTCCATAAAGGGGGTGGCAGCCCTCCGTGGCAGGAGGCCCCTTGGGCAGCGCCCTGGGAGCTCTGATGCTGAGGATCTGCATAATCTTCGGTCTGGCCTTGATGTAGGTGATGACGGGCTTGTGAGGTCGAGCTGGCCACGACAGCATCGTGGTCGGCGATCGGCATGCCGTCTCCAGGCCAGGGGGCGTGATGAAGTAGTCGATGTTATTGTATCCGCCCTTCGGTGTGCGACAGGTGCCCTCCTCCTTGGTATATAGGAGAGCGGCAGGTAGCATTTCTGGCAGCACCATCTGCAGGTAATCCTGTGGGCTGATGTTCCAGTCGCCTGCGATGATGAAGGGCTTGTTCATGTATCTGAGAAGCCGAGACAAATTCAAGTAGCGGTCGTAGTTGGCTGGGAGGTAGTTGGTCGTGCGCGCGCACTCCATGTAAACCGATCCCACCAGCAGCCCTCCAGTGAGTCCCACATCAACGTGTATGACCGCTGACCATGCTGGTGTGATGTCATGTGTAACTTTGCCATCGGGTCCCTCGGCGACGGTGGCTGGTAAGGGGGAACGCACAAAGACCCCTGTGCCTGCGCTGGGCAGGCCTGTAGGTAATCTGCGGCAGGGCGTGATGAAGGCCTGCCAGCCATTGCGTCGAGCCCAAGACTGCGCCTGCGCCAGACGCTCCCCGTCAAGTCGTAACTCCTGGGCGCACGCAATATTGACCCCTGTCGTACCCTCCGCCAAAAAGGTCCTGCAATAATCCCAACAAGAACCATTGAAGGTAGCAGCTGCAATATCTTTGCGCTGGGAGCCTCGTGGGGCCCTCCTGTCGTCGCCCGCGTTTTCCCATGCTGCCCGCTCGACGGGCATCTGATCGTCAAGTCCTGCTGGCTGAGCTTTGGGGCGAAAAGCGGCTGACTGCAGAGGCGGCGCCGCTGATGCCCGCGGTGGTGAAGCTCCTGTCGCCAAGGAACCGATGTTGGAGACCTGCTGCTCGATGGTGGTGAGGAGCTGGGCGCCGTCCATGTTCGACGTGCCTGCGCGCGCCGACAAGAGGACAGCCTGGAGCGGCTGGATGGCAACAGAGACGTTAGCCATCGCTGGGGCCCGCTCAGCGGCCACGGCCGCCACTGCTGACTGGGCGTGGGCGACCTCCGTGCTGAGGCTGGTCGACCCTGCCTCAAGCCGGTTGAGCTGCTGCTGGGCGCGGCGAGCTCCTTGGATAACTGCTCGACCTGTGTGGCCTTGGCGGCGCGCTCAGTGTCCTTGGCGGTCCACCTGTCCTTGGCGCTCTTGAGCAGGTCTGAGGGGTCCATCTGAGCTCGTAGTAGGGACTCCTCCTTGTCGTGGGCGGCCTTGGCGGTGATGACCAAGTCATGCTCGTCACCGTAGATCCGTCGTAAGGCCAACCATGCACGCTTGGACTTCGCTGCTGCTGACTGCTGTGGCGCTGCATCACCAGCATCCTGAGGAGCGGCAGGAGCAGGATCAGCGCGGTCGCGCCAGGGCGCCTCGGCGCCGCGCGAAGGAGGCCTCCTGCTGCGGCTGGGCGTTCGCTGGGGGGCGGTCGAGGGCCTGCCGTCCCTGTCCCTGCCGCACGCCCAGCACGACGTCCTGCTCGAGTAGTTGTTGCGGAACCCGCAGGCCTTGGACGCTTTGCATGGCCATACCTCGCCATGCATCTGCACCTGCTGCGGCTCCTCGGGCGGCGCTCTGCCGTGGTGCGTCTGCAGGAGCCGCCTGGCGGCGGCCTCGCGCAGCGTCTGGCGCACACTGGCGCGACGCCTGCGCAGGCGGCGATGCCAGGCTGGCGAACGGGGCCCGCCCGCTGGGGCCGCTCGCCGCTACAGCTGCGCCTGCGCCCGCCGTCGGGCTGCAGGCTGGGGCCAGATGGATGCGCCCGCCGCGCGCCCCCGCGCGCGTGGGCCCAAATGGCAGCCTGGGAGGAGGGGGAGGAGGAGGAGGAGGAGGAGGAGGAGGAGGAGGAGGAGGAGGAGGAGGAGGAGGAGGAGGAGGAGGAGGAGTAGGATGGAGGAGGAGGAAAGGAGGACGAGGACGAGGACGAGGAGGAGGAGGGGGAGGAGGAGGAGGAGGAGGGAGGAGGAGGAGGAGGAGGAGGAGGAGGAGGAGGAGGAGGAGGCGAGGAGGAGGAGGAGGAGAGGAGGAGAGGAGGAGGAGGAGGAGGAGGAAGGGAGGAGGAGGAGGAGGAGGAGAGAGAGAGAGGGGGAGAAGAGGGGAAGGAGGAGGGGAGGAGGAGGAGGAGGAGGAGGGAGGAGGAGGAGGAGGAGGAGGAGGAGGAGGAGGAGGAGGAGGAGGAGGAGGAGGAGGAGGAGGAGAGGAGGAGGAGGAGGAGGAGGAGGAGGAGGAGGGGGAGGAGGAGGAGGAGGAGGAGGAGGAGGAGGAGGAGGGAGGAGAGAGGAGGAGGAGGAGGGGAGGGGAGGAGGAGTTGGGGTCCCACTCGGACCCCATCTGGGAGGCCTAGAGTGGTGCACCGGTTCCCCCTGCGCAACGCAACGCCAGCCGGCCCCCCCCCAGAGCCTCCCCGGCAGGCAGCCGGAGGCTCGCCGGCGCCACCTGCGGAGGCTGCGGAGCCTCGGCTGGCGGGGAAGCTCGGGCCCCGCCCCGTGAGGTTCCGTCTAGGGCGCGCCCCTGGGGAGGTCCAGGGGCCGATCTGGAGCGCCTCCCCTCGGAGAGCCCGCTCCCGCGCGCGGGCGCCCTCTGCGGACAGCAGGCGGAGAAAGTCGGCCAGAAGAAGATGGGCGTCTAGGGCCTTCTGCCCCGGGTCAGTCCAGACCCGGGTCGGTCAGGCTCTGCCAGATCCTGCGACATCCTGCAGGGCTCTGCGAGATCCTGCGCGCAAGCCCAGGTCAGCGCGGCCCTGGTCCTGCTAGGGGGCCACATGCGAACCCTACCCCTACCCCCCACGATTTCTGAGGGGGAGGGTGGGGTTCACTTCGTTCGGGAGCTCTCGAGCGAAGTGAACCCCACACTCCCCCTCTGAAAATCGTGGGGGGTTAGGGGTAGGGTTCGCATGTGGCCCCCGGCCCTGCAGGATCCTGCAAGATCCGGCGCACCACCGTTTGCATTGACCCCCGTCTCGAGGCACCCGAGGAGCCAAGTGCCAATACACGTCGGTCGGAAGAAGTGGGCAGAAGCATGAAGTGGGAAGGCGGCAAAAGTAGATGCCCGCCCCCCGTGAAGAGGAAGGAAGAAGGGAAACCACTCGATCAATAGGAGGGCGCCTAACGTGTACCGCTACACCCTGGACCCCTCCCAGGGCGCGCTCTGACCAGCATCCCCAGGTGCACCCAGCCGTGGCGACGAGGGCCTCCCAAGATGCCCCCCCGAGAGGGCAGAACGAAGAGATGGCCGCGGCATCGGTGCCTTCCCAGAGATCCGACGTCGTGATTTTTTCAATGCCAGGTCCTCGAAGTCTCGACGCATTCCCCAGGACCGTGTTTTCATCCTGAGTCGTGCTCTGACGGTCCCGAGGCTCGGAAAGGGCCCCTAGAGGCCCAAAACTGCGAGAAGCCTCCGTCATGTTTTTTCAATAGCCCCAAAGGGTCTTTCATACCCCCCCGGGCAATAATGGGAAACTACATATTTTTCCGCTGGCTGGCTTATTGACGGATTGGGACCCCGACAATAATTGGAAATCCCACCAGCCCTCTGGGCGCAGGTGGTCTAGGGCGTTTCCCTTTCCAACCTCCTGCCTTTCCTTGCTCGGGAGGTTTACCTCCCCCCCCCTCCCTGCGTTTGGACGGGGGGGGGACGGACCCATAGCAGCGTCCAAGATGGCCCAAGATGGCTCCAAGAGGGCCTCCGAGAGCGCAAGATGGCCTCCAAGATGGCCCAAGATAACGGTAGACGGGTCAAGATAGCCTCCGACACGCGTCCAAGAGGCCTCAAGACGGCCCCAAGACGGTTTCAAGTGCCCCCCGAGGCCTCCATGGACCCCCCCAAGAGGCCAAAATCCTTCAAACACCTAAGGAAAATCAATGTGTTTTGCCTTCTCGCTTTTTCGCCTCCGAAGGGCTCTTGAGGCCTCAAGATGGCCCCAAGATGGCCCAAGACAGCCCCAACAGGAGCCCAAGAGAGCCCCAAGACGGCCCCAAGAGCGCCCAAGAGCGCTCCAAGAGCGGGCCAAGAGGGTCCCAAGACGGCATTTTTGAGCCTCCGAGGGGGGACAAGAATTTACCCCCCCCCCTCCCCCCCCCCTTCTTTAGCCATAAGGACCAAGACGGCCCCAAGAGGCCCCTCAGGCATCCCAAAAGAGCCCCAAGAAGGCCCCAAGACCCTTCCAAAGAGCCCCAAGACGCCCCAAAAGAGACCCAAGAAGGCCCTAAGAGAACCTCAGGAGAGCCCCAAGAAAGAGCCCCAGGAGGCCCCAAGAGGGGCCCAAGAGAATCCCAAGAGAGCCCCAAGATGCCTCCGAGTTTCGGAACGCACGCGAGTTTAAGACAGAAGTCAGTGCAACAGCCATTACGAGTCATCAAAACACCCCTCACCCCTCATCGAAGCACCATCGTAGCTTGCACTGATTCCCATCTTACACTTCAATGCGGGAAGCTATTTGTGATCCTTGTTTTCTCGAAGACGGCTGCGCGACTGCATGCGTCCTGCCGCCCCTGATTCACCAACTCCCCTGCTGATCGTTTCTGGATGGGCTGGTGGGAATACGCGAACCGTCAATAATTAAACATTCTCGTCGGAGGATGCATGAGAGGTCATGAGAAGGAGGAGGAGGAGGAGGAGGAGGAGGAGGAGGAGGAGGACGGAAGGGAAGGAGGAGGGAGGGGAAGGAGGAGGAGGAGGAGGAGGAGGAGGAGGGACGAGCGAGCTCAGGGGGGAGGGGGGGGTGCATCATGAAAGACCCTCTGCGGTTACGTTGGATCTCCGGGTTTCCTCCTCGGAGCCTCGGCCTGGGGCGCCCCGCCCTCGACGCCGTCGCGCGCGGGCGCGCCCGCGCCGCCCGCCGCCGGCGCCCTGGCCTCGGCGACGTCGGGCGCGGGCGCCGCCTCTGCATCTGCGGCACCCTCCGCGGCCGCGGCGCCCTCCGCGGCCGCAGCGCCCTCCGCGGAGCTCGCGGCGCTCTCCGCCTCGGCCGCCGCGTCGCCCTCGGCGGCCTCCGCCTCGACCGCCGCGCCCTCGCCCTCGGCGTCGTGGTCGAGGTCCGCGTCGGCGAGAGGGCTGCCCGCGGCCGCCGAGGG
>CAUYUJ010016718.1:202421-265298 GCA_963575745.1 Prorocentrum cordatum | reverse complement strand
AACGCATATTATGCAACGCAATACGTTTGCTGAGGTGATCCCTATATGCTGGTGTATCCTCCCGATCCTGACCGATATGAACCCCTCCATCCTCATCCAAGTTCAAGAATACAGGCACCCCTGAGGACGCCAACCCTTTACACTTCTTTTGGAAGTACTTCAACATAGTACTAGAACAAACATTAGCAGCAAAATCCATGAAATGCTCAAAACTTCCAGCAAAGAACTCCCACCAGGATAAACCGTAAAACGATTCCAATGAATAATACCACGGACGGAGTCCGACGCTCTCCAGTCCCCCCCGATGCCTTTTCATAGAGCTGGCCTCCTTCCAGTTTCCCCAACATCTGAGAGCCTCACTTGAATCCGTCCTCATTCTATCCCACAGTCGGCCAAACGCCAGACATGAGAAACGAGAATCTCTCCAAGCTCACATCGAGTTCGCCTCCAGCTCCCCCCGATCTGTGATCAGCCTGTGTGCAAAGTCCTGGATGTCAATTGCCCACATCCAATGCACTCTGAGAAACTTCTGTACAATGCCCACGAAGTGAGCATCATGAAATTTTTGTCTCGCACGTTCATACCTCCTCGTATTCCATTCCTGGTAACTTTCCCCCTCCCTCCGAATACAGCGAGACATTACAGACAGGCACTTGCCCTCAAAGATATGAAGGGCGCTCAATGAACTTGAATCGACCGTGCATCCTTCCGCCGCGTAGAGCACAATACTCTGAACTCTCTGAGCTTACCTCTCATATTTATCTTTCAACGGGATGGCCGTGGAGCGGAAGAAGGTCGCCTGCCCCCAGAAGGCCCTGCGAGCACAGTCAATACGAGCGTCCAAATCATGATGTTCATTCACATGTAGTTCAGAACAAATATAAGCCCCCAGCACCTCCATCTCCGTCGTCCGTCTAAATCGATACACTCCAGACGCCTCCGACCCCACCGAGAGAGCAAGATCAGCAGTGTGAAGTATTTCCCCTTCCACATCTCGCGGCGGCTCGACCCCGAACACCATATACAATAGGCTGGATTCCTTCCATCTCATTCCATAATCATGTAACTGTGTAGTTAGACCGCGTAACATGCGTGTGAGTTCCTCTCGACTCCGAGCCAATACATAACAGTTGTCAGCCCAAAGGAAATGATTAATAATCGAAACACAGCTAGTCGAGCCAGTCACATACTCAATACGATAACCAAGTCCTAGTACGTCCCATTCTCGAATCGTGGAGCCCCACATAGCAGCAACGATCAGATTGAAGGCCAACGGTCCCTCGGGCCCCCCCGTCCGAATACATTTGTCCCACCTAACCTCCACCACCTCAATCCCATCATAATAGACAGTGCCTACACATTCGCACAAGGGGTCAAGTAGAGCATACTGTAGGTAAAGGGGTACATCCGCATGATCCAACCCGCGCCTGACATTGGCCAAAGTGCAGTGATCGAACGCCTGAAGGACATCAGCGTTCGCCAAGTGTGCCGTTTCCCCTTTTCCCCATTGTGCGGCGGTAACCAGGTTACCGCCGGGCACCTCGTAGAGCTCTTTTCTTGCACAGCGCTCCTCGGAAAACATGGAGGAAGCCTCTATAGCGAGAGCCGGAAAATTCTAAAAAATACGATTTTTCGGTTTCCATCCACAAGCGGTTCCTGCAAGTCTTTCGGTAGTAATATTGCAACTACGGACCTAAAAATTTAACTGGCAGACGCGGCATAACCCACTACACGTGAGAAAAATCTGGTTTCGCAAAATGAATTGTCAAATATCTTTCAAATCTTACCAAAACCGACCCAAAGTCACCACTTTGTCTCTTAAGGCCGGGTCGGCCAACTAGCTCCACCCCGCGCCGGAATTCCTCTAGCTCATCGATGCCGATGAGCTCTACGAGGTACTGAGCAAAAGTCAGCAAAAGTTCCGTCGAGATTTTTCGAGCCAGCTAGCCCGCCAGTGCGTCCGAATTACTCTTAAGCTTCCAGCTGCTAGCTTAGGGAAGTTCTACGAGTCATTTCTCTAGCTCATCGATGCCGAAGAGCTCTACGAGGTATTCCTCTAGCTCATCGATGCCAAAAAGCACTACGAGATACTTGGCAGCGTCCACTTGGCAGCGTCCAAAACCCGGAGAGCAAAGAGAATCTCGGGGACGGGAAATCTTTCCTGGAGAGCCTTGGGGGCCCCCCCTGGAGCGCTGCGGAAGCGCTGCCAGAAACGCTTCCATGCGTGCCTGCACGCACGCAGGCACGCGTGGAAGCTTGCCGGAAGCTCTCCCGGACACGTTGCCGGGTCGCCGGAATCGCTGCGAGGCCTGTGGACCGCCGTGGAGGAGCTCCTGGCAGGCACCACCACCGTCCGGCTTCTAATCTTAAACCCTTTAGCTCTCAGCGAGCTCTAGCCGGAGAGCAGGGAGAGCACACACCCGAGAAAGCTTTCCTGGCGAGCCCTCGGAAGCTCTCGTGAAGTGCTTCCGGGGCTCTCGGGGGCCTCCCTGGAGCGCTTCTGAAGTGCTGCCAGAAACGCTTCCATGCGTGCCTGCACGCGTGCAGGCACGCGTTGACGCTTGCCGGAAGCTCTCCCCGACCCGCTGCCGGGTCGGGCGAGGCGCTGCGGGGATCGTGGACTGGCGGAGATGGGCTGCTGGCGGTTACCACCAGCGTCCGGCTTCTAATCTAATACCCTTTAGCTCTCAGAGAGCTCTCCGGGAATAAGTTGTCAAATATCTTGTAAATCTTAGCAAAACCGACCCAAAGTCACTACTTTGTCTTTTGAGGCCTGGTCGGCCAACTAGCTCCACCCCGCGCCGGAATTCTTTTAGCTCATCGATGCCGAAGAGCTCTACGAGGTACACACCAGAAAGCTTTCCTGGCGGGCGTTCAAACGCTTTCGTAACGCTCCTCTGGTGCTCTTGGGGGCTTCCCTGCAGCGCTGCTGAAGCGCTGCCAGAATCGCATCCATGCGTGCCTGCACGCGTGGAAGCTTGCCGGAAGCTCTCCCGGACACGTTGCCGGCTCAGGCGAGGCGCCGCGGGGATTGTGGAGCGGCGGAGATGGGCTGCTGGCGGGCACCACCACCGTCCGGCTTCTAATCTTAAACCCTCTAGCTCTCAGCGAGCTCTCCGGGGATATTCGCTCAGTACCGGGAAGTGTAATATTGAAGGGCTCTCGAGGTAGTAGCTGCACCCCGCGCCAAAATTCCTATCTTATCGATGCCGAAGAGCTGTAGGCGGCACTAGCTCCACCCTGCGCCCGAAGTCCTCTTAGCTCATCTTGAAGAGCTCCACGAGCTACTACCTGCATCCCGCGCCGGAATTTCTCTCTCATCGATGCCGAAAAGCTCTACGCGGTACTGCCCCGCAGTGCACGGGTCCGTGCGACTGCATGTTAGCTAGCACGCTTTAAACGTGCGTGGTGGCGCTGGAAAGCTTGCCTGGCGCGATCCTGAAGGGCTGTATACGCGCGCTGGCGCTGGAAAGCTTGCCTGGCGCGCCTCTGAAGGGCTGAGAGCGACGCTTCCACACGTAACTCGTAGAGCTTCCCTTAGCAAGTTATTGCTGGAAGCTTCAGAAAATTCTGGGGCACTGGAGAGCTAGTTGGCAAGAAAAATCTCGACGCACCTTTTGCGGACTTTTGGTCGGTTGAACATTTTGTTCTCGACATTCAACAATTCATTTGAGCTCTCGTATTTTTTCCCATGATGTTCGATCTTATTTCCGCTCGCCATCTGGATCTCAGCTCGATCGGGTACCTTTTACTGCCAAAAAGCAGGCAGGCGGGATCGGCCGTTTTAAATCATCTGGACAGGCGATGACGGTTTTCTGAACATCACTCGAGCTTTAGGACAGCTACAGAGCTGGTAAGCACAGCTAATCGATTCAGAATGATCAGGCGCGTTCGGATGTTGAGTCCAGAGGTCTGAACTCGGTCTGCTAGCCGAGCTAGGTCCGCAAACCTATTCGTATTATTCGAGTCATCTTGACAGACGCTCTCGGTTTCCTGTACTTAACTCGATCTACAGGACAGCTACAGAGCTGATACGTACAGAAACCGATTCAGAATCATCAGTGTGAGTTGTCTGTTGAATCCAGAGCTCGGAACTCGGTCTGCTGCCCGTACTAGAATCGCGAAACCATTCGTATTGTTCGAATCATCTTGAGAAGTGCTCTCGGTCTTCTGCACTCAACTCGGGTTGAGGGGGGGATACAGTGCTGGTGGTCAGAAGAATCGATTGAAGACATCAGGCGCGTCCGCCTGTCGAATCCAGAGCTCGGAACTCGGTCTGCTGCCCGTACTAGGTCCGCGAAACTATTGTATTGTTCGAGTCATCCTGGGAGGTGCTGTCGGTTTTCTGCACTTAACTTGGGCTGTAGGGGGGCTGCAGGGCTGGTAATCACATGAATCGATTCAGAGACATCAGACGCGTCCATCTGTCGCATGCAGAGGTCTGAACTCGGTCTGATACTCGAGCTAGGTTTGCCAAAGTATTCGTATTCTTTGAGTCATCTTGAGAGGTGCTGTCGAATTACGCACGTAACTCGGGCTGTAGGAGAGCTACAGAGCTCGGAAAGAAGACAATACACAAGCATCCAGGGCGCTCGGCTGTTCTATCGAGAGGTCTGAAATCGCTTGGGCTGAAAAACGATTCGTTCTCTGCAATTTTTTCCCACATTACTGGGCGCCGGCGGTAAACCGTCAACCTTGGTTACCGCCGGGAAACTCGTAGAGCTTCCTAGCTCGATTTAAGTGAGAAAAACGGACAGCACCTACCAACATTCCGACTCATAGTTGAATATTTCTTGACCTCTGAATGCGACAGGCGGACGCGTCTGATGTCTGCGAGTCGACTCCTGTCATTACCAGCCCGGGCTGCAGCCCCCCTACAGCCCGAGTTAAGTGCAGAAAACCGACAGCACCTCTCAGGATGACTCGAGCAATACAGTAGTTTCGCAGACCTAGTACGGGCAGCAGACCGAGTTCCGAGCTCTGGATTCGACAGGGGGACGCGCCTGATGTCTCCAAATCGATTCCTGTGACAACAAGCACTGTAACCCCCCTCAGCACGAGTTGAGTGAAGGAAACCGAAAGCACTTCTCAAGATAACTCGACCAATACGAATAGTTTTGCGATTCTAGATCGGGCAGCAGTCCGAGTTCAGAGCTCTGAATTCGACAGACAAACGCAACTGATGATTCCGAATCGGTTTCTGTAAATATCAGCTCTGTGGCTGTCCTACAGCTCGAGTTAAGTACAGAAAACCGAAAGTTCCTGTCAAGATGACTCGAATAATACGAATAGGTTTGCGGACCTAGCTCGGCTAACAGACCAAGTTCAGACCTCTGGGTTCAACAGGCGAACGCGTGTTTTTTTCATTTTACATCGATTAGCTGTGCTTACCAGCTCTATAGCTGTCCTAAAGCTCGAGTTATGTACCTCTCTTCGATGAGCTAGAGGAATTCTGGCGCGGGGTGGAGCTAGTCGGTCGACCCGGCCAGAAAGGACAAAGTGATGACTTTTGGGTGGTTTTGCGAATATTTGGAAGATATTTCACAATTCATTTTGAGAAAGCAAATTTTTCGCACCTGTACTGGGTTATTTCGCGTCTTCCAGTAAAATTTTCACGTCTTTAGGTGCAGTATTACTATCAAAACACTTGGCGGAACCGACGTTGAATAAAAACAGAAAAACGTGATTTTTCTAGTTTTTTGTTTCTCGCTCCAGAAGCTTTCTCCATGTGTTTCGACGATCGCCGCGCAAGGAAAGAGCTCTACGAGGTTCCCGGTGGTGACCAGGTTAACGGTTTACCGCCGGTTCCAGTTAAGAAAACCGTCGGCGCGTATCAAGATGACGAAACGGCCGATCCCGCCACAGTGCTTTTCGATAGTAATATTCACCCGATCGAGCTGACATCAAGATGGCGAGCGGGAATAAGATCTAATATCACGAGAAGCACTACTAGCTCTAACGAATGGTTGAATTTCGAGAACAAAATTTTCAACCGACCAAAACCAAAAGTTCTGTCGAGATTTTTCTTGCCAACTAGCTCTCCAGTGCGTCCGAATTGGCGCCGGCGGTGAACCGTCAACCTGGTCACCGCCAGGAACCTCGTAGAGCTCATTTCACGCGTAAGAGTGCTCGGAGTCGAAAGAGAGAGAAGCATTTCTCGGAAAAAAAGAAAATTGTTTTTTTCATGTCGACATGAAGATGGTTCCGCCAAGTGTTTTGATAGTAAAAGTGCGCCTATCGAGCTCATGCTAAGAGAAAGAGGCCTTCATAGTCGTTCACAGGTGCGAACAATCTGCTTTCTCAAAATAAATTGTCAAATATCTGTCAAAAAAATGGAAAACCAGCCACAAGTTACCACTCTGTCCTTTCTGGCCCCCGATCGAGCTGAGATCGAGATGGCAAGCGGGAATAAAATCGAATATCATGGGAAAAAATACTTGAGCTGAAACGAAGTGTTCAATTTCGAGAACGAAATTTTAACCGACCAAAAGTCACGAAAAGGTCCGTCGAGATTTTTCTTGCCAACAAACTCTCTGGCGCCTCGGAATTACTCTTCAGCGTCCAGCGATAACTTGCTAAGGGAAGCTCTACGAGTTACCAGCTCCATCCCGCTCCGGAATTTCTCTAGCTCGTCGATGCCGAAGCACTCTACGAGGTACTCGCTCTCCAGCAGTTGAGTGCAGAACATCGAGAGCACTTCTCAAGATGACTCGACCAATACGAATAATTTCGTGATTCTAGATCGGGCAGAAGACCGAGTTCAGAGCTCTGGATTCGACAGACAAACGCAACTGACGATTCTGAATCAGTCTCTGTAAATATCAGCTCTGTGGCTGTCCTACAGCTCGAGTTAAGTACAGAAAACCGAGAGTTTCTGTCAAGATGGCTCGAATAATACGAATAGGTTTGCGGACCTAGCTCGGCTCACAGACCGAGTTCAGACCTCTGGATTCAACAGGCGAACGCGCCTAATCATTCTGAATCGATTAGCTGTCCTTACCAGCTCTGTAGATGTCCTAAAGCTCGAGTTATGTTGAGAAAACCGTCAGCGCTTATCAAGATGCAAAGTTCCGTCGAGATTTTTCTTGCCAACTGGGAGCGCACGGCGGTTAAACGGTCAACCTTTCTAACCGCCCGGGGACTCGAGAGCTTCCTGACAAATATAATATGTGGAAACGAATTTTCAGAGAACGACTAGTTTTTTCAGCCCAAGCGATTATAGACCTCTCAAGAAGAAACTCTAAACAAAACAAACGAACAGTTCCAATCAGATGCTCGAGTCTGAAACCGAGTTCAGACCCTAAAAATGCGACAGGCGGAACGCGTCTGATGTGTCTGCGATCGAATTCCTGTGATTAACCAAGGAACCGGGGGGGGGGGGGGGGGGGGGGGGGGGGGGGGTGGGGGGGGTGGGAACTAACAGCTCTAAACCATCAACCGAAGCTCTGCAGCCAGCCCCAGACACTGAGTTAAGTGCAGAAAAACCGTGAGTACTCTCAGATGACTCGAAATAATACTAAACAGTTTCGTCGCGGACTCGTTCGAGCAGCAGACCGAGTTCCGAGCTCTCGGTTCGACGAACGGACGCGCCTGGTGTCTCGAAATCGATTCCTGTGACCAGCAGCACTGTAGCCCTCCCCCAGAACGATTCAAGTACAGAAAACCGAGAGCACTTCACAAGATGACTCGAACAATACCAATAGGTTCGCGAACCTAGCTCGGGGAGCAGGCCGAGTTCAGAGCTCTCGATTCAACAGACGAACGCGCCTGATAATTCTCAATCGATTTCTGTGATTATCAGCTCTGTGGCTGCCCTACAGATCGAGTTAAGTACAAAAAACCGAGAGCGTCTGCTACAATGACTCGAATAATACGAATAGGTTTGCGACCCTAGCTCGGCTAGCAGACCGAGTTCAGACCTCTGGATTCAACAGGCGAACGCGCCTGATCATTCTGAATGCATGAGCTGTGCTGACCAGCTCTGTATTTGTCCTGAAGCTCGAGTTATCTTGGTAAACCGACAGCGTGTAATCAAGAATGACTCGAAAACGACGTTCCCGCCCGTGTGCTTTTTGGCCTTCAAAGTTACCCGATCGAGCTGAGATCATGATGGCGAGCGGGAATAAGATCGAATATCATGAGAAAAAATACTAGAGCTCTAACGAATGGTCAAATTTCGAGAACAAAATTTTCAACCGACCAAAAGTCACCGAATGTTCCGTCGAGATTTTTCTTGCCAACTAGCTCTCCAGCGCGCCGGAATTACTCTTAAGCCCAAGCCTTTATTTTTTTTTTTTTTTCCAGCAATAACTTGCTAAGGGAAGCTCTACGAGTCACTAGCTCTCCAGCGCGCCGGAACTTGTAAGCGTCCCAAACCCGGATAGAGAGGCACAAGGTGCGGAGCGCAGAGCGCTCCAAAGCGCCTAGGAGCCTGCGAGCACTGGCGAAGCTCTGCCGAAGCTCTGCCGAAGCGCTTCGCGCACCCTTGAGCCACGCGTATTGGGAAACGCTAGGAAGCCACACTGGGCGCCGGCGGTAAACCGTCAACCTTGGTTACCGCCGGGGAACTCGTAGAGCTTCCAAGCTCGACTTAAGTTGATAAAACCGACAGCACCTACAAACGTTCTGACTTATAGTGAATATTTTTTTACCTCTGAATGCGACAAGCAGACGCGTCTGATGTCTGCGAATCGACTCCTGTCATTACCAGCCCCGCAGCCCCCCTACAGCCCGAGGTCAGTGCAGAAAACCGACAGCATCTCTGAGGGTGACTCGAACAATACAATAGTTTCGCGAACCTAGTTCGGGCAGCAGACCGAGATCCGAGCTCTGGATTCGACAGGCGGAAGCGCATGATCTCTTTAAATCGATTCATATAACAACCAGCACTGTAGCCCCCTCTCAGCGCAAGTTGAGTGAAGAAAACCGGGCAGAAGACCGAGTTCAGAGCTCTGGATTCGACAGACAAACGGAACTGACGATTCTGAATCAGTTCCTGTAAATATCAGCTCGAGTTAAGGACAGAAAACCGAGAGTTTCTGTCAAGATGACTCGAATAATACGAATAGGTTTGCGACCCTAGCTCGGGGCAGACCGATTTCAGACCTCTGGATTCAACAGGCGAACGCGCCTGATCATTCTGAATGCATTAGCTGTGCTGACCAGCTCTGTAGTTGTCCTGAAGCTCGAGTTATCTTGAGAAAATCGACAGCGCGTATCAAGATGACTCGAAACGGCCGATCCCGCCAGAGTGCTTTTTGGCCTTCAAAGTTACCCGATCGAGCTGAGATCAAGATGGCGAGCGGGAATAAGATCGAATATCACGAGAAAAAATACTAGAGCTCTAACGAATGGTTAAATTTCGAGAACAAAATTTTCAACCGACCAAAAATCAACAAAAGTTCCGTCGAGATTTTGCTTGCCAACTAGCTCTCCAGCGCGCCGGAATTACTCTTAAGCTTCCACCAACTAGCTTGGGGGAGCTCTACGAGTCACTCCCGGACCCGCTGCAACCTCCGGCAACTCGCTGCGAGGATCGTGGACCGGCAGAAGTGGGCGTGTCCCCCTCACCACCCACCTCCGGCTTCTTCTCTGAAACCCTTAGCTCTCCGAGGAGCTATCCGGGAATGGAACCGGCGGTAAACCGTCAACCAGATTACCGCCGGGCACCTCGTAGAGCTCTTTTCTCGCACGAGCCTGCTCGGCACATAGACAGGTGGAGTCTAGAAAAAATCCCAGAAAATTTGAAAAACTATATTTTCACGTTTTTGTACGAAGACAGTTTCGCCAAGTGTTTTGATAGTAATACTACACCTACAGCCCTGAGAATTGATTGGCAAACGCGAAATAAGCGGCTACAGGTGCGGAAAATACCAGATCTCAAAACGAATGTTCAAATCTCTCACGAAGTTTGTCCATCCGACCGAAAGTTCGCACATTGTCCGTCGGGGCCGGGTCGGCCAACTAGCTGCACCCCGCGCCCGAATTCCTCTAGCTCAGCGATGCCGAAGAGCTCTACGAGGTATTACTCTTAAGCTTCCAGCAACTAGCTGAGGGAAGCTATGCGAGTCTTTACCCTTAAGCTTCCAGCAATGACTTGCACAGGGAAGCTCTACGAGTTACTAGCTCCACTCCGCGCCCGAATTCCTCTAGCTCATCGATGCCGAAAAGCTTGACCATGTACTCTTAAAGCTTCCAGCAACAACTGGCGCCGGCGGTAAACCGTCAACCTGGTCACCGCCGGGAGCCTCGTAGAGCTCCCCCCACGAGTAAGAGTGCAGAGAATCGACACAGAATCAAAATAAATAGTCAAATATCTTTGAAATATTCGCAAAACCACCCGACAGTTGCCACATTGTCCGTTCTGGTCGGGTCCACCAACTAGCTCCACCCCACGCCGGAATTCCTCTAGCTCATCGATGCCGAAGAGCTCTACGACTGGGCGCCGGCGGTAAACCGTCAACCTTGGTTACCGCCGGGGAACTCGTAGAGCTTCCAAGCTCGACTTAAGTTGGGAAAACCGAGAGCACCTACCAACATTCTGACTTATAGTGAATAGTTTTTGACCTCTGAATGCGACAAGCGGACGCGTCTGATCAGACCGAGTTTAGACCTCTCAATGCGACAGGCGGGCGCGTCTGATGTCTGCGAATCGGCTCATGTGACGACCAGCCCTGCAGCCCTCCTACAGCCCGAGTTAAGTGCGAAAACCGACAGCATCTCTCAGGATGGCTCGACTAATATAATAGTTTTGCAGACCTGTTTCGAGCACCAGACCAAGTTCTGAGCTCTCGATTCGACCAACGAACGCGTCTGATGTGTGCAAATCGATTTCTATGACACGTAGCACTGTAGCCCTCCCCCGGCACGAGTTAAGTGCAGGGAATTAAAAGCACTTTTCACGATGATTCGGACAATACGAATAGTTTCGCGAACCTAGCTCGGGCAGCAGGCCGAGTTCAGAGCTCTCGAAACAACAGGCACCCGATAATTCCCAATCGATTTCTGTGCACAGGCTCTGTAACTGTCCACAGCTCGAGTTATGTACAGAAAATACCGAGAGCGTGTGTCAGGATGACTCGAATAATACGAATATATTTGCAGACCTAGCTCGACTAGCAGACCAAGTTCAGACCTCTCGAGTCAAGAGGCGAACGCGCCTGAAGGTGTGCTTACCAGCATTCTAGCTGCCCTGCAGCTCGAATTGTGTACATAATCCCCACAACGCGTATCAAGTTGACTCGAATAATACGGATAGGTTTGCGGACCTAGCTCGGCTAACAGACCGAGGTCAGACCTATGGATTCGACAGGCTAACGCGCCTGATAAGTCTGAGTGCGATAGATGTGCTTGCCAGCACTGTAGCTGCCCTAGAGCTCGAGTTAAGTAGAAAATACCGACACCGTGTATCAAGTTGACTCGAATAATCCGAATTAGTTTGCGGACTAGCTCGGCTAACAGACCGAGCTCAGACCTATGGATTCAACAGGCGAACGCGCCTGATGATTATGAGTGCGATACCTGTGCTCAACAGCACTATAGCTGTACTATAGCTCGAGTTAAGTAGGACATACCCACAACGCATATAAAGTTGACTCGAATAATACGAACAGGTTTGCGGACCTAGCTCGGCTAGCAGGCTGAGTTCAGACCTATGGATTCAACAGACGAACGCGCCTGATGATTCTGAATGCGATAGGTGGGCTTACCAGCTCTGAAGCTGCCCTACAGCTCGAGTTAAGAACAAAATACCGAGAACGCGTATCAAGATGACTCGAAACGGCCGATCCCGCCAGTGTGCTTTTTCGCAGTAAAAAATATCCGATCGAGCTGAGATCAAGATGGCGAGCGGAAATAAGATCAAATATGACGGGAACAAATACTAGAGCTCTAACGAATGTGTAAATTTCGAGAACATGATTTTCAACCGAGCAAAAGTTGCGAAAAGTTCAGTTTTTTTTCAAGCCAACTAGCTCTTGCCGGAATTACTCTTAGCTTCCAGCTATAACAAGCTAAGGGAAGCTCTACGAGTCATGTCCTCGCTAAGAGAAGCGAGTTCTTTTTCGAAGGAGAGAAAACAAGGTTTTCCCGGCGAGCTCTGTGAGAGCTGGAGAGTTTTAGAGTAAAGGCCAGGGGGTGGTGGTGCCAGCCAGCAGCACATCTTCGCCGGTCCACGATCCTCGCAGCAACTCGCCCGACCCGGCAGCAGGTCCGGGGGAGCATCCAGCGAGCTTCCACGCGTGCCTCCACGCGTGCAGGCACGCGTGAAAAGCGTTCCTGACAGCGCATCAGAGAGGCTGCAGAGAGCTCCCAAGCCCGAGAAGAGCTCCACGAGAGCTTCGGTGGGCTTGCCAGGAAAGCTTTTCAGCGCGTGTCCTCTTTGCTCTCCGGGTTTTAGTGCGTGTCCTCTTTGCTCTCCGGGTTTTGGACGCTACCAAGACTGGGCGCCGGCGGTAAACCGTCAACCTTGGTTACCGCCGGGGGACTCGTAGAGCTTCCTAACTCAACTTAAGTTGAGAAAACAGACAGCACTTACCAACAATCTGACTTATAGTGAACAGTTTTTGACCTCTAAATGCGACAGACGTCTGATGTCTGCGAATCGACTCCTCATTACCAGCCCAGCAGCCCCCCTACAGCTCGAGTTTTGTGCAGAAACCGAGAGCACCTCTCAGGATGACTCGAACAATAGGAATAGTTTCGCGGACCTAGTTCGGGCAGCAGACAGAGTTCAGAGCTCTGTATTCGACAGGCAGACGCGCCTAATGTCTTCAAATCGATCCCAGTGATTACCAGGCATGCAGCCACAGCCCGAGTTAAGTCCATACAACCGACATTATCTCGCAAGCGACTCAAACGATACGAATAGTTTCGCGATTCTAGATCGGGCAGCAGGCCGAGTTCAAGGGCTCTGGAGTCGACAGACAAACGCAAATGATGATTCTGAATTAGTGCCTGTAAATATCAGCTCTGTAGCTGTCCTACAGCTCGAGTTAAGTGCAGAAAACCGAGCGTTTCTGTCAAAATGACTCGAATAATACGAACAGGTTTGTGGCCCTAGCTCGGCTAGCAGACCGAGTTCAGACCTCTGGATTCAGCAGGCGAACACGCCTGATCATTCTGAATGCATTAGCTGTGCTGACCAGGCCTGTAGCTGCCTTAGAGCTCGAGTTATGTTCAGAAAAACGTCAGCGCATATCAAGATGACTCAAAACGGCCGATCCCGTGATTTTCGATAGTAATATTCACCCGATCGAGCTGAGATCAAGATGGCGAGCGGGAATAAGGTCGAATATCACGGGAAAAAAATACTAGAGTTCTAACGAATGTTCAAATTTTGAGAACAAAATTTTCAACCGAGCAAAAGTTGTCAAAAGTTCAGTCGAGATTTTTCGAGCCAACTAGCTGTAGGGCGCGCCGGAATTACTCTTAGCTTCCAGCAATAACTTGCTAGGGGAAGCTCTACGAGTTACTGGGCGCCGGCGGTAAACCGTCAACCTTGGTTACCGCCGGGGAACTCGTAGAGCTTCCAAGCTGAAAACCGAGAGCACCTACCAACATTCTGACTCATAGTGAATATTTTTTGACCTCTGAATGCGACAAGCGGACGAGTGTGATCAGACCGAGTTCAGACCTCTCAATGCGACAGGCGGGCGCGTCTGATGTCTGCGAATCAGACCAAGTTCTGAGCTCTCGAATCGACCAACGAACGCGCCTGATGTGTGCAAATCGATTTCTATGACCCGCAGCACTGTAGCCCCCCCCCAGCACGAGTTGAGTGCAGAAAATTCGGAGCACTTTTCACGATGATTCGGACAATACGAATAGTTTCGCGAACCTAGCTCGGGCAGCAGGCCGAGTTCAGAGCTCTCGATACAACAGACAAACGCGCGCCCGATAATTCACAATGATTTCTGTGACCTTGTAAGGTCTGTAGCTGCCAGAGCTCGAGATAAGCACAGAAAAATACCGAGAGCTGTTTGTCCCAAGATGACTCGAAATAACCGATCCCGCTTGCGGATCTAGCTCGGCAAAGCAGACCGATGAGACCCTCTGGAATCAAGAAGGCGAAACGCGCCTGATGATTCTAAACGTATAGGTGCGCTTACCAGCACTGTAGCTGCCCTGCAGCTCAATTTAATACAGAAAAAATAAATATACCCACCACGCGTATGAAAGTTACTCGAATAATACGAATAGGATTGGCGGACCTAGACCGGCTAGCAGACCGAGTTTAGACCTATGGATTCGACAGGCGAACGCGCCTGATGATTCTGAGTGCGATAGGTGTGCTGACCAGCACTGTAGCTGCCCTAGAACTCGAGTTAAGCAGAAAATACCGACAACGGGTATCAAGTTGACCCGAATATTACGAATAGGTTTGCGGACCTAGCTCGGGTAGCAGACCGAGTTCAACTTATGGATATCAGGGGCCTCGTTTCGTCAAACAGCGCCTGAATGATTTGCCGCTGCTAAGTGCCACTCACCGCCCTTTAAATGGGCCCTGCAGCCAAGTTACGTGGGAAAAAACCGACAACGCGTATCAAGTGGACTCGAATAATAAGAATAGGTTTGCGGACCTAGCTCGGCTATCAGACCGAGTTTAGACCTATCGATTCAACAGGCGAACGCGTCTGATCATTCTGAGTGCGATACGAGTGCTTACCAGCACTGTAGCTGCCCTACAGCTCGAGTTAAGTAGAAAATACCGACAACGCGTATCAAGTGGACTCGAATAATACGAATAGGTTTGCGGACCTAGCTCGGCTAGCAGACCGAGTTCAGACCTATGGATTCAACAGGCGAACGCGCCTGATGATTCTGAGTGCGATAGCTGTGCTTACCAGCTCTGTAGCTGTCCTAGAGCTCGAGTTAAGTACAAAATACCGACAACGTGTATCAAGATGACTCGAAACGGCCGTTCCCGCCACTGTGCTTTTTGGCCTTCAAAGTTACCCGATCGAGCTGAGATCAAGATGGCGAGCGGGAATAAGATCGAATATCACGGGAAAAAAATACTAGAGCTCTAACGAATGGTCAAATTTCGAGAACGAAATTTTCAACCGAGCAAAAGTTGTCAAAAGTTCAGTTCTTTTTTTTCGAGCCAACTAGCTGTGGGGCGCGCCGGAATTACTCTTAGCTTCCAGCTATAACTAGCTAAGGGACTGGGCGCCGGCGGTAAACCGTCAACCTTTCTTACCGCCGGGAGACTCGTAGAGCTTCCTGACAATATATACTGTGGAAAAAAACTCGAAAGAACGACTATTTTTTAAGCCCAAGCGATTTCAGACCTCTCAAGATGACGCTAACAAAAAACGAACAGTTTTGCAACCCAGTTCGAGTATCAAACCGAGTTCAGACCTCTGAATGCGACAGGCGGGCGCGTCTGATCTCTGCGAATCCACTCATGTGATTCCCAGCCCTGAAGCCCCCCTGAAGCCCGTGTTAAGTGCAGAAAACCGACAGTATCGACTCGAATAATATAATAGTTTTGCCAACCTAGTTCGAGCAGCAGACTGAGTTCCGAGCTCTGGAATCGACCGAAAGACGCGCCTGATGTGTGCAGATCGATATGTATGACCTGCAGCACTGTCGCCCTCACCCAGCACGAGTTGAGTGCAGAAAATTGAGAGCACGTCTCAGGATCATTCGGACAATACGAACAGTTTCGCGAACCTAGCTCGGGAAGCAGGCCGAGTTCAGAGCTGTCGGTTCAATAGACGAACGCGACGGATGATTCCCCATCGATGTCTGTGACAATGAGCCCTGTAGCTGCCCTACAGCTCGAGTTGAGTACAGAAAACCGAGGGCGTCTATCAAGATGACTCGAATAATACGAATAGGTTTGCGGACCTAGCTCGGCAAGCAGACCGAGTTCAGACCTCTCGATTCAACAGGCGAACGCGCGTGATGATTCTGAGTGCGATAGGTGTGCTAACCAGCACTGTAGCTGCCCTAAAGCTCGAGTTAAGTACAGAAAACCGGGAGTGTCTATCAAGATGACTCGAATAATACGAATAGGTTTGCATTTGCATCGCGCAACAGACCGAGTTCAGAGCTCTGGATTCAACAGGCGAACGCGTCTGATGATTCTGAATGCGGTAGGTGTGCTTACCAGCACTGTAGCTACCCTACAGCTCGAGTTAGTAGAAAATACCGACAACGCATATCAAGTTGACTCGAATAATACGAATAGGTTTGCGGACCTATCTCGGCTAGCAGACCGAGTTTAGACCTATGGATTCAACAGGCGAACGCGTCTGATCATTCTGAGTGCGATAGGAGTGCTTACCAGAACTGTAGCTGTCCTACAGCTCGAGTTAAGTAGAAAATACCGACAACGCGTATCAAGTTGACTCGAATAATACGACCAGGTTTGCGGACCTAGCTCGGCTGACAGACCGAGTTCAGACCTCTGGGTTCAACAGGCGAACGCGCCTGATCATTCTGCATGCATTAGCTGTGCTTACCATCTCTGTAGCTGCCCTAGAGCTCGAGTTATGTTCGAAAAACCGACAGCGCGTATCAAGATGACTCGAAACGGCCGTTCCCGCCAGAGTGCTTTTTGGCAGTAAAACGCAGAGATCCAGAGGGAGAGCGGGAAATAAAGATCGAATAAAATCACGGGAAAAAATCTAGAGCTCAACGAATTGTCAACTTTCGAGAACGAAATTTTCAACCGAGCACAAGTCCCAAAAGTTTCCCCGTCAGATTTTTCTTGTCCCCCATTGCCAACTGGCGCCGGCGGTGAACCGTCAACCTGGTCACCGCCGGAGACCTCGTAGAGCTCCTTTCACGCATAAGAGTGCTCAGAGTCGGAAGAGAAAGCTTCTGGAAGCATTCTTGGAAAAGCAAAAAATTGTTTTTTTTTTCGTGTCGACATCGAGATGGTTCCTCCAAGTGTTTTGATTGTAAAACTGTACCCAGAGAGCTCATATTAAGACAGAAAGGCCCTCATAGTCGTTTACAGGTGCGAAAAATCTGCTTTCTCAAAATGAATTGTCAAATATCTTTGAAATATTCGCAAAACCACCCAAAAGTTGTCACATTGTCCGCCTCGGCCCGTGGGGGGGGGGGGGGGGGGGGGGGGGGGGGGGGGGGGGAAAAAAGGAAAAGCCAACTGGGCGCCGGCGGTAAACCGTCAACTTTTCTTACCGCCGGGGGACTCGTAGAGCTTCCTGACAGTATATAGTGTGGGAAAAAATCCAGAGAACGACTAGTTTTCAGCCCAAGCAATTTCAGACCTCTCAAGATGACTCTAACAAACGAACAAACAGTTTCGCAACCCAGTGAGTATCAGACCGAGTTCAGACCTCTCAATGCGACAGGCGGACGCGTCTGATGTCTGCGAATCGACTCACGTGATTACCAGCCCTGCAGCCCCCCTGCAGCCCGAGTTAAGTGCAGAAAACCGAGAGCATCTCTCAGGGTGACTCGAATAATAGAATAGTTTCGCGGACCTGTTTCGAGCAGCAGACCAAGTTCTGAGCTCTCGAACCGACCAACGAACGCGTCTGATGTGTGCAAATCGATTTCAATGACCCACAGCACTGTAGCCCTCCCCCAGCACGAGTTGAGTGCAGGAAAATGAGAGCACTGTTTACGATGATTCGGACAATACGAATAGTTTCGCGAACCTAGCTCGGGCAGCAGGCCGAGTTCAGAGCTCTCGATACAACAGACACACGCGCCTGATAATTATCAGTCGATTTCTGTAACTACAGGCTCTGTAGCTGCCCTACTGCTCGAGTTGAGTACAGAAAACCGAGAGCGTTTGTGAAGATGACTCGAATAATACCGAATAGATTTGCGGCCTAGCTCGGCTAAGAATAGAAATATACAGACGATTTCAAGCTCTGGATTCAACAGCTAACGCGCCTGATTCATTCTGAGTGCGAATGCTGTGTTTACCCACCTCCATCCAGCACTGTACACTGCCCTACAGCTCCGAGTTAAGTAATAAAATAAAAACGACAACGCGCGTTGGACTGGCTCGAATAATACGAATAGGTTTGCGGACCTAGCTCGGCTAGCAGACCGAGTTCAGACCTATGGATTCAACAGGCGAACGCGCCTGATGATTCTGAGTGCGATAGGTGTGCTTACCAGCACTGTAGCTGCCCTACAGCTCGAGTTAAGTAGAAAATACCGACAACGCGTATCAAATTGACTCGAATAATACGAATAGGTTTCCGGACCTAGCTCGGCTAGCAGACCGAGTTCAGACCTATGGATTCAACAGGCGAACGCGCCTGATGATTCTGAGTGCGATAGCTGTGCTTACCAGCACTGTAGCTGCCCTACAGCTCGAGTTAAGTAGAAAATACCGACAACGCGTAATCAAGATGACTCGAAACGGCCGTTCCCGCCACTGTGCTTTTTGGCCTTCAAAGTTACCCGATCGAGCTGAGATCAAGATGGCGAGCGGGAATAAGATCGAATATCACGGGAAAAATTACTAGAGCTCTAACGAATGGTCAAATTTCGAGAACCAAATTTTCAACCGAGCAAAAGTCATCAAAAGTTCCGTCGAGATTTTTCGAGCCAACTAGCTGTGGGGCGCGCCGCTATAACTAGCTAAGGGAAGCTCTACGAGTTACTAGCTCTCCAGCGCGCCGGAATACCTCGTAGAGCTCTTCGACGAGATGAGCTAAGAGGAATTCGGGCGCAGGGTGGAGCTAGTTGGCCGACCCGACCAAAAGAGACAATGTGTTAACCTGAGGTCGGTTTTTGAAACTTTGTGCAAGATTTGACAATTCGTTTTCAGAAAACGAATTTTTCTCACATACAGTAAGCTATGGCGCACCTGCTGGTAAAATTTTCAGGGCTCTAGGGTATCACAAGACTTGCAGGAACCGACTTTGCCTGCAGTACAGTTTGGCAGGTGACGGTGGTTGGCTTTACTTAACTCGAGCTGTCAGCAAGCTACAGACCTCTCACGCACACCAGTCGATGCAGAATGATCTGGCGCGTCACACTGGAAGCTCGAGAGTTCCTAGAAATGGCTGAGTCAGGAGTTATGGTCGAAATACTGTCTCTATGTATGCGTGTTGCGAACGGTGTTTCGATGATAATTCGAGCTGAGTGCATGCTATGCATGCCAGGTACATTCCAATCGAAGTAGCGACATGCGAGACATCGAATGGGAGCCTCGAGAGTGCCCAAATTGATTAGAATTTTCAAAATTAATGAAAAATATCGATTTGTACAATTTTATATTTTTTGCGTCGGATGATTTTTTTCTAATTTATATCGATCTATGGGTGACCTAGAGAGTTCTGGTGCATTTTTGTCGACGCAGAATGGTCTAGCGCTCTGACTGAGAGCGCGAGACTTCATATGAATAGCTTCGCTGGGAGTGAGAACTGAAAAACTGCGTCTGTATAGACATCTCTGAGGGAGACAGAGAGGGAAGGTAGCAGGGAAGGGAAACAGGGAGGAAAAGCCGGGATGGAGCTTGCTCCCTCCCTCCCAGCCACTTCTCTCCCTCCGTTCCTCCTCCCTCCGCTCCCTCCCTCCCTCCCTTCTCCCTCCCTCACTCGTCCTGCCTCCCTGCTCTTTCCCTCCCTCCTTGCTTCCTGCTCCCAACCTGCCCTCCCTCCCTCTCTCCCTCCCTTCCTCCCTGCTCCCTCCTTCCCTGCTCCCCTGCTCCCTTCTTTCCCACTGGGCGCCGGCGGTAAACCGTCAACCTTTCTTACCGCCGGGGGACTCGTAGAGCTCCTGACAACATATAATGTCGAAAAAAATGCAGAGAACGAATAGTTCTTCAGCCCAACTCGAGTATTAGACCGAGTTCGGACCTCTGAATACGACAGACGGACGCGTCTCATGTCTCCGAATCGATTCCTGTGATTACCCGCCCTGCAGCCCCTCTACAGCTAAGTGCAGAACGCCGCAGTAGCTCTCAAGATGACTGGAAGAATACGAACAGTTTCGTGATTCTGGATCGCGCGGCAGACCGACTTCAGAGCTCTGAATTCAACGGGCAAACGCGTCTGATTAGTCTGAGTGCGATAGGTGTACTTACCATACTGTAGCTGCCCTACAGTTCGAGTTAAGTAGAAAATCACGACAACACGTATCAAGTTGACTCGAATGATACGAATAGGTTTGCGGACCTAGCTCGGCTAGCAGACCGATCTCAGACCTATAGATCCAACAGACGACCGCGCCTCCCTGCTCTTTCCCTCCCTCCTTGCTCCCTGCTCCCAACCTGCCCTCCCTCCCTCTCTCCCTCCCTTCCTCCCTGCTCCCTCCTTCCCTGCTCCCCTGCTCCCTTCTTTCCCATTCTCTCTCTCTCTCTTTCTCCCTCCCTCCCTTCCTGCTGCTCTCCTCCTGCTTCCTCCCTCCCTACCACCTACGCCCTAAAGGGCTGGTGGGACTCCACGCGCGCATCCTCGCTATTGCGCGCCAGAAGCCCTCCGACGACACCGGAGCTCTACGAGGTCCCCGGCGGTAACCAGGTTGACGGTTTACCGCCGGCGCCCAGTTACTCTTAGCTTCCAGCTATAACTAGCTAAGGGAAGCTCTACGAGTTACTTGTAAGCGTCCAAAACCCGGATAGCGAAGCCAAGCACGGAACGCCGCACGGGGACCTCTGCCAGGCAACCTGAAACGATGCGCGGGACGCTGGAAACTGGCGCCGGCGGTGAACCGTCAACCTGGTCACCGCCGGGAACCTCGTAGAGCTCCTTCCACTGGTAAGATTGCTGAGAATCGACATATTTTCAAAATAGAGATTTTTCGAAAATAGTAATTTTTGATTTTTTCCAATGTTCATATTCGCCTGGTTCCCGGAAGTCAGCTCATGTAAAAATGCATCGAGAGAGCTGAGCTGCTGTTAGAGAGGAGTTTATATGCCAATGCTCGGCGTAAAAATCTGCTTTCTCAAAATAAATGGTCAAATATCTTTCAAATTTTCGTAAAACCACCGAAAAGTTACCACATTGTCCGCCTCGGCCGGCTGGGCCAACTAGCTCCACCCCGCGCCGGAATTCCTCCAGCTCATCGACGTCGAAGAGCTCTACCAGGTACTAGCTCCACCTCCACCCCGCGACGGAATTCCTCTAGCTCATCGATGCCGAAGAGCTCTACGAGGTACTCTTAGCTTCCAGCTATAACTAGCTAAGGGAAGCTCTACGAGTTACGGGGACCTCTGCCAGGCCGCCTGAAACAATACGCGGGACGCTGGAAACCTTGCAGGAGACGCTTGCAGGGGCGCCGGTTACGATGCGTGGGGCCCTGCAAGGCGCGCAAGGATGATCTGCCTGGGGGCCTGGAAGAACTGCCGAAGCTCTTCTGAAGCTCTGCCGAAGCGCTTCGCGCACCCTGGAGCCACGCGCATTGGAAAACGCTAGGAAGCCACGCTCCCGGACCCGCTGCAAGCTCCGGCAACCAGCTGCGGGGATCGTGGACCGGCGGGGGTGGGCGCGTGCTCCTCACCACCCACCTCCGGCTTCTTATCTGAAACCCTCAGCTCTCCAAGAGGCTATCCGGGAAAAACCTGGATAGCGAGACAAGGCGCGGAGCGCAGAGCGCTCGAAAGCGGCGCACGGCGACCTCTGCTGGGCTGCCTGGAACGATGCGTGGGGCGCTGGAAACCTCGCAGGAGACGCCTGCGAGGGCGTCTTTTACGACGCGCGGGGCTCTGTGAAACCTACCACGACACCTCTGCCTAGGAGCCTGCGAGCACTGGCGAAGCTCTGCCGAAGCTCTGCCGAAGCGCTGCGCGCACCCTTGAGCCACGCGTATTGGGAAACGCTAGGAAGCCACGCCCCCGGACCCGCTGCAACCACCGGCGAGTCGCTGCGGGGATCGTGGAGCCGGCGAGGTGAGGCGTGCCCCCCTCCAACAACCACCTCCGTTCCTCTTCTCCTGAAACCCCCCTTAGCTCTCCAAGGAGCTATCCGGGAAATAACTATTAAAAGCTTCCCGCAACTAGCGTAGGGAAGCTCTACGAGTCACTTTTAGCTTCCAGCAAAAATTTGCTAAGGGAAGTCTACGATGTGATTACTTGCTAAGGGAAGCTTACGAGTTATTCCTCCAAGCTCTTCTACCTAGCTCTTCTACTACGAGGCACTAGAAGGCAAGCAGTTGCTGAGAGAACTAAAATTTACCGGATCTAGCCCTTTGTTGGGCTACATAGGGTTGTTAGAGGAGAAGCCGGCGGGTGCGCGTGCATCGCCGCACTCCCACGCTCCCCGCTCCACGATCCCCGCAGCGGCTCGCCGGGACCTGCAGCGTGTCCGGGAGCGCTGTTCCTAGAGCGTTTACCAATAGCGTGGCTCAAGGTTGTTTGCTGCCGAAGCGCTTCGGCAGAGCTCGGCAGAGCTTCGCCAGTTTGCTCTCGCAAGTCTCTAGGCAGAAGCTTCGTGGTAGGGTTAACAGAGCCCGCGGGGTGTAGGAAGGACGCCCCCCCAGGTTTTTCCTGCGAGGTTTCAGCGCTCCACGCATCGTTCCGGGCGCCTGGCAGAGGGTCGCCGTGCGCCGCGTTCGAGCCGCTCTGCGCTCCGCGCATTGCTCGCTGTCCGGGTTTTGGACCGCTAGCTAGTAACTCGTAGTAGAGCTTCCCTTAGCAAGTTATTGTGGAAGCGTAAGAGTAATTCCGGGGCGCTGGAGAGCTAGTGGCAAGAAAAATCTCGACGGAACTTTTGGTGACTTTTGGTAGGTTGAAAATTTTGTTCTCGAAATTCAACCATTCGTTAGAGCTCTAGTATTTTTTTCCGTGATATTCGATCTTATTCTTCGATCTTATTTCCCGCTCGCCATCTCGATCTCAGCTCGATCGGGTAACTTTGAAGGCCAAAAAGCAGGCAGGCGGGAACGGCCGTTTCGAGTCATCTTGATACGCGCTGTCGGTTTTCTCAAGATAACTCGAGCTGTAGGGCAGCTACAGAGCTGGTTAGCACAGCTATCGCACTCAGAATTATCACGCGCGTTCGTCTGTTGAATCCAGAGGTCTGAACTCGGTCTGCCAGCCGAGCTAGGTCCGCAAACCTATTCGTGTTATTCGAGTCATCTTGATAGACACTCTCGGTTTTCTGTACTTAACTCGAGCTTTAGGGCAGCTACAGTGCTGCTAAGCACAGCTATCGCACTCAGAATTATCACGCGCGCTCGCCTGTTGAATCCAGAGGTCTGAACTCGGTCTGCTAGCCGAGCTAGGTTCAAACCTGTTCGTATTATTCGAGTCATCTTGATAAACGCTCTCGGTTTTCTGTACTCAACTCGAGCTGTAGGGCAGCTACAGGGCTGATTGTGACAGAGATCGATGGGGAATCATCAGTCGCGTTCGTCTATTGAATCGAGAGCTCTGAACTCGGCCTGCTGCCCGAGCTAGGTTCGCGAAACTGTTCTTGTTCGAATGATCTTGAGACGTGCTCTCAATTTTCTGCACTCAACTCGTGCTGGGGGAGGGCTACAGTGCTGCGGGTCACAGAACTCGATTTGCATACATCAGGCGCGTCTTTCGGTCGATTCCAGAGCTCGGAACTCGGTCTGCTGCTCGAACTAGGTTCGCAAACCTATTATATTATTCGAGTCGATACTGTCGGTTTTCTGCACTTAACTCGGGCTGTAGGGGGGCTTCAGGGCTGGGAATCACATGAGTGGATTCGCAGACATCAGACGCCCGCCTGTCGGATTCAGAGGTCTGAACTTGGTTTGATACTCGAACTGGGTTGCGAAACTGTTTGTTTTTTTGTTAGCGTTATCTTGAGAGGTCTGAAATCGCTTGGGCTTAAAAAATAGTCGTTCTTTGGAGTTTTTTCCCACAGTATATATTGTCAGGAAGCTCTACGAGTCCCCCGGCGGTAAGAAAGGTTGACGGTTTACCGCCGGCGCCCAGTGCAAGCAGATAGCGTCTGATGGCATTTTCTGCAAAACTGGAAAACTGCATTTTCGGACTGCCAACGTGAAGTCGGTCCCTGGCTTCGCTCGGGAGAATTTTTCGACGGAATGAACTAAGAATTTGTGAGGTAACTCCTGTGATGCCAAGCTTCGCTCTGCGCAAATAGAAGCCCAAACGAATTGTCAGAACTGCAGAATCGGCTGAGCCAGGCCGCGGAAGGTATGATCGCGTCCCTTTTCGACATTTCGCCAACTAGCTCTACCATGTCGCCGAATTCCTCTAGCTCTTCTACCATCAGAGCTCTACGAGGCACCTCGCAGGAGTCGCTTGCAGGAGCGCCGTTTACGATGCGTGGGGCCCTGCAAAGCGCGCAAGGAAGATCTGCCTAGGAGCCTGGAAGAACCTGTTGTTGTCCAAAACCCGGATAGCCAACCGTGCGACACACGCGCGGACGCGTCTTGTTGCGCAAGCGCACCCCTGGCGTTGCGCGTGTGCTCGTCTTAACTGGCGCCGGCGGTGAACCGTCAACCTGGTCACCGCCGGGAACCTCGTAGAGCTCCTTGAATCCGTGAGAAAGCTCAGCATCAAAGCGGGAGCTTCTGGGAGCTTTTCTACAAAAACTTCAAGTTGAGATTTTTTTCGGAGTCAACATGAAGTCGGTTCCTTCAAGTGAACTGGTACTGAAAATGACTCTAGATGGCCGAGCTGATCAGGAAACGAAGTTTATATCTCAATGCTCGGAGTAAAAATCTGCTTTTTCAAAATGAATTGTCAAATATCTCTCAAAAAAATGCAAAACCACCCAAAAGTTGTCACATTGTCCGCCTCGGCCGGCTGGACCAAAGTTCTCACTCCCAGCGAAGCTATTCATATGAAGTCGCGAGACCATTCTACGTCGACAAAAATGCACCAGAACTCTCTAGGTCACCCATAGATCGATATAAATTAGAAAAAAAATCATCCGACACAAAAAAATACAAAATTGTACAAATCGATATTTTTCATTGATTTTGAAAATTCTAATCAATTTGGGCACTCTCGAGGCTCCCATTCGATGTCTCGCATGTCGCTACTTCGATTGGAATGTACCTGGCATGCATAGCATGCACTCAGCTCGAATTATCATCGAAACACCGTTCGCAACACGCATACATAGAGACAGTATTTCGAGCATAACTCCTGACTCAGCCATTTCTAGGAACTCTCGAGCTTCCAGTGTGACGCGCCAGATCATTCTGCATCGACTGGTGTGCGTGAGAGGTCTGTAGCTTGCTGACAGCTCGAGTTAAGTAAAGCCAACCACCGTCACCTGCCAAACTGCACTGCAGGCAAAGTCGGTTCCTGCAAGTCTTTTGACAGTAATATTGCCCCTAGAACCCTGAAAATTTTACCAGCAGGTGCGCCATAGCTTACTGTATGTGAGAAAAATCCGTTTTCTGAAAACGAATTGTCAAATCTTGCACAAAGTTTCAAAAACCGACCCCAGGTTAACACATTGTCTCTTTTGGTCGGGTCGGCCAACTGGCGCCGGCGGTGAACCGTCAACCTGGTCACCGCCGGGAACCTCGTAGAGCTCCTTGAATCCGTGAGAAAGCTCAGCATCAAAGCGGGAGCTTCTGGGAGCTTTTCTACAAAAACTTCAAGTTGAGATTTTTTCGGAGTCAACATGAAGTCGGTTCCTTCAAGTGAACTGGTACTGAAAATGACTCTAGATGGCCGAGCTGATCAGGGAACGAAGTTTATATCTCAATGCTCGGAGTAAAAATCTGCTTTTTCAAAATGAATTGTCAAATATCTTTCAAAAAATTGCAAAACCACCCAAAAGTTGTCACATTGTCCGCCTCGGCCGGCTGGACCAAAGTTCTCACTCCCAGCGAAGCTATTCATATGAAGTCTCGCGCTCTCAGTGAGAGCGCGAGACCATTCTGCGTCGACAAAAATGCACCAGAACTCTCTAGGTCACCCATAGATCGATATAAATTAGAAAAAAATCATCCGACACAAAAAATATAAAATTGTACAAATCGATATTTTTCATTAATTTTGAAAATTCTAATCAATTTGGGCACTCTCGAGGCTCCCATTCGATGTCTCGCATGTCGCTACTTCGATTGGAATGTACCTGGCATGCATAGCATGCACTCAGCTCGAATTATCATCGAAACACCGTTCGCAACACGCATACATAGAGACGGTATTTCGAGCATAACTCCTGACTCAGCCATTTCGAGGAACTCTCGAGCTTCCAGTGTGACGCGTCAGATCATTCTGCATCGACTGGTGTGCGTGAGAGGTCTGTAGATTGCTGACAGCTCGAGTTAAGTAAAGCCAACCACCGTCACCTGCCAAACTGTACTGCGGGCAAAGTCGGTTCCCGCAAGTCTTTTGATAGTAATATTGCTTCTAGAGCCCTGAAAATTTTACCAGCAGATGCGCCATAGCTTATTGTAGGTAGGAAAAATCTAACTTATGAAAACGAATTGTCAAATCTTGCACAACGTTCCAAAAACCGACCCCAGGTTACCACATTGTCTCTTTTGGTCGGGTCGGCCAACTAGCTCCACCCTGCGCCCGAATTCCTCTTAGCTCATCTCGTCGACGAGCTCTATAACACATTGTCTCTTTTAGTCGGGTCGGCCAACTAGCTCCACCCTGCGCCCGAATTCCTCTTAGCTCATCTCGTCGAAGAGCTCTACGAGGTACGGTGCGTGGTAGGTCGCCTCAAGCAAGCTTTACAGGTACGTGGTGGCGCTGGAGAGCTTGCCTGGCGCGCTCCTGAAGGGCTGTAGACGTGCGTGGTGGCGCTGGAAAGCTTGCTTGGCGCGCTCCTGAAGGGCCGAGAAGGACGCTTCCACGCGTGCCTGCACGCGTGAGAGCTCGCTGCCCGGGAGCTTCGCGAGGCCTGTGGAGCACGTTCTACGGGAACGTATTGGAACGGGCGCTCCGGGACACGCTGCGGAACCCGAACGGACACGGAGGGGCACGTGGAGCGGTGGGCGCAAGGGTGCGGCGGCGTACGCGCACCGGCCGGCTTCTTCTCTAACAACCCTACGTAGCCCACGAGGCTATCCGGGAACTGCCGAAGCTCTTCCGAAGCTCTGCCGGAGCGCTTCGCGCACTCTGGAGCCACGCGTATTGGGAAACGCTTGGAGGCCACGCTCCCGGACACGCTGCGACCTCCGGCAAGTTCCTGCGGGGATCGTGGACCGGCGGAGGTGGGCGTGTCCCCCTCACCACCCACCTCCGGCTTCTTCTCTGAAACCCTTAGCTCTCCAAGGAGCTATCCGGGAACTAGCTCCACCCCGCGCCGGAATTCCTCTAGCTCATCGATGCCGGAGAGCTCTACGAGGTATTACTCGTAAGCTTCCAGCAATAACTGGGCGCCGGCGGTAAACCGTCAACCTTGGTTACCGCCGGGGAACTCGTAGAGCTTCCAAGCTCTAAGTTGAGAAAACCGAGAGCAGCTACCAACATTCCAACTCATATCGAATGATATAATAGTTTCGCAAACCTGTTTCGAGCAGCAGACCAAGTTTTGAGCTCTCGAATCGACCAACGAACGCGCCTGATATGTGCAAATCGATTTCTATGACCCGCAGCACTGCAGCCCTCACCCAGCACGAGTTCAGTGCAGAAAATGGAGAGCACTTTTCACGATGATTCGGACAATGCGAATAGTTTCGCGAGCCTAGCTCGGGCAGCAGGCCGAGTTCAGAGCTCTCGATACAACAGACAAACGCGCCCGATGATTCTCAATCGATTTCTGTGACTGTAGGCTCTGTAGCTGCCTACAGCTCGAGTTAAGTACAGAAAATACCGAGATCGTTTGTCAAGATGACTCGAATAATACGAATAGATTTGCAGACCTAGCTCGGCTAGCAGACAGAGTTCGGACCTCTGGAGTCAAGAGGCGAACGCACCTGATGATTCTGAGTGCGATAGTGTGCTTACCAGCACTGTAGCTGCCCTGGAGCTCGAATTAAGTATAAAATACCCACCACGCGTATCAAGTTGACTCGAATAGTACGAATAGGTTTGCGGACCTAGCTCGGCTAGCAGACCGAGTTCAGACCTATCGATTGGACAGGCGAACGCGCCTAATGATTTTGAGTGCGATATGTGTGCTTACACTGTAGCTCCCTAAAGCTCGAGTTAAATAGAAAATACCGACAAAGCGTATCAAGTTGACTCGAATAATACGAATAGGTTTGCAAACCTAGCTCGGCTAGTAGACCGAGTTCAGACCTATGGATTCGAGGGACAAACGCGCCTGATTATTCTGAGTGCGATAGGTGTGCTTACGGGCACTGTAGCTACCCTACAGCTCAAGTAAAGTAGAAAATACCGACAACGCGTATCAAGTTGACTCGAATAATACCAATAGGTTTGCGGACCTAGCTCGGCTACCAGACCGAGTTCAGACCTCTGGTTTGAACAGGCGAACGCGCCTGGTGATTCTGAGTGCGATACCTGTGCTTACCAGCTCTGTAGCTGGTCTACAGCTCGAGTTAAGTACAAAATACCGACAGCGTGTATCAAGATGACTCGAAACGGCCGATCCCGCCAGTGTGCTTTTTGGCCTTCAAAGTTACCCGATCGAGCTGAGATCAAGATGGCGAGCGGGAATAAGATCGAATATCACGGGAAAAAATACTAGAGCTCTAACGAATGGTCAAATTTCGAGAACATAATTTTCAACCGACCAAAAGTTGTGAAAAGTTCAGTTTCTTTTTTTTCGAGCCAACTAGCTCTCCGGCGCGCCGGAATTACTCTTAGCTTCCAGCTATAACTAGCTAAGGGAAGCTCTACGAGTTACTTGCTAAGGGAAGCTCTACGAGTTACTAGCTCCACCCCGCGCCCGAATTCCTCTAGCTCATCGATGCCGAAGAGCTCTACGAGGTACAAGCTGACCCGAAACGGGCGATCCCGCCAGTAACTCGTAGAGCTTCCTTTCGCAAGTTATTGCTGGAAGCTCTAGCGTAATACCTCGTAGAGCTCTTCGTCATCGATGAGCTAGAGGAATTCCGGCGCGGGGTGGAGCTAGTAACTCGTAAAGCTTCCCTTCGCAAGTCATTGCTGGAAGCTTAAGAGAAAATTCCGGGGAGCTGGAGAGCTAGCACCTCGTAGAGCTCTCCGGCGTCGATGAGCTAGAGGAATTCGGGCGCGGGGTGCAGCTAGTTGGCCGACCCGGCCCCGACGGACAATGTGCGAACTAACTCGTAGAGCTTCCCTTAGCAAGTTGTTGCTGGAAGCTTAAGAGTAATACCTCGTAGAGCTCTTCGGCATCGATGAGCTAGAGGAATTCCGGCGCGGGGCGGAGCTAGTTGGTCGATCCGACCAGAACGGACAATGTGGTAGCTTTTGGGTGGTCTTGCAAATACCTCGTAGAGCTCCTCGGCATCGATGAGCTAGAGGAATTCCGCGGGGTGGAGCTAGTCGGTTTCGCTAAGATTTGAAAGATAGTACCTCGTAGAGCTCTTCGGCATCGCTGAGCTAGAGGAATTCCGGGACGAGGTGCAGCTAGTACCTCGTCGAGCTCTTCGGCATCGATGAGCTAGAGGAATTCCGGCGCGGGGTGGAGCTAGTTCCCGGATAGCTCCTTGAGAGCAGAGGGTTTCAGATAAGAAGCCGGCTGTGGGTGGTGAGGAGGACACGCCCACCTCCGCCGGTCCACGATCGTCGCAGCAGCTTGCCGGAGCTTGCAGCGGGTCCGGGAGCGAGGCTTCCTGGCGTTTCCCAATACGCGTGGCTCCAGGGTGCGCGAAGCGCTTCGGCAGAGCTTCGGAAGAGCTTCGGCAGGTTTTCCAAGCTCCTGGGCAGATCTTCCTTGCGCGCTCTGCAGGGCCCCACGCATCGTAAACGGCGCCCCTGCAAGCGTCTGCTGCGATGTTTCCAGCGTCCCGTGCATCGTTTCAGGCGGCCAGGCAGAGGTCCCCGTGCGGCGTTCCGCGCTTGGCTTCGCTATCTGGGTTTTTCCCGGATAGCTCCTTGGCGAGCTGAGGGTTTCAGATAAGAAGCCGGCGGTGGGTGGTGAGGAGCACACGCCCACCTCCGCCGGTCCACGATCCCCGCAGCAGGTTGCCGGAGTTCGCAGCGTGTCCGGGAGCGTGGCTTCCTAGCGTTTCCCAATACGCGTGGCTCCAGGGTGCGCGAAGCGCTTCGGCAGAGCTTCGGAAGAGCTTCGGCAGTTCTTCCAGGCTCCCAGGCAGACCTTCCTTGCGCGCTATGCAGGGCCCCACGCATCGTAAACGGCGCCCCTGCAAGCGTCTCCTGCAAGGTTTCCAGCGTTCCGCGCATCGTTTCAGGCGGCCTGGCAGAGGTCCCCGTGCGGCGTTCCGCGCTTGGCTTCGCTATCCGGGTTTCGGACGCTTACAAGTTCACTTTGTGCAAAATGACTCGTAGAGCTTCCCCAAGCTAGTTGCTGGAAGTTTCAGAGTAACTCGTAGAGCTTCCCTGAGCTAGTTATAGCTGGAAGCTAAGAGTAATTAATGCCTCGTAGAGCTCTGATGGTAGAAGAGCTAGAGGAATTCGGCGACAGGGTGGAGCTAGTAACTCGTAGAGCTTCCCTTAGCTAGTTATAGCTGGAAGCTAAGAGTAATAACTCGTAGAGCTTCCCTTAGCTAGTTATAGCTGGAAGCTAAGAGTAATTCCGGCGCGTCCCAGAGCTAGTAACTAGTAGAGCTTCCCTTAGCTAGTTATAGCTGGAAGCTGAGAGTAACTCGTAGAGCTTCCCTTAGCTAGTTATAGCTGGAAGCTAAGAGTAACTCGTAGAGCTTCCCTTAGCTAGTTAGAGCTGGAAGCTAAGAGTAATACCTCGTAGAGCTCTTCGACGAGATGAGCTAAGAGGAATTCGGGCGCAGGGTGGAGCTAGTTGGCCGACCCGACCAAAAGAGACAATGTGTTAACCTGGGGTCGGTTTTTGAAACTTTGTGCAAGATTTGACAATTCGTTTTCAGAAAACGGATTTTTCTCACATACAGTAAGCTATGGCGCACCTGCTGGTAAAATTTTCAGGGCTCTAGGGGCAATATTACTGTCAAAAGACTTGCAGGAACCGACTTTGCCTGCAGTGCAGTTTGGCAGGTGACGGTGGTTGGCTTTACTTAACTCGAGCTGTCAGCAAGCTACAGACCTCTCACGCACACCAGTCGATGCAGAATGATCTGGCGCGTCACACTGGAAGCTCGAGAGTTCCTAGAAATGGCTGAGTCAGGAGTTATGCTCGAAATACTGTCTCTATGTATGCGTGTTGCGAACGGTGTTTCGATGATAACTCGAGCTGAGTGCATGCTATGCATGCCAGGTACATTCCAATCGAAGTAGCGACATGCGAGACATCGAATGGGAGCCTCGAGAGTGCCCAAATTGATTAGAATTTTCAAAATCAATGAAAAATATCGATTTGTACAATTTTGTATTTTTTGTGTCGGATGATTTTTTTTCTAATTTATATCGATCTATGGGTGACCTAGAGAGTTCTGGTGCATTTTTGTCGACGCAGAATGGTCTCGCGCTCTCACTGAAAGCGCGAGACTTCATATGAATAGCTTCGCTGGGAGTGAGAACTTTGGTCCAGCCGGCCGAGGCGGACAATGTGACAACTTTTGGGTGGTTTTGCAATTTTTTGAAAGATATTTGACAATTCATTTTGAAAAAGCAGATTTTTACTCCGAGCATTGAGATATAAACTTCGTTCCCTGATCAGCTCGGCCATCTAGAGTCATTTTCAGTACCAGTTCACTTGAAGGAACCGACTTCATGTTGACTCCGAAAAAATCTCAACTTGAAGTTTTTGTAGAAAAGCTCCCAGAAGCTCCCGCTTTGATGCTGAGCTTTCTCACGGATTCAAGGAGCTCTACGAGGTTCCCGGCGGTGACCAGGTTGACGGTTCACCGCCGGCGCCAGTTCCGGCGCGCTGGAGAGCTAGTTGGCAAGAAAAATCTCGACGGAACTTTTGGTGACTTTTGCTCGGTTGAAAATTTCGTTCTCGAAATTTGACAATTCGTTAGAGCTCTAGTATTTTTTCCCGTGATATTCGGTCTTATTCCCCCTCGCCATGTTGATCTCAGCTCGATCGGGTAACTTTGAAGGCCAAAAAACACTCTGGCGGGATCGGCCGTTTCGAGCCATCTTAATATGCGCTGACGGTTTTCTGAAGATAACTCGACCTCTAGGGAAGCTACAGAGCTGGTAAGCACAGGTAACGCATGCAGAATGATCAGGCGCGTTCGCCTGTTGAACCCAGAGGTCTGAACTCGGTCTGTCAGCCGAGCTAGGTTCGCAAACCTGTTTGTATTATTCGAGTCAACTCGATACGCGTTGTCGGTATTTTCTACTTAACTCGAGCTGTAGGGCAGCTACAGTGCTGGTAAGCACTGCTATCGCATTCAGAATGATCAGACGCATTCGCCTGTCGAATCCATAGGTCTGAACTCGGTCTGCTAGCTGAGCTAGGTCCGCAAACCTATTCGTGTTATTCGAGTGAACTTGATACGCGTTGTCGGTATTTTATACTTAACTCGAGCTGTAGGGCAGCTACAGTGCTGGTAAGCACAGCTACCCCACTCAGAATCATCAGGCGCGTTCGCCTGTTGAATCCAGAGCTCTGAACTCGGTCTGTTGCGCGATCCAGAATCACGAAACTGTTCGTTCTTCCAGTCATCTTGAGAGCTACTGTCGGCGTTCTGCACTCAATTCGGGCTGTAGGGAGGCTGCAGGGCGGGTATTTAGAGGCATCGATTCGGAGACATCAGACGCGTCCATCTGTCGCATTTAGAGGTCTGAACTCGGTCTGATACTCGAGTTGGGCTGAAAAACTATTCGTTCTCTGCAATTTTTTCCGACAGTATATGTTGTCAGGAAGCTCTACGAGTCCCCCGGCGGTAACAAAGGTTGACGGTTTACCGCCGGCGCCCAGTAATTCCGGCGCGCTGGAGAGCTAGTTGGCAAGAAAAATCTCGACGGAACTTTTGCTGACTTTTGGTCGGTTGAAAATTTCGTTCTCGAAATTTGACAATTCGTTAGAGCTCTAGTATTTTTTCCCGTGATATTCGATCTTATTCCCGCTCGCCATCTTGATCTCAGCTCGATCGGGTAACTTTGAAGGCCAAAAAGCACTCTGGCGGGATCGGCCGTTTCGAGTGATCTTGATATGCGCTCACGGTTTTCTGAAGATAACTCGAGCTCTAGGGCAGCTACAGAGCTGGTAAGTACAGGTAACGCATGCAGAATGATCAGGCGCGTTCGGCTGTTGAACCCAGAGGTCTGAACTCGGTCTGTCAGCCGAGCTAGGTCCGCAAACCTGTTTTTATTATTCGAGTCAACTCGATACGCGTTGTCGGTATTTTCTACTTAACTCGAACTGTAGGGCAGCTACAGTGCACGTGAGCACTGCTACCGCGCTTAGAATCATCAGAAGCGTTCGCCTGTTGAATTGATAGGTCTAAACTCTGTCTGCTAGCCGAGCTAGGTCCGCAAACCTATTCGTATTATTCGAGTCAACTTGATACGCGTTGTCGGTACTCAACTCGCGCTGTAGGGCAGCTACAGTGCTGGTAAGCACTGTAGCTTCCCAGCACGTTCGGGCGCTCAGAATCATCAGGCGCGTTCGTCTGTTGAATCCAGAGCTCTGAACTCGGTCTGTTGCGCGATCCAGAATCACGAAACTGTTTGTATTCTTCCAGTCATCTTGAGAGCTACTGTCGGCGTTCTGCACTTAACTCGGGCTGTAGGGAGGCTGCAGGCCGGATATTAGAGGGATCGATTCGGAGACATCAGACGCGTCCGTCTGTCGCATTTAGAAGTCTCAACCCGGTCTGATACTCGAGTTGGGCTGAAAAACTATTCGTTCTCTGCAATTTTTGCCGACAGTATATGTTGTCAGGAAGCTCTACGAGTCCCCCGGCGGTGAGAAAGGTTGACGGTTTACCGCCGGCGCCCAGTAATTCCGGCGCGCTGGAGAGCTAGTTGGCAAGAAAAATCTCGACGGAACTTTTGGTGACTTTTGCTCGGTTGAAAATTTCGTTCTCGAAATTTGACAATTCGTTAGAGCTCTAGTATTTTTTCCCGTGATATTCGATCTTATTCCCGCTCGCCATCTTGATCTCAGCTCGATCGGGTAACTTTGAAGGCCAAAAAGCACTCTGGCGGGATCGGCCGTTTCGAGTCATCTTGATATGCGCTGACGGTTTTATGAACATAACTCGAGCTCTAGGGCAGCTACAGAGCTGGTAAGCACAGCTAACGCATGCAGAATGATCAGGCGCGTTCGCCTGTTGAATCCAGAGGTCTGAAATCGATCTGTCAGCCGAGCTAGGTCCGCAAACCTGTTTGTATTATTCGAGTCAACTTGATACGCGTTGTCGGTATTTTCTACTTAACTCGAGCTGTAGGGCAGCTACAGTGCTGGTAAGCACTCCTATCGCACTCAGAATGATCAGACGCGTTCGCCTGTTGAATCCATAGGTCGAAACTCGGTCTGCTAGTCGAGCTAGGTCCGCAAACCTATTCGTATTATATGAGTCAACTTAATACGCGTTGTCGGTATTTTCTACTTAACTCGAGCTGTAGGGCAGATACTGTGCTGGTAAGCACACCTACCGCACTCAGAATCATCAGGCGCGTTCGCCTGTTGAATCCAGAGCTCTGAACTCGGTCTGTTGCGCGATCCAGAACCACGAAACTGTTCGTATTCTTCAGTCATCTTGAGAGCTACTGTCGGCGTTCTGCACTTAATTCGGGCTGTAGGGAGGCTGCAGGGCGGGTAATCACAGGAATCGATTCGGCGAGATCAGACGCGTCCGTCTGTCGCATTCGGTCTGATACTCGAAATCGGCTGAAACACTATTCGTTCTCTGCAATTTTTTCCGACAGTATATGTTGTCAGGAAGCTCTACGAGTCCCCCGGCGGTAACCAAGGTTGACGGTTTACCGCCGGCGCCCAGTTGGCAAGAAAAATCTCGACGGACCTTTTGCTGACTTTTGGTCGGTTGAAAATTTTGTTCTCGAAATTTGACAATTCGTTAGAGCTCTAGTATTTTTTCCCATGATATTCGATCTTATTCCCGCTCGCCATCTTGATCTCAGCTCGATCGGGTAACTTTGAAGGCCAAAAAGCAGGCAGGCGGGAACGGCCGTTTCGAGTCATCTTGATAGGCGCTGTCGGTTTTCTCAAGATAACTCGAGCTTCAGGACACCTACAGAGCTGGTCAGCACAGCTAATGCGTTCAGAATGATCAGGCGCGTTCGCCTGTTGAATCCAGAGGTCTGAACTCGGTCTGCTAGCCGAGCTAGGGTCGCAAACCTATTCGTATTATTCGAGTCATTGTAGCAGACGCTCTCGGTTTTTCGTACTTAACTCGATCTATAGGGCAGCCACAGAGCTCATATTAACAGAAATCGATTGAGCATTATCAGGCGCGTTCGTCTGTTGCATCAAGAGCTCTGAAATCGGCCTTCCCCCCGAGCTAGGTTCGCGAACCTATTCGTATTGTTCGAGTCATCTTGAGAAGTGCTCTCCGTTTTCTGTGCATAAATCGTGCTGGGGAGGGCTATAGCTCTGCTGGTCACAGGAATCGATTTCGAGACATCAGGCGCGTCCGTTCGTCGAACCGATCGCTCGAAACTCGGTCTGCTGCTCGAACGAAATCTGCGAAACTGTTGTATTATTCGAGTCATCCTGAGAGGTACTCTCGGTTTTCTGCACTTAACTCATACTGTATGGGCTGCAGAGCTGGTAATCGATTCAGAGGTCTGAACTCGGTTTCATACTCGAGCTCGATTGGAAAACTGTTTGTTTGTTTTGTTAGAGTCGGAGGTTCATAATCGCTTGGGCTGAAAAACTAAATTCGTTGTCAGGAAGCTCTACGCCGTCAAGAAAAATCGAAATTTGTTTTCGAGTCATAGAGAGCTCTAGTATTTTTTCCCGTGAATTCGAAAAATTCCTCGCTTCGTCTCTAGTAATATTCGATCTCCCGCTCGCCATCTTGATCTCAGCTCGATCGGGTAACTTTGAAGGCCAAAAAGCACGGTGGCGGGAACGGCCGTTTCGAGTCATCTTGCTACGGGCTGTCGGTATTTTCAACTTAACTCGGGCTGTAGGGCAGCTACAGTGCCTGTAAGCACAGCTATCGCACTCAGAATCATCAGGCGCGTTCACCTGTTCAATCCAGAGGTCTGAACTCGGTCTGCTACCCGAGCTAGTTCCGCAAATCTATTCGTATTATTCGAGTCAACTTGATACGCGTTGTCGGTATTTTCTACTTAACTCGAGCTGTAGGGCAGCTACAGTGCTGGTAAGCACACCTATCGCACTCAGAATCATCAGGCGCGTTCGCCTGTTGAATCCAGAGGTCTGAACTCGGTCTGCTAGCCGAGCTAGGTCCGCAAACCTATTCGTATTATTCGAGCAACTTGATACGCGTTGTCGGTATTTCCTGCTTAACTCGAGGTCTAGGGCAGCTACAGTGCTGGTAAGCACACCTATCGCACTCAGAATCGTCCGGCGCGTTCGCCTGTTAAATCCATAGGTCTGCTAGCTGGGCTAGGTCCGCAAACCTATTCGTATTATTCGAGTCATCTTGACAAACGCTCTCGGTTTTCTGTACTTAACTCGAGCTTTAGGGCAGTTACAGAGCCTTTAGTCACATAAATCGATTGGGAATCATCGGGCGCGTTTGTCTGTTGTATCGAGAGCTCTGAACTCAGCCTGCTGCCCGAGCTAGCTTCGCGAAACTATTCGTATTCTCCGAATCATCGTGCAACGTGCTCTCAATTTTCTGCACTCAACTCGTGCTGGGGGAGGGCTACAGTGCTGCGGGTCATAGAAATCGATTTGCACACATCAGACGCGTTCGTTGGACGATTCGAAAGCTCAGAACTTGATTTGCTGCTCGAAACAGATTCGCGAAACTATTGTATTATTCGAGTCATTCTGAGAGATGCTCTCGGTTTTCTGCACTTAACTCGGGCTGTCGGGGGGCTGCAGGGCTGGTAATCACATGAGTCGATTCGCAGACATCAGACGCGTCCGCCTGTCGCATTGCGAGGTCTGAACTCGGTCTGATACTCGAACTGGATTGCGAAACTGTTTGTTTTTTTGTTAGAGTCATGGAAACTAGTCGTTCTCTGGATTATTTCCCACTCTATATACTGTCAGGAAGCTCTACGAGTCCCCCGGCGGTAAGAAAGGTTGACGGTTTACCGCCGGCGCCCAGTTGGCGAAATGTCGAAAAGGGACGCGATCATACCTTCCGCGGCCTGGCTCAGCCGAATTTGCAGTTCTAACAATTCGTTTGGGCTGCTGTTTGCGCAGAGCGAAGCTTGGCATTACAGAAGTTACCTCGCAAATTCTTAGTTCATTCCGTTCAAAAATGCTTCCGAGCGAAGCCAGGGACCGACTTCACGTTGGCAGTCCAAAAATACCTCGTAGAGCTCTTCGGCATCGATGAACTAGAGGAATTCCGGCGCGAGGTGGAGCTAGTTTGCCGACCCGACCAAAAGAGACAATGTGATAACCTTGGGTCGGTTTTGCTTTGATAACTCGTAGAGCTTCCCTTAGCAAGTTATTGCTGGAAGCTTAAGAGTAATTCCGGGGAGCTGGAGAGCTAGTTGGCAACGAAAATCTCGACGGACCTTTTGGTGACTTTTGGTCGGTTGAAAATTTTGTTCTCGAAATTTGACAATTCGTTAGAGCTCTAGTATTTTTTCTCATGATATTCGATCTTATTCCCGCTCGCCATCTTGATCTCAGGTCGATCGGGTAACTTTGAAGGCCAAAAAGCAGGCAGGCGGGAGCGGCCGTTTCGAGTCATCTTGATACGCGCTGTCGGTATTTTCAACTTAACTCGAGCTGTAGTGCACCTACGGACCTGAGAATTTAACTGGCAGACGCGGCATAAGCCACTACAGGTGCGAAAAATCTAGTTTCTCTGAATGAATTGTGAAGCTTGGTTGGGTGTTGGGGTCGGCTACACAGGGCGCGCGCGCCCTAGCCGCGCAGAGTCCCTAGGGCCCCTCACGCCCTCTCAACCTCTTTGGGGTTGGAGGCCCGAGGATCTCAGAGATAATCTGCCGAACACCTTGGAGCAGGCGTTCACAAGCTGTGAGCTCGCTATCTGTAACAGTGGCCCCCAGAGGGAGTAAAGAAGCCTCCTGGAAAACTCGTCGCCAGTGGTTGTCCCCAAATGAGACCTCCACATAGCAACCTAGAGCAGAGCCTTCAACACTCACGCCACCGTCCCATCCTCCACGGATACGTTTGATACAATGTCTCTGTTGTCGCAAATATCTGAAGTCAATCCATCTTCCCGTCCTTCCCCTCCTCGCCTCCCAAGTCAACTCATCCGCAACACAATTGAACTCTCTGTAGATATGCTTCCACGGATCCGTCCCTACAGTGGCACACTTGATGTCGTAATCCTCAGTAAGTTGATTCATATCGTTTTGTAGACCATGCACTCTCCTGCGGTACGAACGATCACGGCATTCCCAGATCCCTCGGGCCCAGTTCACCACACACATACTATCACCTGTCATTTCAACCAACAATGAGCCCTCCGAGCCCTCCTGCCAGACAGTTTCGTTGTTATATCCGTGGGCAATCCTACGAGCGAGCCTGTCGGAGTCCTCAGGGGAGTCCCACGTATCCACAGGACAAGGAGCACAGGGCGGTTTCCTGAAGATGGGCTCCCATCGAGGCTGTATTTTTGTCATGCACGCAACAACATTCCACCAGTCCGTCGCATTCCACTTGATGCTGAACCAGCGTAAATTACCACTCGCCGCCAGCATAAGACAATGCCAGCTGTCAGTGCTTGCATGCGCTCTCCCTCCCACTCTCCTCGTACCTTCCCTCCTCCTGGCTCCCGTGAACATGGATACAAGTGTGTCCCTCCGTAGTGGCCATTCCCCCGCACAGTGTAACATGGCCTGAAGCGTCTGGCGCCAGGCTCGTGCTCCACGCATGTCCGTGGAGGCGAAGGCCCGATCATGAAACTGGGCCAGCTCCAACGCAAACTCGAAATTGGCTCGGACCACCTTCTCTAGGAGACTGCAGTGGCCAGCCTGCAAGAATAGCTCGTATGACTTCGGCGTGGTCCTGTCCCTGAACTCCTCCCACGTCTCCTCCTCCCTCCTGTGTAATCCTCGCATACCGTTGAGACACCTCCCCTCCCAGACCTTAATCCTCTCCAGCAGTCGTAGATTGCACGGCCAGCCTATACAACCGTGGTACACCACAGACTGCACACGAGCGGCATACCTGCGAAACTTCTCTTTGAGTGAGACGGATCTGGAGCGATAAAACTGGATGTCAGCAAAATAGGCCTTCCTCCCTTTCTCCAGTCGATGATACAAGCCGTGATAACCTTTGATTTCCGAGCTGAGCTTCACTCCTAGTACCTCCACCTCCTCCTTCCTCGGCATTACGACAGTCGAGCGCAAGTGCTCTGGGAGATCCTCATCTCCAGAAATCGCACAGATGGCTGGCGAGAGCGGGCAGAGCAGCGGCGGATCGCCACATGTGTACGTCTGGCCAAAAAGTACATACGCCAAAGAATCCTCCTTCCAGTCCATCCCTGCCCGTCTGAGTGTTACCGTCATCATACCGATCATCTGTGTAGCTGGAGTTGCGATGCAGCACAGAGCGTAACATTGTCCGCCCACAAGAAGTGGTGTACCAGAGCACCGTCCGTCCCCTCCCCTTCCAGTCGGACACCGCATCCTAAGGTATCCCAAGTCTGAATCACAGATCCCCAGATGGCCTCCAAGACAATATTGAAAAGTATGGGTCCCTCCTTACCTCCCGTTCGGACCGATTTATTGTATCTCACCTCATCGCCGCACACGTTCTGAAACTCAAAGGTAGCAATGTTATCCAGCATGGGCTCCACAATGGCTCTTATGAGGCACACAGGGTACTTAAGGTACAGCATGGCCTTGATGATAGTGTGCAGTGTGACATTATCGAATGCTTTGTGTATGTCCAAGACTCCCACGTGCATAGACTCCGCCTTCCCCCACACATTTGCATGTCTAGTAAGATGTGATAGTGGTGCCGTGACGTTAGTAACCTTCTGATCCTTCTCAAATCCGTATGTGCACAACCGTCGGTTCACAGGAAATGCATCAATAAACTGCAACACACATGCCATGTACCATTTACTCATCACACTGATCAGGCAAATCCCTCTGGTGTTGGAGAGTCGTGTAGCATCCCGCATCTTCGGCACAAGTTGGATACTGAGCTGCCTCCACGTCTCAGGGCTGGAGGCTCCCTGCTCGAAAATCCTCTGGAAAGCACGCCGCACAAACAAGAGGCTCCTCCACGGCAACTCACGAATGACCTCAGCAACGACTCCATCGCTACCGGGTGCCGTGCCAGGCTTCAAAGACGCACGAGCCTGCATGAGCATGCCCATCGTGATGACTCTTCCCTCCACCCCACGGTCGTTGTGTCTGAGTTCCTGAAAGGCCTCCAAAGTCCGTTTTTCCTCCTCCGAGTTCGTGTAAGACGCCGTCGCATACCTAGTGATCTCCGTACTCCACCTAGTCCTGTCCATTGTCAGCACGCTCCTTGTATACCCGTAGCTTGGATTGTCAGGCTCCTTGAGGATACACCGTGAGGTCTTACTGGATCCCTTGTGGTCCTGCAGGAGTTGGTTCCTCCTATGCTGTCTCCTAAGGGTCTTCCTCCTACGCAGCAGTTGTTTACGAGTATTCCCAAGGGCCCCACGCCTGATGGCAGACTCCACCTCTATGAGCTCCCTGGGCCTCTGAATAGGTTTGCAGTTGGGGCGCCCCTTAGTGTGGTCCACAAGCTTTGCCGTCTCCAAGAGTACCCGTCCGACCTGCTGCAGGTCCGTCCCTACCGTGTCCGATGAAAGCCCCTCAATCGACACATCCGCAAACACACGAAACATGTTCCTCGCCGTGTCATCCGTCGGCTGCCAGCCAACCATGGACACAGGGCGGGGTGGCAAAGCTGGGCGCCTGATCTCCGTAGTCTTGAGATTTACCCAGACCAGAGCGTGATCACTATAGGCACTGGCTTTTGCACGTATACCTGGCGTAGCTTTGATGGGTTCCACAAACTGGACCTGGCATCTCATTTCCTGGTGAGCTCTTGCCTCATCCGCGCACCAACGTGTAGGGATGAGAATATAGTCAAGCACACGCTGCACATGTGTGGAACAGTACGGTATATGTGTGATACGTCGATCTCCATATGTGTTCGCCGCACAGATCCCCCAAGTACTCATGAACCTCATAAGCATGTCCCTCCTCTCTGCATGGTAGTTCGCCTCCTCCCTCCTCCCGTCCACCTGCATAAGACCTCCTCCCGTCATTCCCAGCATATCTGGTTCAAGTTCCGTCTGAGCATCCATCCCCACCCATGGTATGACTCCAGCCTGTGTAGTTTGAAACATAGTAACACTGCACTTAGTAAGTACATCTAAGTATTCCCCCAAGTGGTCAACATCACGCATCACGCATGGTAGATACACTGATGTAACTAGAGCACCCCTGAATTCGACACACGCAAATCGTACCCCACTCCGTCGTGCAATCACATGTGGTGCCCAATCCCTGCACCATGCAACCGCCGCCTTGGAGCAGGAGCTATAGTGAATCTCCCATCCACATCTGTTAAAAGTATTTGCACTGGTATGCTCACACTCTTGCAGACACACCATTTGAATTGACCTGGCTTCACATGCAGCGACCAGGTTGGGTACTTGACCGTCGGATATTTTCTGCACATTCCAGGTTGCGACAACGGTCTCTGTCGCAGCCATACCGCCCCGTCAATGATTCGGGCACCGTAGTGTCTGAAGAAACTGCACCTGGTTAATATCGGGCTCAATGTGTGTCAAATTGTCACCATAGAGGTTCCATCCTTTTGTCGGTCCCCATTCTGCAATCAATGTCTTTTGTGTAGTATCATCAGCATTCGGCATATACCACATATATGTCATTGGCGGACCCGTCTCACCTCGAAGAATAGCCGTCGCATTTCCCTTGATATCAGAAAATAGTGCTTGAAACCTTCCTACCGCCCGAACATGTTCTATCTTCCATGGCTGGCATTCAACTTGAAATCGCACATTGGGAGGCAATGAAGTGAGTCCCCGCCTGTAGTCATTCTCCCACACACGTTTCGCTTCCCATAGGATCTCAGAGGATGTACCTGGCTTGAAATAGATCCTACCCCTTGTGTACGGCCAATATCTACCAGTATTCTCCTGAACCGTCCGATCCAAGTCCAGTGCCACCCTCTGTGTAGCATCAATTTGTTTAGAGTCAATAAGGCCATTCATCGCCGTCGTCAGTGCCTCCTGTGAAAGAGCCTCCCGCTGACGTATCTCACGGTTCCTCCATCCCTCCCTTGAAACCCATCCCTTGAACTCAACATAACGTGGATTTCAAGCAGGATCGTGTCTGTCCGTACCCGCCTTCGTGGATCCACTTGCTACCGACAGCCCGTCCCCCTGCTTGAGCTTCTGAACTTCATTGGTGAGGTCCTGGATCGCCGATTCTGTTTTCGATACCCTGGAGTCCAGAGATGTTTTCAGACCGTCCATTTCCGTACGAATAGAGTTCCTGAACGATTGCATGTCTGCCGTCATAGTCTGTTGTCCCGTCATGATGGATCGAAACATCTGTTCAATGTCAAGGCCAGCTTCCTGGGCAACCTCATTCGCACCCAATGTTTGTCCCGTACCTCCTCCTTCTCCTTTCCCTCCTCCTTTGACATTACGAGCACGGACAGCTCTAGCAAACGCCCCACCCCCATCATCAATTGTCATGTCCTGGCCCATCGCATGCAAGCCTGGAGCACCTGAAACTGAATAACCTGCTGGCATCGCTGGCGCAGCACCTGAAACAGAAGATCCTGCTGCAGCCATATTCCTTTTGTGGCTGCGTAAGATATTGAAATCGTAACCTTCACCCTGCGCGAAGTGGTTACGCAAGATATTGAAATCGTAACCTTCACCCTGCACAAACGGTACTGTTGGTGTGAGCGATGGCACACAAATAACAGCTCTCCTGTCACCTCGAGGTGTCCCTACCTGTCTTGCAAGATAGTCCCAGTCCGCGTGACTGAAGTCGGATCCCCAGCACTCCGTCGTTCCAAGAGAGGAAAAGAGACAATTGCAGCAGTAGCAATAACAATAACAAGTGCAGGCGGCCTAGCACACGCAGTAACAATAACAAATGCAGCGGCCTAGCTGACCTCGATCTCGCTGAACCCGAAGAAGACGAAGAAGGCAGCGATGGCTGCCGCGCCGCCGTCCCGCGGCAGCGCGCCCCCCACACACGCTAGACGCCTGTGGGATCCAGACGCCTTGATCCAGACGCCTTGAGCCAGAGCGTCCAAAACAAGGAGAGCAAAGAGAAAGCTTTCCTGGCGAGTCCTCGGACGCTCTCGTGAAGCGCTTCTAGGGCTCTGGGGGGGGCCCTGCAGCGCTTCTGAAGCGCTGCCAGGAACGTCCACGCGTGCCTGCAAGCGTGCACGCACGCGTGGACGCTTGGTTTCTCGACATGGATTGTAAAATATCTTTCAGATTTTCGCAGAACCGACCGAAGGTCATCACATCTTCTTTTCTGGTCGGGTCGACCAACTGGGCGCCGGCGGTAAACCGTCAACCTTTCTTATCGCCGGGGGACTCGCAGAGCTTCCTGAGAATATATTATGTCCAAAGAATCAGCAGAGAATGAATAGTTTTCCAGCCCGAGCGCTCATAGCCTGAGTAGGCTAACCAAGTTCAGACCCCTGGATGCAACAGACGAGCGGGCGTGATGATTATGAATGGTTCGCGGACCTACCTCGAGTAGCAGACCGAGTTCAGACCTCTGGATGCAACAGACGAACGCGCCTGACTGGCGCCGGCGGTAAACCGTCAACCTGGTCAGAGAGTCTGCGTTGGCCGATTCGAGCTCCCTGGAGAGCAGGCCAGGACACAGAGAACCTAAACAGCGAAGCTGCAAAGATTAAAGCAGCGATGCATCAAACAGCGAAGCTGTACAGAAATGCAGAAGACTGCAAGTACACGAAAAAACAACTAACAATATAATGAGTGAAGCAATGCAGGCCATAGATATGGAAGCAAAGCTAGAAGCAGTGAGAGACCATACAGTAACCACTGGTTTATACAGCGATTACCGTCTCAACACCACTGAGACAAACACGAAACTAAGAGAACTAAAATAGCGAGTGCGCTTCAAAGCAATGCGAGACCATGCAGTAACCACATATAGCGATTACCGTCTCAGCACCACTGGAAGACCATGCACGTGAAACACAACGTCGAAATGTGGACTAGATAACGAATTCAACGCGCAACATACAGAGTGAGCCAAGACACCCACCACTACTTATAGCGAATGCGGGCTCTTATCCGAACAAGTGAAGATCAGGCGAAGCTCTTATTCAACACACGTGCATGCACGACAACACACACAGGCATGAATAAAGGCAACGCAACGACAAATCACAATAGTTCTAACTCGAAGTATGTGGAAATCAAGTGCAATGAGTTCTGAACTTCACTCGAGGCGACGTATGACCTCAATATCAAAGACCTCAATATCAAGTACAATGAATTCTGAACTTCACTCGAAGCGAAATATGAAATCGGATGCCCAAAGACCTCAATATCAAGATACTCCGATGTCACAAAACTGCCAAAGTACTGAAGAAACTCGAACTGCAACTAGAGTCAAAACTGGATACGTGCTGAGAGCAACTCGTACAAGATAACAAATGCAGCAAATACAAACGCAAGCGGCCTGGAAGTACAAGCAGACAATGCAACAAGTACAAAGCAAGCGGCCTGGAAGCACAAGATAACAAGTGCAACGAGTACAATCAGAGCAAGCGGCCTATGCACCTGCTCCAATAGGAGCTGTCTCACTTGACAAAACAGAGAACCTGGCACCTATCGTCTGTAGGCCCACGGAGAGGAGGTCGTCGCAGCCGACGAAGTACCCGAAGATATGGGACGGCCCGCACACGAGATGTACAGTGGAGTACGATACGTGTGTGCACAGAAAGCCTGTCCACACAATGCGGCTCGAGATGGCCCCCGACGGGCCAGGCCGCCGCTGAGCTCCCCGAGGAGGGACAGCAGCAACCTGGTCTCTTTTTTTTTTGCGTCTTTGCTGGGACCATCTTGGCCACTGAGGCCAGGTCCAACAAGTCTCAGGCGAATCAAACGACCTGTGGGCACTGCAACAGTGAGAACACTGATGAGGCGAAACTAATACTACAGACAACCCTACAACAGTGAGAACACTGATGAGGCGAAACTATTACTACGACATGAGAGCCAGGAGACCTGGCCAAGAACTGAACATGCACACACTGAATTATTAGAGCACAAACAAATGCATATGCACCATGACTATGGAACGAAAGGCAACACTACCGAATCACAAGCAATAAACAAAGGCAACGAACAAACTGAAAGACTATGCACTGAATTAGGATGCACTGAATGACCACACGAGGCAATCACAATCAACAATCAAAAACACCACGCGAGGCAATCACAATCAACAATCCAATACAATTCAGCGTACAATACACAGAGAGGTAATGTATGCAGACAAGAGGCCTCGGAGGAACCACGCACGTCGAAACTCGTAGAGTTTCACTTGTCGAAACTCCTCGGGCGTCCGAAGAATAGTATTCGGTAATCGCTGCACTTGGAAACCTCAAGAAACTTGGCAGTCTCGGCGCGGTTCATTTGTCCTGTCAAGTACCTGTGCACCTCGAAGAATCCTAGAGGATCCTCCAGCGTCGCTTGCACATTCTGGAGCATCTCATACAGTTTCCGAACATAATCTGTTTGGGCCCTCTTTGTAGGGAACCCACGTTCTGTCACCAGCTTATCAAACAAATCCATTCCGTTCTCTAAATACTGGATCGCATTCAACTCGTCGATGCTGACAACAGCGTCAATCCACGCTTTGACATGGGCAATGGTGGCCTGAGAGCACGTCGATGTCCCCTTGACCTTGTCACGATCTCTCCCTCGAGTCCTCTGGCGCGACTCCGGAGAAGCGACATGGATAGACGCATCAGAACCAGGATTCGATCTCATTGAGCGTGACATCAGAATCTGCCTGCACGTTCGGTGTCGAAGAAAACTCCGCTCTCGAAAGCACCTCCAACTCCTCCCGCGCCTCCTCAGTCACTTTCCCAAGAACCGTTCCTGAAGCTCCTCCCTCCATCCCAAAAACACTCTCTGTCTGACAGCCGACTTCACAATGAAGGTCCACAGCATCAGTAAGAGAAATGCTGGCCTCGGAAAGTGGCGGGTAGGTGCAAACACTGTCCGTCTGAGTGCTGGTGTCAACATGACTGTGCACATCCGTCTGAGTTCTCATGTCAACATGTTTTCTCTCCTTTAGCGGCAAATGGGGGGTAGAAAAGGCCAATGCGGTTGGGGAGTCCGTGACAGTGTCCACTTCCGCACCTGTGGGAGAAAGATCCATTGAAGAAGCTGTTGGGAAATCTATTGAAGAATCCGTAGAAGCACCCACTTCCGCACCTGTTCTCGAAAGAACCATAGAGACATATGCTGGCTGCAATGTGTCTCCAGGGACTTCGGCAAGAACTGGCAAGGGCTCCACGGGGGTGGCGAAGTACTCCAGCAGCACATCTGCCGTGTGGGACATGGGTACCAAGCTTTGCAACGAGATGGGATACCGCGTGGGAGCAACAACTTTCTGTTCCACTGCGCGTGCACGACGAGCGATCCGTGCCTGCCAACTCCGAACATGCACCATGACTATGGACAGAAGGCACACTACCGAATCACAAGCAATAATCAAAGGCAACGATCAAACTGAATGACTATGCATTGAATAAGGATGCACTGAATGACCACTCGAGGCAATCACAATCAACAATCAAAATGACCACGCGAGGCAATCACAATCAACAGTCCAATTAAATTCAGCGTACAATACACAGAGAGGTAATGTATGCAGACAGAAGGCCTCGGGGGATCCCAGGATCGCCCAGGCCTCGCGGCCCTTCGTCCAGTCTCACTCCCCGAGGCAGTGGCCCGCTAGAACGTCTGGAGGTTACTCAGGCAGAGACGTTCTTGAGCCGAGACGTTCTTGAGCCGAGCAACCTGGTCGCCGCCGGGAACCTCGTAGAGCTCCCCCCACGCGTAAAGTGATCAGAGTCGAAAGAGAGAGCTTCTGGAAGCATTTCTCGAAAAATTGAACATTCATTTTTTTCATGTCGAGATGAAGTTGGTTGCTCCAAGTGTTTTGATAGTAAATATGCGCCTACGGAGCTCATATTAAGACGCAGAGGCCCTTATAGTCGTTTACAGGTGCGGAAAATCTGCTTCTTCAAAATAAATGGTCACATATCTCGCAAAAATTACCACATTGTCCTTTCTGCTCGGGTCGACCAACTAGCTCCACCCCGCGCCGGAATTCCTCTAGTGCCGAAGAGCTCTACGAGCTCTGAGAGCTAGAGGATTTTAGATTAGAAGCCGGACGGTGGTGGTGCCCGCCAGCAGCCCATCTTCGCCAGTCCAGGATTCTCGCAGCGCCTCGCCCGTCCCGGCAGCGGGTCCGGGAGAGCTTCCAGAAAGCGTCCACGCGTGCCTGCACGCGCGCAGGCACGCGTGGAAACGTTCTGGCAGCGCTTCAGAAGCGCTGCAGTGGAGCCCCCCAGGGCCCCAGAAGCGCTTCACGAGAGCGTCTGAGGGCTCGCCAGGAAAGCTTTCCGGTGTGTGTTCTCTTTGCATTCCGGGTTTTGGACGCTACCAATTCTGCACTAGTTTCTGTGCGCATCAGCTCTCTAGCGTCCCTAGAGCTCGAGTTCAGTACAGAAAACGGACAGTTTCTGTCGAGATGACCCGAGCGATACAAAAGTTGTGCGGACCTACCTCGAGTAGCAGACCGACCAATTTCAGACCTCTGTATACGACAGGCAGATGTGCCTGATGTCCCTGGATCGTTTTCTGCATTTACCAGCCCTGTAGCCCCCCTACAGCCCGAGTTAAGTGCAGAAAACCAACAGCACCTCTCAGGACGACTCAAACAATACGAATAGTTTCGCGAACCTAGCTCGGGCAGAGGACCGAGTTCAGACCTCTGGATGCAACATACGAACGCGCCTGATGATTCTGAACCTCGTTCTGTAAGTATCAGCTCTGTAGCTCTCCTACAGGTCGAGTTAAGTGCAGAAAACCGACGATGCGTCTCAAGATGACCCGAAATCGCCGATCCCGCCCGTCTGCTTTTTGGCAGTGATATCTACCCGATCGATCTGAGATTAGACGGCGAGTGGGAATAAGATCGAATCTCACGGGGAAACATACTAGAGCTCTAACGAATGGTTGAAATTCGAGAACAAAATTTTCAATCGACCAAAAGTCAGCAAAAGGTCTGTCGAGATTTTTCTTGTAAAAATCTGCTTTTCTCGAATTGAGTTGTCGAATATCTTTCAAATATTAGGAAACTGGCTCCGGCGGTGAACCGTCAACCTGGTCTGCGGTCTGCGGGGCCCGATTCAAGCCCCCTTAGGGGGCAGGGCCAGCGGTAGGATTACCTACAGGCAACCTAAGCACTAACAGCGGAGCTGTGCGGATATACAAGTCAGCGTAGCCGTGCAGATATGATACAACAGCGTAGCTGCACAGGAATATGCACACATCAAAGAAACAGTGGGGCTAAGCATGTATCTTACAACAGCGGAGCTGTGCAGATATAGTACACAAACAATCACCGGCCAAGCTGGACGTGTATACACATCTCGGCAATGCCATTGAGAAGCGAATGTGCAGCTGCCAACTCAGCCTGTGTGATCGTGCAGTGGCTAGGGATCATGAAACCTCTGCGGCCAACTCCAGGGTGCCATCCGCCCTGCACAAGTCCAGGGGGAAGCTGGTGAGGAGGAAGAGAGGGAACAAGATAAGCATCCATAACCCAGCCACACGAAGTGCCACGTTCACACCGCCCACCGTCGAAAGCTCCTCTAAGTGCACGAACAATATAATGACCCGATCTAATATGATAAAGAGTGTTATGATTCCAACGAACATCAGGAATTACTTTACCCTCACGTGCAAGATGTGTCTCATGGTCCGCCTCATCGTTGCCCTCCCTATACACCCATTTCCACATATCCCTTCCCACTTCAGCCGTGACAAGATGATGGTCCTCACTCATTCTGTGAAGGCGGTTCTGCATACCCTTGATCGTGCGGCGATATACTTCATTGTGACAGCGATATCGTCCATTAAGCCAGCGCACAACACACTGGCTATCCCCACGGAGCTCCAAGCCATATCCACCCCCTTCCCCACGCCAAGTGGTTTCATCATCATTTATCGCGGCCAGTCGTTTCGCCACCCGTTCATTTTCCCGTCGTTGCTGCTCCTCTGACTTCTCCTCCCCCTCCTCCTCCTGCTTGAACTCACCCGTGAAAGGATCCCGACATAAAGCGTGATTTTTCGAGTTTTTGGGATCTTGCTCGAGACGCTTTCTTTATGTGCACCGAGCAGCGCCTTGCGAGAAAAGAGCTCTACGAGGGCCCCGGCGGTAACCTGGTTGACGGCTTGCCGCCGGTTCCAAGTTGGCCACATTTCGAAAAGGGATGAGATCATGCCTTCCGCGGCCTGCCTCAACCGATTTTGCAGTTCTAACCATTCGTTTGGGCTGATAATCTTGAAGAGCATAGCTTTGTTTTGCCAGAACTGGGCCCGTAACTATACGTAATCTGCTGTTTTTTTGGAGATAATAATGAGTTTATGGACTTAACTTGAGCTGCAGAAGAGCGACATAACTGTTCGGCACAGCAATAGGAAGACCATCAACAGGCGCGCTAGTCTAATAGCTGTTAGGTTCAGCAATCGAAATACCATCGGGCGCGCAAGTCTAAAGTGTATAGATGCCTGAACTCGGTCTGCTACGGTCCGAAACAACTATGGGGACTCTGCTAATGTTTCAGAGATGGTGATGGTTCACTTGACTGAACTGGAGCTGGAGATGAGCTACAGAGCTGTTTGTAGCAGCAGTCGAAGGGAAATAGACGCGCTAGTCCAGAGTATCAGACGCCCCAACTCGGTCTGATTTCAGAGCTGGGTCCAAACAACTAGAGAGACGATAATAACTTTCTTCAGATAACTCGAGCTGCAGATGAGCTGCAGAGCTGTTTGGCACAGCAATCGGACGGAACTTATCAGACTCGCTAGTCTCAGGTATCCAGATGCCCGAATTCGGTGCGTTTCCAGAGTTGGAACCAGAAAGCTATCGGTACTCTTTTGTTTTCTTCAACAGATGACGATGCCTTTCCTGTTCCTTCCTGTCCTTCTGCTCCTCCTGCTCCTCCTCTTGCTCCTCCTCCTCCTCTCTCTCGCCCTCCACTCCTTCCTCCTCACTCCTTCTTCTCCTCTAGTCCTCCTCCGTGAAACCGCATCCTCGCGCGCGCGGAATGCGAGATTGCCGCGCCCGCATTGCACGAGGAAACTCTACGAGTTCCCGGCGGTAAACATGAACTAGTCGGCCTCCACGGTTTCTTCGTTGGAGGGCGGTCTGTGGAAGGATATGCTGCTGATCGGCTGTTGCTTTGATCAATGCAGTGAAACGGCATTGTATGGCCGTGGAACACGTTTTGGGTAGCGCTTCAACCAGCTCTTACACCATTCTCTAACCTGTTCCAACACCTTTGCATTCTCACATGTTGTGCTGCATCCTTTTCGTTGTTCCTGCATCTTATTCCGATGCCTATGCCTCAGTGGCTCGGCAGTGTGATGATAAAAGGTGCCTTCTGTAGCTGCCCTGTGCTCCGTTTGGGAGTCTCAGGGCTCAGCTGTCACAGCTGTCCGCGCCCTGACTCAAACTCAAAAACCAAGGTCGACGGTTTACCGCCGGCTCTCAGTTTTAAAATCCAAGATATTCACTAAACATTGGATCTCGCTGCGTTCGCTGGTGAAAGTCGTAGGGCTGTAGCTGCAAAATTTCCATCGATTCAGTTCCGGTGACCGATCTCGGGAAAATACAGATTTGGAAGAAATCAGAGATTTGGTAAGAATCTCCGCGCCTGGAGTAGGTCATTCTGTGTTCGCTGGTCAAATTCTTGGTCTGTAGCACCTCGTCGAGCTGTTGGTTCGACCAGAGCTAGAGGAATTGCGCGGTAGGGTGGAGCTACTTTGCGGATCAGGCCAGACTCCGCAATGTGGTGACCAGGGCTCGGTTTTTCGAACAGCCGACCTCGATGATAGCATATTTTTTCAAGAAGCTAGAGGTTTTCGGATAGTTTTTGAAGGATTTGCAAATTTGTTTTTCCCAGGGCGAAGATTCTCCGCAGCTGTAGTAGATTATTTCGCGCTCGCTGGAAAATTTGTTTGGTTTCCAGCTGTGTTGCCGCCGAAACATTTTGGGGAATTGACTTGGCGTTGAAGTCTCAACCTGGTGATCCAAAGAGCTTTCTGCTTGCATTGAGAGTACTCTTCTGCGTTTAAGGAGCTCTACGAGGTCACCTGCGGTAACCTGGTTGACGGTATACCGCCGGCACCCAATTGTGTGAGAGATTACAATTTCGTTTTCAACGTGAAGAATTTCTGCACCTGTAGTAGGTTATGCCGCGCTCGCTGGTGAAATGTGCAGGTTCGTAGTTGCAGTATTACTATCGCGCCGCCTCGGGGAAACACTTTATATGTTAAACCAAAGAAATTTTGAAGATGACCCCCCAGGGAGCTTTCTTCTTGTACTCGGAGCATTTCTACGCGTGCAAGGAGCTCTACGAGGCCTCCGGCGGTAACCTGGTTGACGGCTTGCCGCCGGCTTCCAGTCCAGTTGTGAGAGATCGGACGCTTCGTTTTCATAATCAAGCTTTTTCGCACCTTGAATAGGGTTTTGCCGCGCTGGCTAGTGAAATTTTCAGGTGTGTAGCTGCGCTATTACTACCAAAAGCATTTGGCGGAACCAACTATGCGTTGAACGGGAAATCTGATTTTTCGAGTTCTCAGCTGATTCTCCAGGGAGCTTTCTTCCTGTGGTCAGAAAATTTTTGCGCGTGCGAAGAGCTCTACGAGGTTCCCAGTGGCAACCTGTTTGACGGTTTACCGCCAGCTCCCAGTTACCATGGTCAGGTGTGTGGCTTACGTTCTATTCTTCTTGCTGTGTTCCCCGTTGTTCATTGTACTCCTCGCTCTTTCCTTGCCTTGCTGTATTCACCTGATCCTGCCTGCTCGTGATCGTGACGCTGTATTACCCACTGCAGCATTTCATATTCGACGATAGTGCTCGTCTGCGGTGCTTCCTCAGTTTTGGTCTTCATTGTGAGCTGCTGTGACTTGCCCTTGTCGCGTGCGGGTCCGCGTTTTCTGTGGATTGTATGGCTTCGTATTTTGTATCTGCGGTGCCCATGGGTGCTTCTGAGATGTGCATGGACTGCGTGGATTCAGATTTTGCTTCTGCGCATGAATTTTGTGGTTCATGATTTTGTCTCCTCGCGCTCGTCTGCGCTGGAAGTGTGCGTCGGTGACTTGCGTGCTCGTTCGCGTGGGCAGTCGCCAGGAGCTACTGCGAGAGCTTCCTCTTCCCAACTGCGGCGCTCTCGTGCTAAGAAGTTGAGATATTGTCTGTGGTTGGGTTCTATGTCCCAGGTCTGTCAGGCCGATGCTCTTTCTGGGCTGTGCCGTGCTGTGCTGGTGTCACTGCGCCTCGTTGCAACCAGAACAATCGCTCCAATGCGTCTGACCAGGATGGGAGGTATGGTTCCGATGCGGCTGATGAAGTCGCGATGCGGCTTGCAGAGAAGAACGGTGTTACGCTACATGTTGGAATTTCTTATCCGGCAGAGTGGCTGTTTGCCTTCAGCAGGTGTAGGCGTCCCTGTTTCAACAGATGTCGGTGTTTTTTTCTTCAGAAGACGTCGGCATTCTGATCCGACAGATGTGGGTGTTTGCCCATCAGCAGGTGTGGGAATCTCTCACGCAGCAGTTGTGCGCGTTTCTTCTTCGCCTGATGTGGGAGCTTCCTTCTCAGCAGATGGGGGAGATTCGTTCGCAGCAGACTCGAGAGTTCCTTGCGCACCTAATGCTGACGCTTATTCTTCACCGTGTGTGGCCGTTTCCGCAACAGATGTGAGAGTTTCCTCCCCAGCGGATGTTACTGCGAGCAAGCTCTGTGATTCTCTGGACATTGTGGGAGCTAATATGCGTCTCAAGAAATACCCGTTCACATTTGTACTTCCTTCCTTCCTTTGTGACTATATGGTTGTGGACGGCGGAAGAAGAGGATGTGGACCTGTGGCTCTGGGAAGCTTGGCAAGTAATCTGGGGATGTGATCTTTTGGGGGAGCCTCCATGAGCTGGAGGTCGTAATTCGGTGGGCGAAGGCACAGTCGAATTGTTCAAGTTTAATGGGCTGATGTGGTTACCGTCGCGGCTTGTCGAGGTTGTAATTCACTTGCGTCAGAACTTGCAGGAGATGCTGCACATGCAACTGGATGAAGATTCGTTGGATGAAGCCCGATCCGAACTTTGATGGACAATGGGCTCAAGGTCGAGGAAAATCTTGCGTGTTTTTTTTTTTTTTCTTACCCTCTTGTGTATGCGCCCCTGTATGTTAGTCGTGACAAATTATTGCACGTCTGCTTTTCATATTGTGCTCTCTATGGTGGTTTCGCTATTACCTTTCATATCTTAAAGCAGCAAACGCTTCGATCGGGGCTCTTTTGTTGAAGTTTCGATGGGGGCTGATCTGCGTATGGCTTGATGCTTGTGCAGTTTCTTGATGCTTGTGCAGTTCCTTATTTCCATAGTTTTCTTGCCCGCTTCATCTTGCTCTCGGGCCTGTTGAGAGTTATCTTTGGAAAGTTCCGCACTTGCGGTTTCCGTCTGGTCATCATGGATGTGGCTCTGGGCTGGAGGCAAAAATTCTTTTCTCAGTGCGGTCCATTTGATATTTTTGCGCAGGAAGCTCGGCCGTTGTTTTTTGTTGTTGTTTTTTCTTGGCGCGATTGATTCTCGTCTGAGTCTACGTGTGGCACGCTCGTGTCCGTGTGTAGTTTGAAGTGGTTTTCTTCATGCTTTTACGTCCCTGCCTCTCTTTGCTTCTTTCTCTTTTTCCTTTTTCCTCTCTTCTCTCCACCTCCTCTCGCCTGCTACACTTTCGCATCCTGCGCGCTCGTGCTCGCCATGTGCCCCCTAGTTCGGAGACGAGCGCTCGCTCTTGCTTGGCTTGCGTCGGCGCGTAGAACATCGCCCTGATAGACGCCGCGCAAACGCATACCTGGTTGACGGTTTACCGCCGGCTTCCAGTTCGGGGACAGGCTGGAGCTAGTTTGCCGACCTGGGCGACAAGGACAATGTTGTGACCTGGGGTCGGTTGTCCGAATGCTGTGAGAGATTTGAGAATTCGTTCTTAGGATCAAGATTTTTCGCACCCTCAGTAGGTTATGTCGCGTTTGCTCGTGAAGCTCACAGGTCCGCAGCTGCAAGAGTATCATCAAATTATGTTGCGGAACCAGATTTGTTTTACCAGACTAGAGCAATTATCTTTCGAGTTTTCAAGCTGATCTTCAGGGGGGTCCTGTCTTGGACCCAGAGCATTCTTACCCGTTGATGGAGCTCTACGAGGTCCCTGGTGACGGTTCACCGCCGGCTTCCAGCGTCGAGAGATGTGAGAATTCGTTTCAGAATCATTTTTTCCGCACGCTACAGGGTTATACCGCGCTCAACGGTGAAATTCTCAGGTTAGTAGCTGCATCATTACTAAATTGACTTGTGGTAATGAACTGCATATTGAATTCAAGAAATGCATGTTTGAAGTTTTCAATTTGATCCTCCAGGTAGCTTTCTTTTCGCACTCAAAACATTCTTATGCGTTGGAGGAGCTCTACGAGATCCCTGGGGGTAACTTGGCTGACGGCTTACCGCCGGCTACCAGTTGCCGCCGGGGAATTCGTGGAGCTTCTGTCCAAGCAGAGACGCCTCTACACATGATCGCAGAGTCGATTGCAATGCTACTAGTTTCCACTCGTAGCTACTTAGCTGCTCAAAGCTCGTGTAAACCCGCGCGTCAGTAGGCGACCGAGCTCTGTGCTTTCGAGGCTCTAGACGCATGCTGTTCAGTCAACTTCAGTAAATCAGAGCTCTGCACCTGCTCTGACTCTTGTAATTTAGGACCTCGTAGAGCTTTTGGTCCGACCACAGCTAGAGGAGTTTGGGGGCAGGGTGGAGCAAGTTGGCCAAACCAGTGGAAAAGGACACTGTGGTGAATTGGGGTCCGTTTTTTTGAATCTTGATTTTTTGTTTAAAAATGTTAAATAAACAGAACAAAACAATATTTTTGTTATATATATGTTTTGTTATATATATGTGTATATTTATACATAATATATATCTATAAACAAAAAAATCGTCGCACCTGTAATAGATTATGCCGTGGTCGGCTTTGAAATTGTCAGGTTCGTAGCCACAGTCTTACCAACAAAACACTTGGCGGAACCATGTTTACCCTTATTATTGTTATTTGTATTAGTATCACCATCATTACTATTACTATTACTATTATTAGTCGTATTATTTCTAGTATTATTATTGTTCATATCATATATATATATATATATATATACACATACATATGTATACCAATATAGAAAATCTTTCTGTTGAGCGGAGAAGACGTTTTTTTTTTTTTTTTTTTTTTGTTGTTTGTTTTTTTGGTTGTTGTTTTTTTTTCTTTCCCCCCCCCCGAGTTTTGAAGCTGATCCTCCATGGAACTTTCTCGTTGCACTTAGGGCATTCTCGCGCGTGCAAGGAGCTCTACGAGGTTCCCTGCGGTAACCTGGGTTGACAGTTCACCGCCGGTTCCCAGTCGAAAAACCGAACGTTCCCCCCAACAAGATCGAGAGTGCGAGAAGCTTTTCGGTCATATCTCGACTAGCAGACAGATTTCAGGTTTCTTGCTTCCCTAGGCTGATACTTCCGATGCTGCTGCATCTATGGGTGCACGTGACGCCGTTGTATTGAACATGCGCCCCAGAAAAGTGCAGAGTGCGACCCCCGTGACCCCTCGCCCGCGGGGCCCTATCCCCCGCGTGGACCCTATGACCCCTGTGATCCCCCCCCCTTGCGGGCCCCCTTGTACCCCCGTGACGTGAAGTCTCCCCCCCGCGGGGCTCGTCGACGACCCCCGTGATCCCCGTGGTTCCCCTTTGCTTTTTTTTCGACAAACACAGAACTCGCCTTGCGGACCCCGCGGCGACTTGGCAGAAACAGGAACCGGACCGAAGCGGAACAGGAATTGGACGGAGCGGGAAACAGAAATGTGACGGACCGAACCGATCCGAACCAGAAGGAACCGAATCGAGTCGGATGCACTTCGTAACCTAAATGGACTGATCCGGACGCCATTACACAGCAAGTTGCCGCCCTGGACATTCCGTGAAACACAAGTGGCAACGCCGGTCATATCGTAGCAGTGTTCGTGCCAACATGTCATCAGGAATGTTCAACATGGCGTCACGGCGCAGGGTTTTTGCGCTCGCCTCCGGCCCTCGCGTCCGGTTCCTGAGGACGGGGGCCGCGATCATATGTAATTTCCGTACCAGCCGAGCATGTTTTGTCAGCCATGGCGGCATCCTATGCCGTGGACACAGAACGCCTTTCAGGCGGCGTGTGCCGAGTGGCGCAGGACCAGGCCGCTCCGGGAGTCTGAGCGTGACGACGGCCGCACTTCCGGGGAAACGCGCCGCCCCGCTCCAGAGGCCCCCATCGCCGATGGGCGTTCAGAGCCCTTATTGTGCGACGTGTAACGGGTGGCACGACAGCGGCAGGCTGGCCATGCGACGCCCCAGTGAGTGAGCCTTTCGGAGCGTCCTTCTGTTCTATTTCCAGCCCCCCCGCGGCGGTGTTCGCATGCGCCCACTCCGCCTATGTCGGCATACTTCTCGCGCGTATCGCTGCCCCGGGGGAGGTGCCACCAAAGGCCCCAGTGGCAGTGTTCGCATGTGTCTGCCTCGCCCATTGTCGGCCTTCCACTTACTCGTGTCGTGTCCCTATAGGGAACTACACCGAAGGCCCCCACTGGCTGCGTTCTCATGTTGGCACACTCGTGGCCCCATAGGAAGCTCCACCGAAGGGCCGAGTGGCTGCGTTCGCATGCGCCCACCGCGCCCATGTCGATGCACCCGTCACACGTTTCGTAGCCCCGTATGGAGCTCCGCCGAAAGCCGTTAGGGCTGCGTTCGCATGCGCCCATTGCAGTGATTTCGGCACGCACCGCACATGTTCCGCGGCCCCATACGGAACTCCAGCGAAGGCCCCAGTGGCTGCGTTCGCATGCGCACTACCGCGCCCATTTCGGTACATTCTTCGAACGTTTCGTGGCCCCATGGAGAGCTCCACCGTATACGATACTCACAAGTGCGTTATTCAGAACTGCCTATGGTTGGGTCACTCGCCTGGCAAATTATGCGTTTCGTTTTTTCGCGCGTCCCACTTAGCTTGCACAACCAATGACAGATCCTGTGTTGACATCTGCCAAACTAATACGGGCTAGCTCTTCTTGTCGCTTAGTGCAGATGGGTTGTGTCCGTCGCAGGCGAATTCCAGGCGCACTGCTGCTTCGCGCCAGGGAAGCCATCCCACGTGGGTTGCTCGCACTCGGCTCGCACGGGGGACTTCCGTCGGGAGACCTGCGGCAGTCACCGCACTGCCATGCGCTAGCTCGAATATGATGGGCCAGCGGTACCTCCTTGCCACAATGCGTGCATAGCGACGCGCCAACACTGCATTCGGAGGTCGAGCCGGAAACGAGGTCAGTGCCAATACCCGCCAAAGTGCTGGAGTCACGTTCGGTCCGGCGCTCGACCCGCTCCTGCCATGGGCCCTGCTCAGGTGGTCTACATCCCTGACAGAGGCAACCCTTACTAGCCTTAACCTAGCTGGTCATGCCAGGCATCTCGTTCCAAGTCTGCCGAACACGCGTAATACATGCTGGGCGTCCCCGTTGTGGGGCACGCCTTCTGTCACATTGCCATGCAGGCCTCAGGTCTGGGACTTGCTGGATGGCCACACCTTCTTGTCAACAAGTCCTGCAAACAAAAGGGCGCCAATGGCCGCAGATGGTGGTGACGTTTGCTGGTCAGCCAGAGGCACAGTCGCGCCGTTGGGACCCTGCTCTCTGGTTGTAGAGTCTGCTGCGCCCGCCGCCTTCGCAGGGGGCCTCGCCAGAGGCGGTGGTGCACGTGCACCAGTCCCATGTGTCGGTCGCAGAGTTGACTCAGCTGGAGGTCCGCGTGCTGTGCCCGGCAATTTGGCCTGGCAACAGGCGGCGACATGCCACTGGCCCCGACGGGCGTAGACGTAAACGGGCGACAGGGGCTCGCCCCACGCCAGAGGGCGCGGGACCGCGGCCAGGCGGCCGACGCCAGCGGGCGAGGCTGGCCCAAGATCGCGCGCCGGGCGGTGGGCGGCATGGGGCAGCGGCTGGGGCTCCCTGTGCGCGTGGAGAGGGCATGGGGGATAGATGCGAGAGCAGAAACGCAGGAGACGAACACCGACAGCCCTTCCTGCCCACTTAGGACAGGATTCGCTGTCAGCGTTTCTGCGGACGTTGTCTGTTCGAGAGTCGAGAGAAAGTGGCGCCTGCCCAACAGAACCCAATGTCGATGTCGGACAACACTTTCCGCTGGGTGTCGTTCCAGTTTTTTCCTACCAAGTTCGGGCCTGCCGTGAAAAGGGGGACAGGCGGAAGGGGAGAGGGGAACAGCCAACCATCTCACGCGATTTGTCATTCATGGCAAGCCTGGGTCTGCGGATTTGCTTAGTCGTGGCTTTCATCCGCTCTCGCAGGACCCACGTGCCGTTAAAAACACGAGTTCCAACACAGCGGCCGTTACTGGACTTTTTGATCAATACCTCTGGTTACTCAGATGTCTCCCGCACCTCTGGGTTTCTAGCGGTGCTCCCCTGGGGCTTCCCCAAGGGTTCCCCCTGAGATCCGACGTTGCGAAAAATTGCAACATCGCAAAACATATCGACCGGAGCCCTGGACCCCATCATTGCGTCATTTTTCGAGCCGGTTCGATCGGTGAGGGCCTCTGGGCCCCAAAATGGGGGAACACGCGCATTGTGAAAAAGTTGCGACGCCAGAATCTCAGGGTCTCCTGTTGCTCAGATGTCTCTGCGCATCTGTGGGTTTCCAGCGGTGGTCACCTGGGGCTCCCCCAAGAGTTCCCCCACCAGGTCTTCCTGTGGAGCTTAGGGCCTGCCGCGCCACACGCCACACGCTTGGGGCGTGATCGTCCCCCTGAGCGGCCCGGCTCTGTCTCTCCCTCTCTTGCGGCCGTCCCTTCGTTCTTTTTCTCTTATCCCTGCACGGTGGCACAACTGGCTCAACGGCATGCCCGTCCCGCTACCTATCGCCAGCGCAGTAACTCTGCCTAGCCGCCGACGCAAAGAATCAGGAGAGAAAAAACACACAGTCACAATTAATCGTCGATCCCAAAGAAAATATGGGAAAATATGGGAAGTGGGGGCGAAAACAGAAGCTGAGAACATATGGGAAAATGTGGGGAATCATTTTATTTGTGTGTATTTATTTGTGTGTCCTTGGGCGCCGACGTAAAGAAGCCGTGGAGCTCCCCGCGTGGGTTCTCCCGTGGCTCGCCGGGCTCCTCTCGGGGCCCCTTCCGGCGCCCCGGGCCCTACCTGGGGCCCCATCCAGGCCTCGCTGCTCGGCCTCGCACGTCCCGCTTCCTGTCATGATCTGTGTCTGCGGCCCCTGCACAGCCTGGAACTCCATGCGTGTCTCGGGCCGGGCGAAAGGGGGGGATTGGGAAAGGGGGGGTTACGAAATTTGCTGCATGCAGCTCGTTTCGGCCTCACCGAGGGGCCCATTCCTCGATACATATCCGCCCCCGGCGCCGGGAGGCGCCGGGAAAATCAGCTACGTGAGCTGATTCTCAACCCCCCCCTTTGCTATCCCCCCCCTTTCGCCCGACCCGAATGTCCTGATCAGGCAGCTTGGACAAAGCAAACTTGCGGGGCGGCCTGGGCAGCCCAAGGTGGCCTCCAAGATCGCGCAGGACGACCAAAGTTGGCCCGGGCTGGCCTGTTGCCTGCCTTCAACAGGCCCCGAGACTGCCTCAAGGCAGCTTTCAGTGACCACGGAGACCCGTTTAGGATGCCCCCGAGAAGCCACAATCATTCACGCTTGTTGTTTCAATGAGTGCGAGATATTGCCGTTTCGCTTCCGTATAGCGTTCGAAGCCTGGGTTGAGTGGGCTGACGAGGATTCGCGAAGCGTGAAGAGTTTGGCCCTTCCACACTAACGATGGGGCAGTGCCTCGGGAGAGCGCCGGATGACAAAGAGAAATGATCGGGAGAAGGAGGGAGAGAGGGAACGAATTCTGTTGATTTCTCTTCTAGACTGGAAGTCGGCGATATGCCATTTGAACAGAACTGAAACGAACCAAAATGGCGGGAGTGATGAGGGGCTGCCAGTGCTTTGCCTTCGAGCTTCTGCGTGCGTGGTCAACAAACATGTGCAATGCTGTGCCCGTTTTCTGTTGTGCCAGCGTGGGCCAAGGCATCTTGAGTGATACATGGCGTTGCCTGCTCGAAACAGCAAGCATCGGCACGTGTGATGGTTGGGTGGGAGTTCGTATCGGTTACGCAAGTCGCACACGATCTTTTGCACATCTTGCCCATTCTCGTTGAAAGCAATCTCTTCAGGAGATCCGAAAGCTTGAAGCTATGATTCCAGTGGCAGCTTCTCCCTGGGAGGAGTAATCCCTGCCGCGTCACTTGCCGAACACATCGCGTGCACGTTCAATCTTTTTGCAGTCCGAGCGTGGGAGCAAGGCGCTCAATCAGTCTGCGGAGCCACTTGTATGTGGGCGGATCTATAATGGTAAATAGGTGTTGTATTGTTTTTTCGACTGCGTGTGCTGTGGTTCGAAAGTGCACTGGTGTAGAGCTTCGTGCATTGCCGTGGTTTGTCGGAGCGGGCTCAAGTCGGTCGGAATGCGGCGTTGGCCTTTGTGGATCGTCTTGTTGGGTATAGGCATCGATGGGGAAGTCCCAGAACCTTTCAAGGCTGGCTCATTTTTGATTGCTTTGTTGCCATAGCGTTTATGGAAGCAGCGTCGTCGGAAAGTGCAAAGCGACGTTCAGGTGAGCTATAAGAGTGTTTGAAACATCGAGCGAATTTAGTGATCATCGTTCTGGTAGCGTTGGAGACAGGCGCGTTCCTATAGTCCAGAACGCTCTTTCGCAGCCATGGCGGAAGGAAGCGTGAAGCTCACGGCGTCAGAACAGTAGCGTCAGCGTCCCAGCCGGTAGTAGATGCGATGGAAGTTTTTGTGTTAGCCCAATTTTCTGTAATGCTGAACTTGTGCTTGTGCTATGGGCGCTGTTCTGTAAGTTGCTTTTGCTAATGTGTGCATGTGCGTGCGACTTTTTCTGGCGAGGCTCCTGTGCGAGTGTACTGGTGCATAGAGTGCAGATGCATGCGCTTGCGCGCGAGCGTGCGCGCTTGTGTAGCCCCAAGTGGACCGCTTTGGCAGATGGCTTTGTTGTCTTCTGAGCAACGTCCTTTCTGCAAGGGGCTTTGCTTTCATCTGCACCTGTGGACGTGAGCGTGCGCATTATTGAAAAGTGTGGACATGTGTGTCGCGGTTGTTGTAGTTGTTGTGATTGCTGCAGTTGTTATTGTTGCAGTGTTGTTGTTGTTGTTGTTATTGTTGTTGTTGTTGTTGTTGGTTTTCTTGTTGTTGTCGTCGTAGTTGTCGTTATCGTTGTCGTTGTCGTTGTAGCTGTCGTTGTCGTCGTCGTCGTTGTTGTTAATATTGTTGTTGTTGCTGTTGCTGTTGCCGTTCTTGTGGTTGTATTTGTAGTTGTTGTTGCTGTCGTTGATGTTGTTGTGGTTGTTGTTAAGGTTGTTGTTGTTGTTGCTGCTGTTGTTGTAATTGTTCTTGTTGTGGATGATGATGATGATGTTGGTGTAGTAGTAGTAGTAGTAGTAGTCGTAGTAGTAGTAGTAGTAGTAGTAGTAGTAGTAGTAGTAGTAGTAGTAGTGGTAAGAGTAGTCGTAGTAGTAGTAGTAGTAGTAGTAGTAGTAGTAGTAGTAGTAGTAGTAGTAGTAGTAATACTTGTTGTTGCTGTTGTTGCTGCTGTTGAACTCTCATTTTTGAAGAATAATTATTGTTGATCCCCCCCGTCTGGTGCACATTGTTTTTTTTGATTGAAGTGCCCTTCCCGGGGCTCGCATCCTGTCTTTTATCAGGGAAAGTCTTGAGGGTCAAACTGCGTTGTTGGTCCCCGGTTCACAACAACAACGGCTCCGGCCTGATGTTTTCTCACAATTTATTGAAGAATCGCGCGATAGTTTGGGACGTCCTTGCAATTTACCACCGGATCGCGGCTCCCGCTTGATACTTCCTCACAATTTATTGAAGAATCGTTTCGTTCGTATTCGATTGTGCTATTTCATATTCGTTCGTTCGTCTTTACTCTTTCCCTTTATCATCATTTTCAGTTCGCTCGTACTCCATTGTGCTATTCCTCAGTTCTTCGCATTCCGCCCACTCCTCCCCAGGCCACCCCATCCCACCCCAACAATCTCCACCCCTTCCCGCTCGCATTTCGCATTTCTCCCAAATTATTCCCTGTCCCTCCTCCAGATTCCTCCGTGCGCCCCCCGCTCCTCCGCACTCCTCCCGGTTCCTCTTCTCCACCCCTTGCCGCTCCTCCTCCTGACATCCATCCCAATCCACTCTACATCCCCGCGCTCCTCTCGACGCGGTTGCAGTTCTGACTATCCTTCCGCCCCACTCTCTCAACATCCCGCTTCTTTTCAGGGTTCCACGAAATTTGTTTCTGACACCAGGTCGCAGCCGTACGCCCCCCCAGTGGGGATATCCACGATCTGTTCTTTCAAGGGGGTGGTACGTGGCGCTGTTTATGAGGCGACCCACGGCGAAACTTATTGTTAACCTGTGTTGGAGTGGCTGGCGCAAGCCATGGTGCAAGCTGAATCGC
>CAUYUJ010016718.1:194921-197421 GCA_963575745.1 Prorocentrum cordatum | reverse complement strand
CCGCCCCGCCCCGCTGGCCTCTCTGGCCCCCGCCGCTCCCCCTATTGGCGTGGTCCTTTCTTTCCGCTTCCCGCCCCCTGGCCAGCGCGTAACTCTCTATCGCGCACCGCTGTGACCTCCGCTGCTTCGCTCTCTCGCCTCCCGCTGCGCCTCGCAGGCCCCCCTGTTCTCGGCGCTCCTGCCCGTCCGTGGGTCCGCGTGCTCGCTACCTGCTGACGCCCTGCTCTACGCCGCTCCCCAGCTCCGCCTTTTGGTTCGCATCCACCGCCCTCGCGCTGTGCTACGGTTTCACCATTCGCGGCGCTTTCGTGGCCGCCTGCGTCCTGCTTCCGCCTCCCGCCGCGCCTCGTAGGCCCTCTGGTCTCGGTGCCTTGACTCCTCTCTGGGACCGTCTGCCATACCCGTCTTCAGTGGTGTGGTTTCTGCTTCGCGTGTGTTGCTCCGCCCCTCTGGCCGCCTGGTCTGCTGGGCCGCCGTTCCCCCCAGCTGCTGCTCAGCGCTGCCGCTGGTCCCCCCCACGGCGCTCCCCCTCGCCGCAGCTGGTGACTTGCCTGAGCAGGCCTGGCTTCCTCTGTCCTCGTCGCTCCGGGGCCTCCTCCTCCTCCTCCTCCTCCTCCTCCTCCTCCTCCTCCTCCTCTTCCTTTTCTTCTTCCTCTTCCTGCTCCTGCCCCTCCTCCTCCTCCTCCTCCTCCTCCTCCTCCTCCTCCTCCTCCTCCTCCTCCTCCTCCTCCTCCTCCCTCGTGCACTGCGGCATCAAAGTGCATGCAGACCCCTTCTTGCAGCCAATGCGCCAGAGCAGACGCCCTCTGTCCAGCCGCCGACGCAAAAAGCGTGTCTGGCTGGACCGCTGAAGGACCACCCCAGAGGTGGGACGCGACCATGACGATAGCAGCGCCAGCCTCCCCACTGGCCTTGCGCGGACGCTTCAACGCATGCATTGGCCTGCGACTGGAGCTCAAAGGAGCGACCTCCCCCTGGCAGCCCGGCGGCCAGCCAAGGCGAGAGGCGCCGTAGCTCAAGGAGCTCCTTTCAGCCGTCTGCTCGTGTGCGCCACTCTCCCAGCCCTGACCGCACTCAGGCGCTGCAGGCGGAACAGTCCAGCGGCGGCGCTCTGCGAACCGCCGGGGCACAGCCGGTGCGTAAGACCCCCTGGACCGATGAGCAACGCAGCCCGGGCGCATCCCGACGGAGGCGCGCATGGGGCGTTGCGGAGCGAACTCTGCCCTGGCGGCAGGAGCCAACTCCTCGCCAACCGCTTCCCGCCCCGAGGCCACCTGCCGGATGCGATGACACGGGTCGGCTCTATTGCATGCCGCGGCGTAGGGTGGTGTGGCACCCCGCCGGGAATTACAATGCCAAGGCAAGGGAGGGACTGGCATGAGGGGGTCAGTCGCCTCAAGAAGGAATGTGGCCCCATGCTGGCGGTCGGCTGGGACGCCGTCGGCGACCACGAGGGGGAGCCGCACAGGGCTCCGAGCGGCACCATACCGAATTTTGTCAGAGCTTTGTGCACGACCTCAGCCAGGACAACTACGACGTCCGCGCTCTGAGCAGGTGCAAGGGCAGCCGAATCGACTGGGGACACTGAGTGGCATCGGGAAGTGGACAAGAGGAGGCAAAGTGCCGAGCGTGTCCAAGGCACAGGGAAGGGCCCCCGCCGAAGGGGAAAGGCAAGCGTCCTGCCGACACGTTCTGGCCCAGCAACGATCCAACTTGCCAGCGCTGGTCGGCCTCGAGCAGCCGCCGTTGGTAGCTCCCCCATGGCCGGTATTCTGCTGCGACCTGTCCTAAGCCCAGTGTGCCTGGGTTTTGGTAGTGGCCTCCTTGGCCTACTGTGTCCTCCTTTCGCCCTGCCCCCTCGCGGCGCCTCTATCGCTACGCTTCACCTCTTCGGTGCCCCCCCCCTGCAGGCCTCCAGCTTCCGCTCGGGGCCTGCTTCTGCCTGCCGCCTGGCGTGCCTGGCCCCGCGGCTGCCGCCTCCGCGGTGCTCCCCGTCGCGCTGCGCCTTTTTGCCGCTCCTTCTCAGTCCGTCTCCACGAGGGCTCGCTGTCGCTTGGGGTGTCTCTGCGACTTCCGTGTCGCCGCCAAGGGCCGCCGTCCTTCCCGGGGGTGGCTGCTGCGTGCGCCTCGGTGGGCTGGACTTGCCGCCCGCCTTTGGCCCCTGGCCCTCCCCGCCTTCCCGTCCTGACGGTGTCCTGCTCTGCCGCTGCAACCCCCCGCTCTGGCTGGGGGTTCGCCGGCCTTTTTGCAGGTTTTGTCCAGGCCCTGCCTGTGGCAACCTCCGCTGCTTTGCCGTGCCTTGTGCCGGCCGGGCGACCCTGGCTGCCCATGGCCAGGGCCCCCACTCTGCCAGCCTGGTTTGCAGGCCGGCTTCTTGACCATGCACCGGCTACTGGTGAGTGGGTCGCTGCCGCTCTTCCGTTGCGACTTGCGCTGCTCTCTTGCCCCCGCGCTTCCTGCGCTCTCCAGTCTCGGCGCCCGCCAACTCCCAGCTTGCGCT
>CAUYUJ010016718.1:187421-189921 GCA_963575745.1 Prorocentrum cordatum | reverse complement strand
ACGTGGTCCTGGGACGCTGGCGTCTACGTGGAGTGGGGACGGGGGAACGCCCTGTACCCTGAGTTCTTGAAGAAAAGGGAGGTAACTAAGGGCGACGGAGGCGGAGAGGGCCAGGCACGCAGCTCTGGGTACTCCGACAACTGAACCGGGAAACGCCCCTGGCGCTGACCAGCTCTGAAACTGCCTCCCCTCTGACGTCGCACAAGGTGCCGCACCTGGCCTCTCCTGTTCTCTGGCAAATCTCTGGGCGCACGCCGCTGGCCACGTGCACATCCTGATCCCCCCTTTCCCTCCTCTTTCGCACCCGGGCTTGAGGCCGTTCGTCTCCCTGGCCCCCTACCTGTTCCGAGAATGGCCGGGGATACTGGCGCAGGGGGCGGGGTTACGCGCGCCGTCAGGGCACGGCCAAGGGGAACAGGGCCACGCGCTAAGGCGCAGCCGCGCCGCAAGGTCCTCTTTGCCACAGGTGCCTTTGCCATGCCGATATACCTGGCTTTGGCGCCGCGTCGTCCCTCGCGGGTGCGGCCTGGTCTGCGCCTTCGGCTACCTGCCTCCCTCCCCCCCCCGCCTTTCCACCTGCTTATGGGGCCGTTAGTTTCCCCTGATCCGCTGGGCCTGCCTGGTCCGGACCGCCGGGGCTTGCATGCTCGGCATGGCGGCCTCTGCGTCCGCGTTGGCCTGGTCCACGTCTTCGGCGACTTGCCCTCCACCTCTCTCCTCATATGTTCCACTGGTAGGGGGAGCGTTTGTCCCTGTTTTTTTTTTTGCCGGCCACGCGCTACTTCTGGCGCGGGGGCTGGCTCGCTGGGCCGGCCTTTCTCCTTGCTGCCTGCTTCCCCCCCCCCTGCTCGCTACCACCCCCTCCCAGGGCGGCAGCGCATGGCACTGCGCGGCTCCGGCCCGGTGTCCGGGAACCTGCTCCTTGCCGCCTCAGCGGCCCGGCTGCTGTTCTGGGCGCTGCGCGGCTCAGGCCCGGCCCTTGGCACTGCGGCTCGGCGGCGCAACGTGTGTGGCCTCTGCCCGGTCTCACGCGCTTGCCACTGCGGGGCAGGCGTCCTCCCTGCAGCACACCGGCCTCCTGTCGGTCATCCGCGGCGAGTTTACAGTTCGCCTGGCTGCCGCGCCTCAAGCTGCGGATCGCCGTGGTGGTTGATTGGACTGCCACGGCTGGACCTCCTGGCAGCACTTTGGTTACACAACGGTGCACTCCAACCCAGTGGTGCTCCTCGTCCTTTCCGACGTTGACCTGGTGACGCGGCGCGTCCTCTCCCGCAGTCTGGTCTGACGGCGCGCCCCCGGTCCGTCCTGCCGACCAGGGCACTCCCTGAGTGGAACCCTCTTCCCTAGGCCGAACCCGCGTTCTCTGCCCTGTCCCTCCTCCTCCTTGCGCCCCTCCCCCTCCCTTTCCCCCTTTCCCGCTGTCCCTGCCCCTCCCTTCGTTCGTGCCCTTCTTGTTCTTCTTCCTTCTGCCCTTCTCTGTGGTGGGCACTCTTCACAGCTAAAGCTTTACCCCGCAGTGTTTGTGCTGGTCCACATTCCGCTTTCTTTTTGTTCCTGCGCGTCCACCTTTTGTTATTCCTGCTCCTGCCTCACAGTCGTGATGCTGTCGTCGTTTTGGATATCTTGTACCGCTCACAGGGCACATTGTGTCGGGTCTATGCCACTTGTCCTATCCGATGCGTCTGCTTAGCTCTCTTTTTTTGTTGTTTGCTTTTGCGCGCTTTTGTCCTTGTTTGCCTTCTTGTCTTTGTCATGCTCTCCACTTTTTTTGCTGGCCGCACGCGCGCGGCCAACCCCCAGGCGTCTCTCTTGGGATGGGAGGGCTAGCCACTTGCTTTTTTGAGGGCTGGTGCCGTCCTCTCCGGGTGCACGTCGGAGGGTGGATTGGCGTGGGCTGCGAGTATTCCTCTTGCCACGGGGGGCCCTACGGAGGGCAGTGGGAGACCCGACCCTAGACGGGGGCACATTGCGTTCCATCTCGTCCACCTCTCTCTTGGGGGACGCGCTGGGCGCTGCGGGGGCCCGCGGGCCAGGCGCGCGGCGCGCGGCGCGCGGCGAGCGCCCGACCTGTGGCTGTCGATGCGGAGGCCCCCTCTCCCGCCCAAAAAAGAGGCGGGTGTTCTGGAAGCGCCGCTGGCAGCACACCACCCACTTTCTACCTCCCGGGACTTCGCCACCGGGCTCCTGTCCAAGGTGTACCTTTTCCAGCACTTCCTTTTCGGCGCTGCCTGATCCCAGGGCTTCGCTCTCTCCCGGCCGCGTGAGGCCCTGCCTTCTTCCGCCCTTTCTCTGCTACTTGAAGCTGTGCGCGTTCCGCTTCGCTTTCGTCTTTCGGCTATCGGCCGATTAAAAAGTGTGTGTGTGTGTGTGTGTGTGTGTGTGTGTGTGTGTGTGTGTGTGTGTGTGTGTGTGTGTGTGTGTGTGTGTGTGTGTGTGTGTGTGTGTGTGTGTGTGTGTGTGTGTGTGTGTGTGTGTGTGTGTGTGTATGTGTGTGTGTGTG